>VZSE01013823.1:93999-114916 GCA_013398275.1 Promerops cafer
CACAGAGGGAGAATTTGGGTGGGAACCCCCAAAGTTTCCAAGAAAAACACCAGAACTGAAGTTGCTTAAACGCATATAAAAATTTTGGCAGGGAACAAAAGAAATTCCAGTCCCCTTCTGTTGCTTCCTCAGTAGTTTTAGACAGTTATAGTCGTTTTACATCTTAATTAGCCAATTAACTATTGGGCAGCTATTCCTTTTGGGGGGATTTGGTGGGATGTAGGGATCTGAGGCAGGCACCAAGGTGTGACACCCCTCTGACCAACGTGGGATGCTGCTCCTCATAAAGCAGGTGCTTAAAATAACAGCAAGTTTAATGGTACCTGGTGAAAAAGAAATTCCCAACAATCTAAAGGAAGAGAGGAGAATGGGATCTACTATTAGAATGGTGTGTGGCTTTAAAATGAGGGTTATTTTGGGAAGAGCACCTTTGTACCTGAGGAATGGGCAGGTCCCACTCTAAAAATGCAGCCATGAGCAAATCTTCTGGTCATGAGCTGATTCAGGTTTCCTGGGATGTCTCCAGCCTGTCTTGGTGTCCCGTGGCTGGAGCACAGGGTTTGGTCAGAGAGGGACATTCTGGTTATTAAAGGGTTTAAGGTGGGCTCCACGAGGCTCCAAAAATTTCCAAAAGCCACGTTGGAAGGCAAATAAAGCAGATTGGAAGTGTCCAAGGCCTGGTTGCACAGGGCTTGGAGCAACCTGGGATGGTGGAAGGTGTCCCTAAGGGGTGGGATGAGCTGAGCTGTAAGATCCCTTCCAACCCAAAGCATTCCATGATTCTCTGACTGGGGAATGCCAGGAAAAGGGGCTGGATGAACCCTCGTAGGTGCCAGGGTGATCGTGGTGCAGTGGCCAACCCTGACACTGCTGGCCCTGAGCTTATCCCCAAATAAACCTACTTTTCCCAGACTTTCTCCAAAGGTCAGGGTTCAGTTTAAAATAAAAACTCCTGCCCCAGTGAGCTCCAGTCCTTACTGCCCTGGGAGTCCTCTCCAGACCAGTTCATATTTCCTCAGGGCTGCTGATGTGAGGGAGGCTGAGGGAGAGGAAATTCCAGATTGGATTTCACACCAGCCCTGAATGCCAGCGGGCTTTTCCCTCTGCAAGGTGCTCCTGCCTTGCCAGGTCTGGGCTCCAGGATTTCTCCAGGAGCTTTGAGTAATTGCTGGGACTTTTCCACCACAGGATGCAGATGGTGTTAGGGAGGGCTGACAGGTTCTTTCTTTAAATACCTGGTGCATGTGAGGATGAGGAGATGAGTGAGATGAAGTTTGGGATAAAAAAAATAGTGATGAAAAAATACAATAAAAGGCAAATCAGCTTCTAATAAATCACTGAGCGTGGATGGGGGAAGAAAAAGTAGGATTGGGCAGTGGGAGCAATGGGTGCTTTCCATCCATGGTGGAAATGCAGAGCTCCAAAGGGAGCAAAGGGAAAAGCTCCTGGGGTATCCCTGCCAGCCAAGCAGGGGGCACATCAGGCAGGAGATGGAAAGGAGGAGGAATGATGCAACCAGTCCACACTCCAAAACAAAATACAACTGGGAAAAGACAGGATGCAAAGAAAAACAACCACAGCAAAACAGTGGAACGAGGTGGAATTGCTGAATAGAATCCTGGAATCCCAGGATCCCAGACTGGTTTGGGTTGGAAGGGACCTTAAAGCTCATCCATTAACAACAAGGAAATAAATGATCCAGAGCGTTTCTGGATCAATATCCTGGGAAATAAAGCACGAGGCAGGAAGGGTCTGCAGCAGGGACTCGACACATTCTGCTTCTTCAAGCAGCCACATCCATAATATCTAATAAAAACCTTGGGATCCCTGGGGAATTCTGGCTGAGAGATGGATGCTGGAGGTCCTGAGCTGCCAATATTAAAAATATCCTTAGAACTTTGGGGGGAGGGGGAAAGAAAATATCCTAATGGAAAAAAAAAAAATATTGTCTCCAGCATGAGGGAATTCAACATTTATCCTCACTCCAGCAGGTGAGGGTGGATTTCTCACTGCACCAGGCACGGGCCTTCATGGCTTGATTGTATTTGTTAGGTGCAAATGAAGTAAAGCTTAAATAAGTAATATGTAAAAATCTATATATTTACTTGCCACTTTAAAAGGTCTTGTTCCCCAAATCAGAAAATAATTACAAGTCAGATCAAGTCAGAGAAGGACTTTAAGTTAAAAAATGTGTTGAAAAGGGAAAAACCTTTAAGAATATTTTATCCAAAAAGCAGCAACACAGGCAGGAATATTTGTTAAAATAACCAACACCAATTGGAAAGGAAGGGAAAGAGTTGCCAAGACTGACACACAAAATATAAACACACAAAAGGAAGAAAAGAGAAAAACTGGTTGTAATTAATAAACCTCAGAAGCTGGGGAAATTAAAGACAGAAGGATATTTTCCATGAGTTTGGAGCAGTGGGGTGATCCTACACAGGAATGGGGGGTTTATCAATGGCACAGAAGAGGCAGGAATGCTCAGGGAGATTTCTCAATAACACAGACAAGGCAGGAATGCTCAGCGAGGGATTTATCCTGGTGTTTGGTAGGAAAAAAAACCAACATGCTAAGGAAATACTTTCCAGGAGTGCCCAGGAGCATCCAGCTGATGGAGCTCGGTGGTTTTAACCCAGCACACCTGAATAAATTGAGAGGGTTGTAGAGAAGGTGGCCAAGGAGCTGTCTGGACAGTTCATGGTGGTTTCCAGCAGGTCTTGGAAGAGCCACTGGAAGCCCCAGAGGATTGGGAAAAGGCAGCAGCACACCCAGGCTCCAGGGGAACAGGACACCGCGGGTCCGAAGCGCTTCAGGCTGGGAGGTTTCTTGGACAATTACTGGAACCACAAACGCTGAAGTGGGTAATTAAAAGAGGGCTGTATAATGGGAAAAGTTGGTAATTAGAGAGGGTGGTGTAATGAGTGGCGGAGAGGAGTCTGAGGGAAACAGGCAGAGGAGAGGTCTGGCTTTCACCTGAGGGGTGATGGGGATGTGAGGCAGAGATGATCACACCAGTGGAATTCCTCAGCCTTCTGCACAGCCCTGGGCTTGGTCCCTGCCATGGATTGATTGGGAAAAATACCAAATCAACAGGGCCTGCATTAAGTAAATTAAACTGCAAAAGTGAGAGGGCTCAAGGTTCAGCTGTGAACAGGGAGGGAGGCACGGAGCAGGGCAGGTCTGGGATGGGGAAGGATGGAGTGACAGGACAAGGGGAAGTGGTTTTAAACTCAAAGAGGAGAGATTTAGATCAGATATTAGGAGGAAATTCTCCCTGTGAGGGTGGGCAGGCCCTGGCACAGGTGCCCAGAGCAGCTGTGGCTGCCCCTGGATCCCTGGCAGTGCGCAAGGCCAGGCTGGAACAGCCTGGGATAGTGGAAGGTGTCCCTGCTATGACAGGGAGTGGGGCTGGATTATTTTATTATCCCTTCTAACCCAAACAATGATTTTGTGACTGAATATCCTGCCTGTGCCACCTGCATGGAGGCAAAGGCTGGCGTTCAGAGCAGGTAGGAAGAAAAAGGAGGGGTTTATTCCCTACCTCCAGCTCAGAGCCCTGCACAGTGGGACTCCCCAAAAAACACTTCTCTGACAGCACAGGAGGAGTCAGTGGTGGCTGTGGAATCCTGCAGAGACTGGAGGGATGAGAAGCCCTCTGAGGTGGGATCAAACTCGATACATGTACAGATGTTTTTGAATAAACAGGGCACCTCCCTGCCTTGTAACCTTTCTGAGGATTGCTCACCTTCCACTCCTCTCCTGGGATTAAACAGCTGGTGCAGCCACCACCAAGCCCAAGAGCCAAAATATTCCCAAGGTCTCCCAACATTAGATTGAAATGTGCAGCTTTGGAAAGCAGAATGATTTTCATTTTTGCTTCCCGCTCCATCCCTGCCCCAGTGAATTGAATTCCAGGAGTGTAGCATCACCTGATGTTGCCCCTAAGTTTTCTTTTCTCCACTTGGTCTCTGGCTAAATTATCCCCAAAACCAATTAAAGCCCAGAATGATATTGCAGCAAGCAGAACTGCTGCTAATCTTCCGGAAGACTGGAACTTACGGAAGTGATTGAAATGCTGGGAAATTACATTACTTGGACAAGGTCAGCCTTGGACTTGTAAGCAGCATTTTTCTTTTTTAATATGTGGCTGCTTCAATGCTAATAATCTCACAGGTCAAGAAAAGCCAAGACCTGGGTTAACCAGAAAGGAAAACTCCTGCGTGTCCTTGGGTTTTTCTGCGGGGCTGTGAAGAGCTGAGGAGAAAAGGATGAAATGTTTGGCACTGTGCAGCAACCCTGCGAGGGGAAATGGGTTTGCAGGGAGAGGAAGGATGGGGCTGGGAAATGGGCATGTTCCAGGCATGTGGGCAATAAATGGCCTCGATTGTCTTGCCCGTGCTGGGCATGGGCTGAGTGCATTCCCTGGTCACTGCCTGTATCGCATTAACCTGCTGCACGCAGGACGTGTCTGTTTATCCTGCCAATTACTGCCAGTCTAATCAGCTTGAGCCGGGTAAAAATAGAGCCAGTTTCCGTGTGGAAATCAAGAGGCACAAAAACAGCAGCAAAGAAGCTGATCCTGATCAGCCAAGCACACGGGAGGGAAAGGTTCACAGGAAATGGGTTGGGATGGTTGTTCCTGGTGGGCAGGTGGATCTTTTCCCCCACCCCGGGGCTGGATTTTGCCCAGCATCCATCAGGCAGCCTGAAGGGAGGAGCTGGGCAGTGTGGGAATCACAGGCAGGCTGAGAGCTCCTCTGAGCATGGATGTTCCCTGTGGTTCCAGGAGAGAAGGAATAGGGCTGGAATCAGCTGGAAGGGACACACGAGGGGAGGCTGACACATGGAATAGAGTCCTGGAATGGTTTGGCTTAGAAGGGACCTTAAAACTCATCCCATCCCACCCCTGCCACAGGCAGGGACACCTCCCACCACCCCAGGCTGCTCCAAGCCCCAGTGTCCAACCTGGCCTTGGACAATTGCAGGGATCCAGGGGCAGCCACAGCTGCTCTGCTCTCACCACCCTCACAGAATTGTTTCCTAAAATCTGATCTAAACCTGTTCTGTGTCAGCTAAAAGCCATTCCATGATGATGGATGGATGGATGGATGGATGGATGGATGGATGGATGGATGGATGGATGGGGGATGGATGATGGATGGATNGCTGCTCTGGGCACCCTGTGCCAGGGCCTGCCCACCCTGCCAGGGAACAATTCCTTCCTAATACCTAAACTAAACCTGCTGTCTTTCAGTTTGTACCCACTCCCCCTTCTCCTGTCACTCCAGTTCCTCATGAACTGTCCCTGTAGCCCTTCAGGCACTGAAGCTGCTCTGAGGTCTCCACACAACCTTCTCCTCCCCAGGCTGAACAGTCCCAACATTCTCAGCATAAAGAAAGGGATTCAAAAGTGGGGGGAAAGAGGGCCCTGAGGGGTAACGAGGCACACTGGAAGTACAGCTAATAAATATGTGAGAGAATACACGCTCAGCCTGCTGTGCTGAACTGATGGCAGGCTGAGGCTGGCTGCAGGGCTGTTCACTAATTAGTGATTATTGCACAGAATCTGTGCTCTGTTACCTGTAAAGGGAGAGGTGTTGATGTGAGCTCAGTGTGCGAATTTGCTGTCAATCAAACTCCAAGGTTTGGATCCGCACGCTCCGGATGGATGGATGGATGGATGGATGGATGGATGGATGGATGACCGGATTTGAGTTCCTGTGAGCTGTGGAACACACCCAGCAGCTGTGTTCAATAAACTCAAGCTGCTATCCCATGTAAGGGCCTGTGAAGGAGGTATCAACCAAGGAGAAGGGGAGCAGGACATGGCTCTGCAGGTGGTGGGATCCCATCCTCCTTCCCCCCATCCCTCTCTCATGTTTGCAGAGGGACAGAGGTAGATTTTTTGTGATCTTGGAAGGTGAAAAATGAAATGAAGGGAAAACAATGGGATTTCCCCCCCAACATGCTTCATTTGCCCTTTTACTTTACTGGATCATCTTACAAAAAATGAGTGTCAAGCTGTTTGCCCATGATCAACCACCGACCCATCTCCAGGAGGACACAGCCTGCCACTGGGAGTGGCCCTTCTCTGCCCTTCTCATCCCAGCTGGAGAATCCCCTCATTTGCAGGGACGTGGCTTCCCCAGCCGCCCCCATCTCCCTGGATCTTCCACCCTCCTCACCTGCAGCTCTGGGATACCCCTTGGCAGGGCAGAAACCCCAAGGTGACCAATTTTCCACAGCTGAAAGACGCCTGTGAATAAACCCGAGGTAGCCAGGCTTAACCAAACCAAAACAGGGCCTTAATTTCAAGGCTCAGAAATTTCTGTCTGAGCCCGAGGAGCGGGAACGCTGCCGATAATTAAGGGACATCTGTCACCCGCGTGTTCCCGCTGGGATTGTCAGGAAATGCTGACATAATGCGAGGAGAAGAAACCTGCTCTGGAGCAGGGCTTGCCATGCTGGCTTCCAGCTCCAGCCCTGCCACGGGCAAAGGCTGCTCCTGCCCGATGTTGGGAAGGGCTGGAGGAGCTGGTGTGGGACTCATCCCGCTCTCCCAGGGAGGGACACATCCCAAAGCTTTGCCAAATCCGGAGAAAAAGCCATTTCTGCTCCCTCTGTCCCTCCTCAGCCTTGAGACAGGGTTCAAGCTGCATGAGGTTAAAAAATAAGCAACTTGAAGGGTATTTTTTTTTTGCTTTGAGGGCATTTGGGGTATTTCCTGCCAAGAGCTTGGGGTTTTTTTTCTGGTTTAACAGATACAGGAAGTTGGGTTTTTTAAAATTCTGAGAGTTTTTATAATCCAGAGAAGTCGAGGTTGTGGCTGCCTCATTCCTGGAAGTGTCCAAGACCAGGTTGGACAAGGCTTGGAGCAACCTGGGCTAGTGGAAGGTGTCCCTGCCCATGGGAGGGGGTGGGATGGGATCTTTAAGGTCCCTTCCAACCCAAACCATTCCAGGATTCTGTGATCCCTAAAAACTCCTGGACTATGCGAGCTGGGATTTACAAGTATTGGTCAAAATGGATTTTTGTTGGGTTTTTTTTATTATTATTATTTCCTCAAGCTCCCAGTGGGCTGAATCCTCAAATGTGACATCACTGACAGGGAAACTGAGGCATGGACCAAGGACACACTCACTCCTCTGGTCTAACCCTTTGCAAAAGGTGCTGCTCTGACCCTTGGGATTAGAATCTGCTCTCAGAGGAAGAAATAAACCTCTACCAAGTATTTTGGCACCTGATGAGAAAGCAGGGCTCCCGCTCTCAGTTTAATGGAGCTGCTGATGGACGAATTCCTGTGTGAATAATGAATGTTTGCAAATGCTTTGAGCACTGTAAATGCAAAGGACACTGTGATTTCCCTGGGCTCTGAAAGCCAGTGGCAGAAGTTCCCAGAATTGTTTGGACTGTAGCAATAGGGATTTATAATTCATAACAAAGAAGAAATGTTTCTCAGTGAACCAAGAAGACACAGCGATGTAAAAAACTTGACGTTATTCATATTCTTTTCTTATGAAATTCTGTCACACAAGAGTGGTCAAAGATCTTTTTTCTGGGCAGATAAATACCTGTGGAAGGATTTATTCTGTATTTGAGGTAGGTCTTCAAACCAGGTTTCCTTCTTGCAGCCTGTTTTGTAGGGATTCAAACAGATGCACACTTCAATCTGGAATATCATGTCTGGGCTATCCAAACATGAGAAATTCCTTTGCTTCCCAGAAGCCAGAGCAGAAAGTTATCCTACACATTTCATGTATTGGGTTTAAAGGGAAAAAAAAAAAGCAAAGCACAAAACAAACCCTCAGAAAACTCCAAGGCAGATTCATGGGGTTTCGAGATCTGCTTAAGGAATCAGCAAGCAGGATTCAGGAGCAGTTAATAACAGACTGCATTACATGGCACTATTAACATGGGATAATCCAGCAGGAAAAGAAAGGGCGAGGGATAAAGGAATGTCACCCTACAACAGTGAGACCTTCAGAAATCAAGCCACGAGAATTCTAAACCAGATTAACTGGCTGTCACTGTCAGGCACCAGCACGGGCACAGAGCAGGAGCAGCAGGGATGGGGAAGAGGAGGATGTTTGGGTTTTCCCTGGGATGAGATGCACACCTTGGTCCTGCTGAAACAAAGGAACCTAAATAAATCCCGGTGGAAACAGTTCTGAAGTGAGGGAACTTTTGGATTTGGACTGAAACTCATCCCAGACATGGTGGGATGAACGGAGCTCCCCAAAAGGAGCAGAGCTGGAGGCTGCATTCCCTGTCCTCATTCACTTCATACCCAGCTTCATTTCCAGCCAGGAATAATTATTCCCTGGGCTTCCACCTCCTAGAGAACCTCTACTCACCACCACCCAAAGCCCCTCTTTTACCCTCTGCTCATATTTCCCAGTATTGCTTGAGCCTTCCCTTCAAACTTCCTTCATGATTTGACAGGACGTTCAAGACCCTGAGAATTTTGGATGGTTCATTCTGGAGATCTCAGGGTCAAAGCTGGTGCCAGATGAAAACCTCCTCCAATTGGTCACTTACCTTGAATGCCCCATCTTCATCAGGAGACAGGAGCACACAGGGGGGTGAAATTCTAAAGTAAGGGGCCCAAGCCAAACTTAGGAATGAAAAGCCTCCAGGTTATTTGTTGGAAGAGGAAATTTGGAAGGAACTGGCTTTCAATCTGCATGCAGGCACCCAGCTGATTAGCAGAGCTGCTGAGCACTCAGATTTGGCCTTCAGCTCTGGATTTATTGATCCTGAGTGCACACACACAGCTCTGGAGTGCAGAGCAGCCTCTGCAGAGCAGCCTCTGCTCCTCCTGACATGCTGGCAGCACCCAGCCCCGACACGATCCATCCCCAAATCTCTGTACAAGTCTCCAAAATTCCTGCGGGGCAGTGGGTGGTAGAGGGATACATCCCAAAATGGGGAAATCACATCCTGGGGAAAACCAGAACCAGCTGAAATGAAACCCTGGCCCAGCTGAAGTCAATGAAAGTTTGTACAGGGCTGAGGTCTCACTCTGTCTGCAACAGGCGCCTGCTCCAGTGTCCCAAAAAAACCTCCTTAAACAAGAGCAGGCTGCCCACGGTTCTCATCAGTCTCAAGCACTTCCTATGTTTATTTTCTTGGCCCAGCCCCAGCTTTGCCAGTTGCTGCTCTGTGCACTCTGCTGGCCTGTGCTCCCTCCCATGTCCTCACACGTCCTGGCTTCCCTTCCCATCCCAAACTGCTCAGCTGTGCCACTCTGAGCCCTGAATCCCACCCCATCCTCCTCCCCAGATACCTCTGGTTTATATTTACTCCCCAGAATGCTTCGGGGTCATTTTGGGAAGAAAGACTCTCCAGCAATGTAAGATGAGACCATCCATCAGGGGCTCTTCCCATGAGGATGTGGCTGCAGCCCCGGACCTGCTACTCCCATCCTGGGAAATCAGGGTGCTCCCAGGGCTCAGGGACCACAGACTTGGCAGCAGAGTTTCTTCTTGTCCCCTGGCCACAGCAGCAAGGAAACAGCTGGGGATGGGCAGCCCGTGGTCTGTCCAAGCTCCACATGTGATCCACTAAATCCATCCTCGTGACACCAGGGAAGCCACCAGGACCAAAAGGGTGGCCACAGCCAACACCAGCACCCGGGCAAGTGTGGTTTTAATGGAAATCTGCTGTCTCGGATGAGTCCCTTGCTCCTTTACCATCCCTGCTTTTCTGTCTGTAGCCAGAAATAATTGCCAACGCAGGATCCTGACTTTTGGGATCAGAAGCAGCAGATTCCTCCAAAAACCAGGGAAAGAGGCGGCTGTGTGCTGGTCACAGCCCTCACCCACCTGGTGAGGACACTGCTGCTCCTGCTTTGTCCTGAATTCCCCGTCAGGAGAGCGAGATCAGTCCTGCTGGTGTGGCTCAGGGTCAGCCCTTCGTCCCATCTGCTCTGGATCACCCACTGTGACCTGGGACAGGAGCAGACGGCTCCAAACCTGAGCCACGTTGGCTGAAATCCACAGGAAAAGCTGTCAGGATGTGCTGCAGAGTCAGGCAGTGCTGGGCTGTGGGACCTAGCCACGCTCCCTCCCCTGCCCTCACCACTATCACCTGTAGCTTTCCAGACACTCATCCCAGGAAGGTTCCTGTCCCCTCATTAATCCACGTGCTCCAAAAGATCCCACGCTGGACAGGCAGGTGGGGGAAGCGATGCACAGGGATGGATGTGGCCAGCATCTGCAGAGGCAGGGCAGGGCCAAAGATACCTCATGATCCAAGGATTCATCTCATTTTTGCCATGTGTCAGCAGCAGCGCCCCCCGCAGCTGCAGCACAGAGGAACCGGTCTCCACACTGCTGGGAGAGACAGGACAGGGGGGATGGCTTCCCACTGCCAGAGGGCAGCGTTGGGTGGGATATCAGGAAAAAAGTCCTCCCTGTGAGGGTGGGGAGACCCTGGCACAGGTGCCCAGAGCAGCTGAGGCTGTCCCTGGATCCCTGGAAGTGCCCAAGGCCAGGTTGGACAGGGCTTGGAGCCACCTGGGCTAGTGGAAGGTGTCCCTGCCATGGCAGGGGGTGAATGAGATAAGCTTTGAGGTCCCTTCCAACCCCAACCATTCTGTGATTCTATGACTGATCCCAATAGTTTCACCAACCCTTCCACAAAATTACAGAACTTTGTTTTTCCAAAGCTTCAAAACCAAGCAAGACACTTTGAAATCTGCTGTGCCTGCTGCAAGCAGCCCAGACCTGAGGATATTCTGCTCCTCCAAAGGGGCTTCTCTGGGATGGAGAAGAAAATCCATTCCACAACTGGGCTGTTACCTGATGTTGGGTGATTTTTGGCAGACTTGCAGTAGAAGATGGGGCCCATCCTTTACTGCCTGTCCTCACCCCTACACCTCAAGCACAACCAGTGACAGCCATACAAGCTGTAGTTTTCCACCAGAACTACCACTTTTTTGTGGGTAATACTTGTTTTTTAATGAGGATTTCCTATTCACATCCAAACAGTGCCCAGAACCCCCAGGGAACGTTGAGATCTCCTGCTCTCCACATCCACTTCTTGAAAACACATCTCTGCCTGCAAAATACCCCCAGTGCAGTTTGGACAAAGCTTTCAGGCACCCGGTGGGATTCTTGGAAATGCCCTGTGCAAATCCAAGGGTTGGACTTGACGATCCTTTTGTGTCCCCCCCAACTCGGAGCATTCTGTCACTCCACGGTTCTCCTTTAGAATGGCAAGAATTGGGTCCAAAAATGGGTATGGATTTGCCCAGTCCCGAAAATACACGGCACAAAGTTGTGTTTTCCACGATTCCTGGGCTCTGTAGCAACAGTAGGTTCCTGGCACCCTCTAATGGAAAAGCTCCGTCACTGAATCACCGTCTCGGGCTGCGAGCCTTGGCTCCTGCCTTTCTATTTTTAATCCAGTATCACAGGAATAACTGCGAGCCAGGCACGATACACGGCGTGCCAGGAAGGACCTGGAGAATGTGCTGAACAAATGTCAGGGCTGCTCCCGGGGAAGGAGAGGCTGCCTGCTGCTCGCTGGGAATCCAGCACGCCCAGGGATTGCTGCTTTCCTCGTGGAAACGCAGGGGAAGAGCCCATCAGCGCTGACATTTGGGCCTTGTTTGTCAATTGAAGGCACGTTCTCGGGGGTTAATCATGTTACACTGCCTGTCCTTCCCTTTCCTCCTCCTCTCCCTCGGCCACATTGAGAGGGTGGAATTTTCTAGGATATTTTTCCAAGTTCGGCGTCCTGGAAGTAGCTCAGACCTCAGGTCGGACTTGGCGCTGGAGCTGTTTGTAAACAGAATTCCTGGTTGAATTATAAGGTGTTTTTAAAGCTAGAAAGTGACACCTGTAGCCAGGGAAGCTCTCCAAGGATCTGTCCCCAGCTGGGCTGGGACAGCTGACATTTAGAGGCACAGAAGAAGCCGGGGTGGTGGCAAGCACAGGGCTCCTGTCAGCCTCGAGCATCCCACGGCCAGGCAAAGAGGGAAGGACACTGCAGTGTCTGGCTTCCAGTCAGGAGCTGGCATCCACTCTGGGGATCCCTGGGGGGAGCAGGGGAAAGAACTGGCTTCTCCACAGGTGCTCAGTGAGATCCCCCCCCAGGTAAAACATGGAATTTCTGCCAAGTGAGACTCTGCCCCTTGCTGAGCTGCCGGGGGAGGAGTGGGGTAGGAAGCAGGACCCAGCCCATCAATCCTGCCCTCGTCCTTTACACCCAGAGGCAAATAAAATCATTTAAATAACTGTTTTAACTCCAATTTCCAGCAAATGCTGCTCCATGCCAGTCTCAGAGCTGTGGAGAGGAGCTCGGAGTCCTCGGAGAGGGGCTCTTCAATCAGGGCACAGGGGATGGCTTCAAAGTGAGAGAGAGCAGGGTTAGGTGGGATATTGGGAAGGAATTCCTCCCTGGGAGGATGCTGAGGTCCTGGCACAGGGTGCCCAGAGAAGCTGTGGCTGCCCCTGGATCCCTGGCAGTGCCCAAGGCCAGGCTGGAGCAGCCTGGGCTAGTGGAAGGTGGCAGGGGTGGGATGGGATGAATTTCAAGGTCCTTTCCCACCCCAACCATTCCATGATTCAGTGATTGGCTGCAGTGTGCAGGAGGTTCCAGCACATCAGGTGGCATTTCCCTTGAGAAAAGGCTGCCAAAAACCAACGAAAGCTAAAGGAAAAAGCAAACAGCCCAGAGCCTGGCAAATGTGCCATTGGTGACACCAAGAGTTTGACACTCCCATGGCTACCTGTGCATCTTTTGTCTCACAACAGAGAGCAAAAACCAGGCTGTGATGTGCCAGACCATAAAAAACAGAGATCCAGTAGTGCCCAGGATGCCCTGAGGGTTACCTGAGCCCCTCAGGTGAATTTTACCTGTAAGTTTAAGGCAGGGGTGAACACAGATCTCTGGAAGTGAAAGCCAGTCCCGAAATTCAGCAGGTCTCTTCTCCAATCCCTTCAAAACCCTTTTACTTTTAGAATTCCAGTTTCCACAGCAACAAGACACACAGCTCTCTGCAGAGTTTAGGGCTATAAATAACCCCAAGATCTATAGTTGTGATATTAGCTATGAGGGCTTAAAAAAAAAAATTGCATGTGGTAATGAAGGGAAAGGCTCAGCGCTGAAAGGAAACAAATTTAATGAGGAAAAGATGGTTCCTAACTCGGTTTAGAGCACGGCTTTGAACAAAGGAAAGCTGCTCCTGGTAAGATCCTGCCTTTTCTGAGAGTCAGACTGATTTCTGTTGGATTTTTGGGAGTGGTGCTTTACAATCTCCCTTTTACCTCTGTTGAAACACTGCTCTGTCTTAAAAAAAAAGAAGGAAAAAAATGGCAATTAGGTGCTGTTTTCCCAGCCTTGCTCGTTGGGGGAAGCAATTAGAAGGTAACACTGAGCCAGGTTTTAGCTCAGCCCGACCCCTGCCTGCCACAGCAGCCACTCCATCCCTCTTTGGGGAAAGGATGTCTCCGTGTGCTAACTTTAAACACATCTTTTAATCCCAATTGCTCCTCTGATCCGGGAGGGAAGCTGCTATTCCTTGGGATGCAGTCAGAGGGCAGGAATTAGCTCTGCTGGCCCCAGAGAAGTGCTGGCCATCCCCCTTGACATCAGCGTGTAAACAAAGGCACAGTCCCATGAGGGGAGATAAATATTGGCCGTGTTGGAAGCAGGGGAGGAAATTAAATAACCATCACATGGTGTAAAAACCAGCTCATCAGGGGAGGGGGGACTGGTGGCTTGGAGCTGCAGAACAGATTTGTATACAGTAGTGAGGAGGAGGAGATGAGGAAGGAGAAGAAAGGAAACACAAATCAAGGAGTTATTTGGAGTTTCCTCTCTCACAAACAGAAGGTCCGTGTTATTCAAACAGATGCACTGCATGTCACCAGTTTGCTGGTGTTTGTTATTTTAAGGATGGTCTTAGGAAGAAAATAAATTCCACGCCTTTATAGGCTCCTTTATACCCATTTTAGGCAGTCTGTGGAGAGGAGCCCAAAGAGTGGGGTTGTGGAGATTCCTCCAGGCTGAGCTGCTGCTACATCCTCTGCTCTCTCTCCAGGAGGGAATTTTAGTGAATTGCTGGGAAGGAATCTCACAGCAGCTGCAGCTCAGGGCAGGCTGGGGCAGGAACCCACCAGCAGCCGTGGGGCTGCACTGCTGCTGCTCCTTCCCAGGGGACACAAAGAGCTGGGAGGAAAAAGGTGGCTGGTACAAGATGGATAGGCAAAATGCAGCAAAACGTGGAAATGGGAATGTCTGTTCTGTCTGGCCAGACATTCCTCCACAGTCCTGAGTGGAGACACCCCTGCCGTGGGCTGGGGGGACAGAGGACTCTGCAGCAAGAGGGGAAAAGTTCATTTAAATGTGATCCCTTCAAGTCCAAGCTGGGATCTGAGCATCCATCAGGATCCTCTCTGGAAAAATTCCACGGTGATGATCTGCACTGGTGCCTCTCCAAAGGAATTGGTTTTGCAGCCCAGGATAAAGCAGGGAGCAGAATGGTGTTGGAGCCTCCCATGAGCCACACCAAAATCAGGCTTTGTTTCTCCTGAAGGTGTTGGTTTGTCCATGGGCAGAAAAGTGAGATATAAACCACATTATTCTGGCCCCCAGCAAGGGGTCTAGTGGAGATCTGCTGTTGATGTGACACAGGCAACAGTTTGGTGTCTTTTTCTAACATTGCCACACTCAGAGCTGTAGGAATTTTTGGTGGGAAAGAACCAGCACAAACATTATCCATATACAGGAAAAAAAAATAAATAAACGCCCAACTGCAACTTCTGGGCTCAGAGTGCAAACATTTAATTCAGCACCTCCTGCCCCAGTGACATTTCTGGATGGACTGTGTTTTCTAAAAGGTTTTCAAGCTTCTCTCCTCCTCTGGATAAAAGCAAAGCAAGAGGAGACATGAAAAACCCTTCCCTTCAGAGAACACATCAGGCACAGGACATGCTGTGGGACTGATGGAACATTTCTGTCCCTGTGATTAACTGATCACCACGCAGGACATTTCAGAAGCTTTTTTAATAGAAGACACAAAAGACTGGAATCAGTAAGAAATAGTAAAAGAAAAAGAAAACATGAGGCATTGCAGAGGGAGCAGGCACCAGGCCCATTCTCTGAGGGCTCTGTCCTGCTCCCACTGAAATCAAAAAGAGGTTTAGAGTTGGCTGCAGTGGGAACAGGAACAGTCCTTAAGGCACTAATTAGTACAGCTGGCTGAATAATGCATAATGAACAGTTCATTCAGCTAATTTCATCTCTTTTTCTATTCATGACTTGCCCATGAACCAATCCCAATTTTCTCATTTTGGTCGTCATTCAGAAGCTATTTGTGGGTTTCTTCAGGAAATCATCCCCAGTGTGAGATTCCAGCACACATCCCAACATGTCAATATTGGGAATTTGCACAGAAGTGTTTAAGTGTGGGACCTGCAGGTGGGACAGGTGGCATCAGCTCTCTCAAGGTGGGCTAGGAAAGCTGAGGCTGCTCAGTCTGGGGAGGAGAAGGATCCAGGGAGACCTCAGAGCCCCTCTGGAAGGGGCTCCAGGAGGGACTTTGGACAGGGTCCTGGAATGGGGGAATGGCTTCCCACTGCCAGAGGGCAGGGATGGATGGGATATTGGGAATGAATTCTCCCCTGGGAGGGTGGGCAGGCCCTGGCACAGGTGCCCAGAGCAGCTGTGGCTGCCCCTGGATCCCTGGCAGTGTCCAAGGCCAGGCTGGAGCAGCCTGGGCCAGTGGAAGCTGTCCCTGCCCATGGCAGGGGGTGGAATGGAAAGAATTTCAAGGTCCTTTCCAACCCAAACCATTGTTCCATTTTTGCCCAAGCTGATTTTCTATAACCAACTGCAGCAAGAATTTCAAATGTTGCAAAGAAACACTGAACTTCACACCCACATTCAGCACATGCTTGGGCACTTCCCTTTCCTTCCTCATCCCTTCTCCTCCAGAACTTTAAAGGGATCTGGTTATGGGAGTACTGACCCAAGGCAGAGAGAGAAGGGATGTGATGTGAAAACACCCCAAGGAATGCCACTGGAATAATCAAGTAAATACTTCCAGATTCTCCTCTCCAGCTCTGAAGTGTTTTGGCTTTAGCAAGGACTAAATTAACACTGTGTCATGGATGAGGGCTGGAATCAGCCCGTGGATCACAGAGGACAACTCCACGCTGGGCTGCTGCACAGCCCTAATTTGGTAAAGTCACCCAAAATATGACTTTGGTGGGGTAAGATTTAAGTAAGGGAATATCCCAAAGAGGAATGCAAAGGGAATTGCTGGCCTGTGATGGGGCAGGGGGGCCAGGCTGAGGCATCCCTGTGCTTCCAGCCAGGAGAGGCAGGGACAGGCCCTGCACAGGGAAACCCAAGAGGGTCCAAGAAACCCAAGCAGCTCCCAGACAGATACAGGGAGCAAGGGAAGGGAGCTGGGCAGTGGTGCTGGCAGCCAGGCACGGTGGGTTTTCACTCTGAAGGAAGTCCCACAGGGAATCATGCAAAGCCAGAAGGGCATCCTGGCTTCTGGGGCCAAGGAGGGACGTGCCAGCACCGCTGGAAGGGACCCAGGGGACACACGGGACAAGGGATGTTCAGGGCTGCTCACGCTTTCAATTTTGAAAGGTGACAGATGAAGCAGAGCTTATTGAGGGGGGATCTTCGCTGAGGGAGAGGAGAGACTCTCTCTTATGCCTCCAGGTGGAAAAAAACCCGGAAAATCCGTATTTACAGACACTTCTGTGCGTGCCGGGGTCTATCGGCAGAGGGCAGCGACACTCGCAGGCACCGGCTCATCCCCGGCAGCCTTCAATCCATCCCGCTCCCGCTGCTGTCACAGCAAGGACACCTTCCCCACCCTGCCCAAACCAAACCCGCTTTAATCCTTGAAAATCAAACTCCAGAGGATGCTGCAGACCCGACATCTGGCCGCTTTTTGGTTTGGGTTTTTTTTTCCCCCTCTTCCCAAAGCCCACGTGATATTTTTCTCTGCGCTTCAAAGCCGGGGTTTGTTTGTTTTTTCAAGCCCGAGAGCTCCAATTCCAGCATCTGCGTGAAAGCCGACAGGAAATAACCCGTGTGCTCAGAAGTAGTTGAGAGAACATGCAAGGGCAATATTTATCTTCCCCTTCCGTGGATCGGAGTGGAGACACGCAAGGCTCCCGCTGCTGCCACTCACCGCATCCCGGCAGGAAAGGACAGGGTGGAGCCGCAGGATCGGCGGATTTCGGGGTGGATTGGGAGAGCTGGGTGTCAGCCGGGGCAGAACGGCCACGAGGAGGAAGGTTTGGAACAAGGCAGCCAGGAAGGGATGAGCGGAGAGGCAGGGGATGATCGGCATCGGGAAATTTGGGAGAGGTGCGACAGAGCGAGGAGTATCCCCAAGGGAGCCGGCAGCTCCGGGGTGAAAGGCACAGAGACCCCACTTTAAACACCCAGTTGGTCTGACAGGTTTTATGTTCATCCATGTACAGAGTCGGCTTTCTGATCGATCCCAAAAAGAAGGAAAGCTGTTTTGGCACG
The DNA here is from genome assembly GCA_013398275.1 of Promerops cafer. Lineage (NCBI taxonomy): Eukaryota > Metazoa > Chordata > Aves > Passeriformes > Nectariniidae > Promerops > Promerops cafer. The sequence goes on from VZSE01013823.1 coordinate 111,514, forward strand.
GGACCCACCCGAGGGAAGGGTGCCCGTCACAGCTGACTCACACCCAGACAGCAGTGGGTTCATCTCTGGCTTTGCAAGTCATTTTGGTAGAAGGTTTGGGATTTCCAGGCTGGATTTCTGGCAGAAGTGCTAAGATTTAAGCCACATTTAGGAGGTTTAAAATGTCAAACCTGTCATTAAATGGGCAGAAGATTTTGCAAGTGTTGATCAGTCTCCTAAACGTGATGGGGAAGGTTCCTGTGGAGGAGTTCTGTGGGCTGGGAGCACTGGGCACTTGATAGATCTGGGTAACCCAACTAGTTCTCTATCCAGCAGCCTCCCAAATAAATCTCCTCCTTTTCCATGGCAGAGATTCTCATTTCCATTGTCTCTGTGGATGGACACAGAAGTGAATAATAATAATAATCTCCTTTCACACCAGACTCAGTCACCCGCCTCACAGTGAATTGTTACAGTTAATTTTTATAGGCTTTTGGCCATTCTGTGTTGCATGGAGTCAAACTCACAGGAAGGAATAATCTGTGATAATTAGGATATGATAAATCAATGCTGTGATAAAAGATTTGGCTACAATGGCTCGGAGGTGCTGCTTGAAGGGAAAGAAGCACTTCAGCCAAGCTCCTTGGTTTAACAGGATTGAGGCAATCCAAAGAGGAGAATTCAGACCCTTACAACAGCAGGTAAAACTGAGGTGTTGAAGGACTGGACCCTCTCTCAGTCCTCAGCTGACTGCAACATCCAACAGCCTCTGCATGCTCTGAAAATACAAAAAGAGGAAAATTAGTTATTGCTTACTGATTACTCCAGCAAGGAATCTTCCCCAGTTGTGCCAAGCAGGCATAAAGAGAATTTTCAGGGAGAACAGGCAGGAAATGGGATGATCTGGGGAAGAAATGAGGAGCCAGTTTGGTGTCCTGTGCTCGCAGGAGGAACAGGGCTGCACAGGCACCCCACAACGACCTTCACTCCCAACCCACTGCCTGCACAAGTGGTAACACGAGCTCTTACTCAGTTGATTTATCTCCTGAAAGCAGCTCCTGGCTCTGCCCCTGGATAGCCAGGAATTCTTGGTGACGGGATTATATACCACGCCCCTTTTGGTTTCCTCAGGCTTCACCCAAAGCTACTTCTAATCAGAGAAAAGGCTCCCAGTTCATTATTACACTTCAGGTTAGGGTTTTGCTGTCCGGCATCAAAGACAAAAAATTTCTGGCTGTAAACCACAGAATCACTCTTTTGCAGCAAAATTCTCATTCAGCCATTTATTTAGACTCAGTGTTAGACCTGGTTCCCAGGCAGAAAGTTTCAACCTTCTTCACCTTGCTAAGGAAACCTGACTTTGAGCACAGCGTGGTGCTTTCAGGATGGGTTAGTGGATAAAGGACGTGCTTTCAGGATGGATAAAGACATTGATGTTAGCAGAAAGGCCACCAAAGAACTCACCATGCCCATGCCAAGGGCCTGGCCCGGGCTAGAACTCAATGCAGCCCTTTCCTAAAGGACTGAGAGCATTTCCTCTGTTTCCCACACATCCCACGGACAATGCCGGGCACGGCAGGAAAAGGAAGCACATATGGTTTGCACTCCATGACGGATCTCTGCAAGGAAAGGACACAGAGAGGCTGTGGGCTTGTCAAGGACCCTCTCACAGCAGGAGTCTGCAACAGAAGCAGGGTTGTGTCTCTTTACAATAAATGACATTATGCAGCCCCAGTCAGTGTCCTCTGCCTGCTGACTCCTGCGTTTCAGTGGGACTCCAATAAACGCAGTCGGCCCGCGATATTCCACAGGGAAATAAAAAAGGATAAACTACCAGCATTTGGAATGTTTGCGGTGCAGCAGTTCGTCTTAGCGAGGTGCATAATGAGATTTCCAATAAACCATCACCCAGAGGAATGAGACTTTTTCTCTTTTGTGGTACCAGCACAAGTGGTCACACAACTTGGGCATCTGCACATCCCATAAAGATCAACTCGAGACAAAATGCAATTTTGCCTTTAAAAACGTCTGTGTTGGGTGTTTTGTTTATGCGCGGCGCAGCAACGTTGCACTTGTGAAAATAAAACACACGGTCCATCTTCCAAGATTACCATCATGTAAAAACCAAGCCTGGATTCATTCGCTGCCTGCCTGGGGCTGCATTTAAAAATGCTACTCCTGGCTAGTCCCAGTTAAAGATCTTCACTCGTGTCATTTATCCAGCTGATGGGCAGTGTGGCTACTGGGCTACCACAGCCAAACAGCCGAGTCCCATGGAAAAACACCACGAAAAACAGAAATTGTGTCCGCCCCTTGGCCGCCCGATGCCGTCCATGCAAATCTGCAGCCGACAGCCCTGCTAGAAAATGTGCATTGCTACGTCGCCGTCAGCCAGAATCACGGTTTAGAATGGAGACTGGGAATGTGGGGGGTGAAAAAATGACCATTTTGAGAGGTCCTTGGTGTCTCTTTTGTTTCCACACTGTATTTAAAGGCAATCTGGAGCCAGGTGCCAAGCTGGCTGCGGGTTGGGTTGGTGGCGGCTCAGGCAAGCGCCGCTGCCAAAAGCTTTATCGGGGTTTTGGCATCACCATGCAGCAGCGGCTCAGGCTGCATCCCTGAAGCTCTCTGTCATCCTAAAAACAACGCCTGAGGAAGGAGAGCACCGGAGCCATTCCTTCTTCTACTCCACACGCTCCTCGTGGCTGGAATGAGGCGTTTTGGCTGAAAAGGCAAGGAAAACTGCCCACACTGGAAGCAGCAAAGAGCACGGGCAGCACTTGGAGCCAGAGGACAGACTTAAAATGCACCGGCCATGAAGGGCAGACGGAAGGAAGGTGCTCACACACGATTTGGGATGTCAGGATGCACCTCGAGGCTCCTCTCCAGCCTGTAGGCAGAACTCTGCGCGGGGGGAGAGGAGCCCCAGGCCCAAACCTGTCAGCTCTGCAGGGTCAGCGGGAGCAGGGCGAGGCACAGCTGTGCCCTGAGCGGGGTCATCGCCCCTCAGAGACCCCCGGGGCAGCGGCGGCCGCAGCCGCGACCCCTCACACCCGCGGGCGGCCACACACAAAAGGCGCCTGCTCCCGCCCCTCTCCTATTTAACGCCGCCTCGACCAATCAAGGCCAGGGGCGGGGCTAAACTGGGAGGATTGACAAGCCCCCAAGACCCCGCTCCGGAGAGCGCGGAGGGGGCGGGGAGAAGCGCGGCCGCAGCCAATCGCCGTGGGCGGGCGGGCGGCTCGGCCAATCAGCGGTGCGGGGGGCGTGTCCCGCCGCGGGGTCAGGCCGGGAGCGAAGGCGCCCGTCGCTCCCTGTTCCTCCCGCTCCGCTCGCGGCCGAGCCTCCTCACCGCGGGATCCCTCCGCCTGCGCGCAGCGGCCGGCGGGGTGTGCGCGCCGCTCCGTGCCCCTCCGCCCGGGAG
>VZSE01013823.1:114922-162283 GCA_013398275.1 Promerops cafer
CGAGCCCCGGCCGGGGCGTGCTCGGCGCGGGGCACCATGGTGGAGAAGCGGTGCCCGCGGCTGCAGCGGGACGGCGTGTACCGCTGGTTCTCCGAGCTGCCCTCCCCGCAGCGCGTGGAGTTCCTGTGCGGCCTCCTGGACCTGTGCATCCCGCTGGAGCTGCGCTTCCTGGGCGCCTGCCTGGAGGACCTGGCCCGCAAGGATTATCACTCCCTGCGCGACTCCGAGATCAAGGCCAACAACCCCGCCGACCTGGGCAGCCTCACCAACCTGACGGACGAGGTGGTGCGCAGCAAACTCCTGGTGTCCCTCGCCCTGCTCGGCTCTGCCCACCGGGAGGCCGCCGGGGTCCTGTTCCGCACCCTCACCCACATCGACTCGGTCATCAACAACTACGGGCTGCAGCTCAACGAGGGCCGCACGGGGGATGAGTTCCTGTTGCTCTTCACCATGGCATCCAACCACCCGGCGTTCAGCTTCCACCAGAAGCAGGTGCTGAGGCAGGAGCTCACCCAGATCCAGAGTCTCATGGCCAGCACCAGCAAGAATCCCAGCACCTCTACCCTCAACACCATGGCAACCTATCCTGGCTGCCATAAGGTGGGTATCCTGCTTTTTGCACGCTGGAATGGCACCGGGCTGTGTTTTCGGCTCTCATTTTAAACCGTGCTTTAGCAGAGTGGTAAATGGCAGCTAAGGGGCAGGCAGTGGGTTGATGATGGGGATGGTCAGCTGAGGGCACAGGGAGAGGATGGATGGATGGAGTTTTTACGAGCTTGTGACATTTAAATGAGAAGGGGTTCGCGAGCAGATCAACAGCAGCAATATAAGCCTTCCCTGATTGCTTCTCAAAGCATCTGCTGGGAGAACAGTCCTGCCAGCTGCATGGGAAACCAGCGATTTAGGAAGGGAAATAAATGCATCTCTAGATAAAAGCATCTGTTTGAAAGTTCCCCCTGGAAAAAGTTGAAAAGGAGAAGTAGCTGTCCAGTGGCAAAGCATCTTGGTGAGACTGGGTTTTGTTTAGACGGATGTGATGGCAAACATTTGGAGTTGCTGGTGTTAAGCTAAAAGAAATGTTGTCGTTTTCTGTCACTCTGCATCCCTCGGGTATTGATCCTGGTGTCGGGGTTCACCGTCATTAACTTGCTGTTCTTTCATTCAGTTGCCAGCAGTTAGGCCAGACAGGAACGTTTTAAGATGTGCTGTAAGTCATTAGGTATGTGACTGCTTAATTGCTCTCAGCCCGCTACAAATTAGGGAGTCCAAGTGTTTCTGCCTGATTTTAACCTGCTTGAAAGTTCAATCTAAGCACCAGCTTAGAGGGTGCTTGTGAGAAGTTAACAGGCTGCAGCCTTTGAGGATGAGTGGATGATGTGTTACCCTGCTCTTGGGAAAGGTGGGGAATACCTAAAAGCTGTGAAAACCCCTGTATTGGAGTAATATCCTAAATAAAGCTGTTTCTGAGGGCTCAGTAGAGGTTTCACGAAGTTGAGCGTTGAATTCCAGACTGAGACAGAAATCTGTGCTCAGTCTTCCCCTGAATACAAATTCCCTTCCAATTTCATGTTTCTTTAAACACCTCTGCTTTGTAAAATTAAGATGTGTTCAACTTCATATTTTTCTTATTCTTCATTTCCTGTCTTGTTCCTAACCTCCTGTAGTAAGGGGGAAGAACAAGGTATGGCAGAGCCTCTTCATTCAGCTGAAACCTCCATGTGGATAAAATATAGCTGGAAAGAATATTTCACACAGGATGTAGAAGGGTATAATTCAAACCAGAAAAAAGCTTTTCAGATACTTAACTACTTGCAGCTTCTCTTATTCAAATGATGCAGCGACCCTGGGCTGGAAAGGAAACACTGTAAATCATATTCAAGTTCTCCCAAAATAAAACAAGCAAAAAAAAAGAAAAAAAGATAAAATCAGGCAGGCAGGAAGGTTTTTGAGAGTGTTCTTTCTGAGCAGCAAGATTTATGGAGCTGAAAAACTCCAGCACTATTTATGTCAATCTAAGATGGACGGAGAATCCATCCTGCCATTTTTCCTGCCAGGAATAAGGCAGCCAGGATGGTTTGATTTTTCTTTTCTTCTGAGCTCACTGAAGGCTTGTCTCTTTAAAAAGCACATTTTTATAGAAATCTGTGTTGAAGAATCTTGGTTGCTAAGTACAGAGTAGTGAGAGGGAACACAAAGGTGACTTTGCCTTCACAGTCTCTGAATGTGCATTTTGTTTGAAGTGATGCAGATTTCCTTAAGATTTTTTGTTGTTGTTGTTCTTAACTGGGTAATTCTGCTACTTTTAGAGTAAGCAGTTGGCTTAAACCAGGAGTTGGATGAAGCAAGTGGAAAAAACAATGTCTTTCTCCATTCAGCCCTGTTTAAATATGCACAAATAAATTCCAACACCGAGTCCTTGTGGTGTTACCAAGTGATGTTGTGACAATCCTTGTGCTGTAACATCACCTAGAAAAAAACAAAGTGGATATGGAGAGGAAGTCAGTGCCCTGGGCTGCTTCTCTTTCTCCTTGGAATTGGAGGAGAATTCCCTCCCTGGTGCCAGCACTTTCTCATGGCTCCTGTTGCTGAGTTGGTGCTGGAAGCTGGGTGTTAAATGGGGGAACTCTGCTCCTCTCTGGGTTCATGCTTAAAGAACTGGAGACATGCTCACCATTTGAGGTCCTGAAAAACTTTGGGAAGCTGGGGTGGTGTGGATGTGAGATGGGTTGCAAACAGGGAGCTGTTTGTGAACTGGCTGAGTTATCCTCCAGCTTCCCCCTTGGGAGAGTGGGAATAGGGTGTAACTCTTGTGTAACTGTACCTGCCCTACTGTTACAATTTCTGATTTATGGTTAACTTGTTCAGTCAGGGAGATGCAGCAGAAATCTGAGCAGTGTTCTTTGTTCTCCGTGCAGAAACAAATGGGAATGTGCTGCTTCTGCTTAGCCAGCCCTATTAAAATATGCCCCAACCTGATAGGAGCTATAACTTCTTCCAGAGGATTGGACCTTGCAATCCTTTTTCCATCTCCTCTTTCACATTTAGCAGTGAAATACCTCAAAATCAAATTGTGTTTAACAGTGAAGAGACTGAACAGTTGATACAAATTTACTGTAAATATGTTGTGATTCCTCAAATTGCTTTGGGGTAAGTGAACACAGCTGAAGGTGGTCAGTGATGCAAACTGCTTTTTGCTTTTTCCTTTTACTGCCTGCAGTTGCTGACTATGAGGAGGCTTAAAACAGCTGCCCATATATTTTTTGTGCTTTTTCAGATGCTTCTTGTCTTATTTGAACCTTAACTTTGCAGGAAAAGGTGGCTGTGGCTGGCTTTAAGTAGGTCAGTAATTACTAGATTGATGGTTTCTACCTGATGGTATAAAATGAACATTTTGTGAACAGGAGGGAAAATGCTGCCCTCTCTGTATTGCCTTGGACTCTGTAAGGATGGAATCACGGAATATCCTGGGTTGGAAGGGACCCACAAAGATCATTGAGTCCAGCTCCTGGTCCTGCCTGGGACATCCCAGCAATCTCCCCCTGGGCCTCCTGGCTCTGCACAGCTCCCTGCCAGGAGGGGACAGCCAGGGGGGGTCGGGCTGTGCTCCAGGGAACAGGGACAGGAGCAGAGGGAACGGCCTCAGGCTGGGCCAGGGCAGGCTCAGGGGGGAATCAGCAGGAATTTCCCCATGGAAAGGGGGCTCAGGAACTGGAACTGCCCAGGGAGGGTTGGAGTGCCCATCCCTGCAGGTGTCCCAGGAATTCCTGGAGGTGGCACTCAGAGCTCTGGGCTGGGGACAAGGTGGAGATGGGTCACAGGTCGGACTTGATGACCTTGGAGGTGTTTTCCAACCTCAGTGGTTCTGTGATTCTCTGCTGGAGTGGATGGCAGATGGAAACACAAATCTGAACTTGGATTCTGTGACCTACATGGATGCTGGATATCATAATATGAATCTCTGCATGGACCTTCCCTCTCAAGAACTCTACTGTCAGTAACTCTAAGGACAGAACTTCAGAGCTAGGGAAGTTATTCATGAACCTGTCACTCTGTTTCCTGGAGTTGTTTCATCTCCTCATTGAGATTGTGCTGTAAAACCAGGGAAATAAGAGAATGCTTTGGGTACTCAGCACCTGCTCTGCTGTGACAAGAGCTCTTCAGTGCAGTCAGGGTGATGAGCTGTAGGTTTAGATCAGATATTAGGAAGGAATTCTTGGCTGTGAGGGTGGGCAGGCCCTGGCACAGGCTGCCCAGAGCAGCTGTGGCTGTCCCTGGATCCCTGGAAGTGTACAAGGCCAGGTTGGACAGGGCTTGGAGCAACCGTGGCAGGGCTGGAATGAGATGAGCTTTAAGGTCCCTTCCCACCCAAACTGTTCCATGATTCTGTGATGATGATTCTGATCTGGTTGTGGGTTCAGCTGCAGAGCCAGAGTCAGAAATAGTCACCCTGAGTGCAGTTTGTTTGCAGCTGAAGTGAAATAAGGGGCAGTGACCCCATGGTTCTGTGGCTGTTTCGGGCTGGTATCTTGTGAATGGAAGGAAGGTTCTTGCCCAGTCAGCTTCCAAATACTGCACCAATGGCTATTTCAAGGTTATAGCATAAGGTACTATTTTTCACTCATGCTAATTCCATAGGCTCCTCTAAAACTTCCAAAGAACTCAAGGCTGTGTATTGAGAGCTATGGAGTTGCTCTGAGGGATCCATTTCAAACACCTTCACTTGTCTGCACTGTTTGCCTGAGGAGCATGAATGGACATAACTCCATTGAGAAATACTCTGATATTTTTATTTCACCAATGGACTGATGAGTTATAAAAAAACATCACTTGCTGGGTTGAAACTGAGTCGTCAAGCCCTCACAGAGACAGCAATGCAGCTATTAAGTGATCTATGTCAGCTGCCTTTATGGCTTTTTTTTGAGCTTTGTAGGGATAGAATAAATCATGACAAACTTAATTTTTATCCTCTTTGAGGGTATTTCATGGATTCAGCAGGTGACCAAGTTGAGAGCAGTTGCTGGCTGGGATTAGAGGTGTTTACTCACTGGTATCAGGAGTTGCTATCTCAAAATGATCTCACTTTCCAAACCACATCAATCCAGCCTTGGGAGCTGTAGGGACAGGTCTTGTAGCTTCCAGCTGGTGACACTGCCAAGCCCTGCATGCCTTTTGCACATCCTTTGAGAATTTTTTGGTACTCCAGGCAACATGGATTGCACACACTTCTTGACAGTCCACTTAAAATATGTGAGGCTTCCCCTTCTGGCTCTTTTCTTACTCATGCTTTCATTTGAAATGTGATAAAATGGTTCAGTCTCAAACCTGCAATATTTTCAGAAACGAGCTTTACATATAAAGGAATCCTTGGAAGACAATGGTCTTGGGCACTAACAATATTAATTAGCACCAAATTCACTTTGCCTAATCATATGTTGCACGATGAACTTGAATTTAGGAACCTAAAGGATTTTGCTTGGGAAATGTATCATGCACCCAAACATCAGGAACAGAGCAGCCAAAAAAATGTGTGTTGAGCTCATAATGATGATGTTTTTTCCGTGATCTGTTTTCCCATTTATTTTTGCACGGGCTGAATGAAGTTTTTGTTTTAAGAGTGCATTCCACTTCACTTTTTTAATTTACTCTTTTTTCTACTAATTACCTCGGAGCTGTTAGCTGTCAGTGAAGCAACACTGAAGTGAGCCTCGTTCCTGTGGGATAAAGATTCCTGTTGGAAGGTGTTGGGTGTTTTGGACTGTACCAGGTCCAGACTGTTTTAATGGAATCAGTGCATGAGCTGGAGGAGATCCTGCAGCAGATCCTGAGTGGAGAAGCAGAGCCAGCAGTTGTTAACCACACCTCACAGGCATTCCTAGGGCTGACTTCAAAGGTGCTGAACAGCAGCCTTGTTTGGAAGTGTTTAACCATTTGGTTTAGTGGGTTTGTAAATGTTTGAGTTGCTAAAAGAGATTCTGTCACCTTCAGTGACAGTAGGTACAGCCCTGCCCCTTCCTGGCAGGGCAGAGCTTGGCTTCTTCTGTCAATTTTAACATCCAAATACTTCACTCTCCATTTACTTCCTCTGGAGTGCTTTTTATCCCTAAGAAAAGCAAATACAGTCCCAAGAACACAGATAAGATTCTCAGAGCCCACAGGATTTTATTATTGAAATGCTGGATCTGATTTGTCTGTGGGAACAAGAACCATTGTCATACTTCCACTCGAATTTGACTTCAGTCTTGGAGCCAGTTGAATTGAAGCTGTTCCCTTCTGAGGTTTGAAATGAGTATTAATTCAAGCAAAGGGATGTTGATATGGTTCAGATCTGTGTTTCTTTGCATGGGGTTTGTAATGAGCAAACTTCTAAATTCCTTGCTCTTGCCTAATGCTGAACCAGAATTTTTCCACTGATTCCATTGGGATAATTATCCAATAATCAGCATTGGGAGGGATAAACCTTTTAACAGGTAAACCTTTTAACAGGTGTTCAGGCTATTACAGAGTTCCAGGGCTTTTGTGAATAGCTGAAGTGATCCAGAAATAATCAGATCAGTTACTTAAGAGCAAGATCTTAATTTTAATTACAGGCCTGCCAATTCCTGATGACAGTGAAAGTGAACACCTTCCACGTGTACTATGAATTCTTCTCCAATGCCTTCTTTTATCACCATAAGTGGAAGAAAGAAGGACATTGAGAGGCTGGAGGGTGTCCAGGGAAGGGAATGGAGCTGAGAAGGGGCTGGAGAATCCTGAGGGAGCTGGGAAGGGGCTCAGCCTGGAGCAAAGGAGGCTCAGGGGGCCCTTGTGGCTCTGCACAGCTCCTGCCAGGAGGGGACAGCCGGGGGGGTCGGGCTGTGCTCCAGGGAACAGGGACAGGAGCAGAGGGAACAGCCTCAGGCTGGGCCAGGGGAAGTTTAGGCTGGATATTAGCAAAAATTTCCTCATTGAAAGGGTGTTCAGGCATTGGAATGGGCTTCCCAGGAAAGTGGTGGAATCACCATCCGAGGAAGGGCTCAAAAAACGTGTGAATGTGGCACTTGGGGATATGGTTTAGTGGTGATCATGGTTGGACTTGGTGTCTCTGAGGTCCTTTTGAACATTAATGACTCTGTGCTTCCATGATTCTGAGTAGTTTTATTACACTCAAGCCATTACTTAAGTGAATATTGAGGAAGGGAAGGAGGGAGAAATAGAATTGAGTGGATTTGTGACCTGTCAGATAATTTCTTTGTGAGTTGTTGCAGAAGAGACAGGGGTGATTGGCTTTTGGTGGCAGCAGGTGAAGAAACAGGGTGACATTTGTACATCAGTGCTGGGGTGTAGAGCAGCAGTGTCTGTTCCAAGATCTGCTTAGAAGCAGGGATTTGTTTTGATTTTGAGGTGGTTTGAATGATTGGTTTGTAAAATTCAGATTTTGAATATCCATAGTGCGTCCAGTACCTCTATGGTAGATTTATGTTCCTATTATTAACAGTGTTCACAATCCTTTAAGCAAAGGGGTTTTAGTGGAAATTAGTCTATAAAATCCAGCCCAGACTTATTTTGGTCCATCTGTTCTCCTGAATTCATAAGGAGCCTCGGAGCAGGTGCGTGATTGTCCTGTAGTGTTTAAGCACCACATGCCTCATTTCATTCCAGAGAGTCTCCCAGGACAAAACCATCTGATCTCTTATCCATTATCCCATTTCCCTGTGAATTGCCTCTTCACCCTTTGTGTTCCTCCTCTAGGAGAAAAGGTGTATTTTGTAGCTGTTGAAGCATGGAGGCACCTGGCTCTTACAGCTTATTTTGATTGTTGGAACCACTTGAATTTTAACACAAACCAACCACTTCCAGCTGCATGCACATCCCAGTCCAACAAAGCAACTAAATATGTGTAAATTTAAGTGGTGAGCATTTTACTGGGTATGTGGAAAGTGGGGGCTGTTTGTGAGCACTGCTTAAACATCCTCATGGAAGAGCCTGAATCTTCCAAAGGAGCAGGCTGGAATTTTCTTCTTCTGGTGGGAGAACAGTCAGGTGTTTGGATATGTGAGTAAATGCAGGACTGGTGCCCTAGGCAGTGGTTTCACAAGACTGACTTGTTACTACCAAGAGGAAGGTGTTTGCTCAGTCCTGCCCCTCCTGGGCTTGTCTCAGTGGATTTGGAATTCCAGATCCCTGCCTTAGTTGCTCTTGTCTCTGACTTGGAGATGATGAACAATCATGTGGTGTCAGACTGACAGCTGAGTGCCAGCAATGCGTTTTTATTCAAATTATTTAAAAACCTGAGTTTGTCCCTTTGGTGGGAAATCAGCCTGAGCTTGCAGGGGCCACGTCCTTTCATCAGACTTCTCCTGGAGCATTGTTGCCAACAGGATTGCACCATGTTAAAGACCTGGGTGTTAACCTCAAATAAGCTGCTGTTAATACTCAGTAATATGAACCTGGCAGGACAGGAGTTGAGTGGTTTTTACCCCCTGGAGTCTCTGTTCCAATTCCTGAACTCACTCACACCTTACCTGCTCCTGGAGAGCAGTTTATGGCTAAAACCCCCTTTTTTGAAGGAGAATTCAAAAGCCAGTATGGACAGAAGCATTTCTCTGTGGGACTCTCAATTTATCATTGGCCATTGTTGAAAACATGGAAAAGTTTTCCTATGTGATCAATGGGAGAATGTGTTTGTGTGGCTTGGAGCTCCAGGACCTCACTTAACTCACTCATTTCTCCTATATATTGTTTGCTTTTCCTGTGTAATACATGACCTGAATTTCTAACCTAACCAGGTACAGAAATCCATATTTTGTTTCCTCAGATCATCATTGTTCCATGTGTCCGTGGTGCTTTGGGTATTGGCTGTGTTGATTTTTTTTTTTTTTTAATTTTTTATTTTTTTAGTATTTTTGGCTCCACTTCAAACTCAGTCAGCAAATACTTTGCTATTAAACCATGTATTTTCTGTGCTCTGTTTATTTTTCAAAGGAACAGATAATTGCTGTTTTGGTAAAACTCTGACCACATTAAGTTTGACTCCTATCAGTCCTGTTATGTTTATGAAAGGCTTTGCTGTATTCAATGTTAGCAAAGCTAACAGTTAGCCAGCTTCCCAGATTTCCCATTTTCCATACTGACTCCCACTGGTTGGGACAGAGCCATTTCAGGCAGCAGTGGCTGAAAGAGCAGCACCACCTGTGGGAAGTACCTGGGTTTATTTTCCTGTGTGCTTTTTAATGGATTGAGAGCTTAGGAGAACTTTCTAGAGCTGCTTTTGCTGTCCCAAGAAAATCTGAGCCTGTTAGGACCTCTCTGGTGCTGGGAGAGAAATCACAGAATTAACTAGGTTGGAAAAGACCTTTGAGATCATCAAGGCCAACCTATCACTGTACTCTGGGGGAAAAAAGGTTGGGTTTGGATGATGACAGGTGAAAATGGGAAAAATGTGATAATGGCAAAATTCTAGCAAAGAATTCTGCTCCCTTGGCACGTTTGTCATCAACCCCTGGGTCAGAGCAATTGTTTCTCTTCCTGGTGACTCCTGGGGGTGGAGGACTTGAGGACAGCATTTAGTGATCCTTCTGAATAATCTGTGTTGGGAAGGATCCACTTTTCAGTGGCTGATAACAGTTTTGATCCTGTCATCATTACAGTGGAGAATGAGGCAGAGAAGAATTCACTCTAAGCCTCAGTCACTAAGCAGTGATCAATTTTCTTTGTTCTTTTCAATTCTGGCTTTGACTTGAAATGCAGGAGACAGCAGGGTTTGCATCTGGAAAATCAGAAGTCCATGTGTGAGCCAGATGCTTTGCTGTGGAGGGAGCAGATCAAAGGATCCCAGGATCATCCAGGTTGGGAGAGACCTTAAAGCTCATCTCATTCCAAGCCCCTGCCCTGGCCAGGAACACCTTCCTCCAGACCAGCTTGCACCAATCACAAATGCAACATTAGAGTGGAGTAAAAATAGTTTTAAGGATCTTTTCTGCACCCACTTGCAGCTTTCAAAGGTGTTAAAGGAGCCTTCAGGCCATTGTGGTGTGGAAGGGATTCCTGAACAGTGCAGTGAGACCATGGAGAGGTGCACCAGAGGGTTTTCCTTCTCCCTGGCCCTCCAGGAAATGCTGTGCTGGGGGTAAAATCAGGCAGAACATTTAACTCTGGGCTTGCTGCTAGTTTTGATTGCTCTTTATGGACTCTTTCTGCTGATGTTCTCAAGTAATTTCTGTAGAAAAATCCAGTCTTTTATTCAAAGGTCTAATGCTGTTTTTTCTTAGACCTTGAATGATTCATGGGGTTTTTTCCTGCATTTATAAAATGTCACTCCTGTGGTTTGTTATGATGTATGGCCTGAACATTTCTGGTTCCTGTGATGCCAACTTATCCATCTTCACTGTGGCCTGTTACTGCCTCAGAAAACAAGCCTTGAACTGTTCTGGAGCTGCAGATGTTTTTTCCTTAATGGCATCTTGGCTTTTTCAGGGATGTTACAGCTCCTAAAAGGTCCAAAGCAATTTGCTCCTGCTTCTCCGAGCCTTTATCTCCCTGGAATGCCTTGTTCTTTATTCCAAATTCAGTTTCTCCTGAGTAGCTGTTTGAGCTGAGCCCAAACCAGGGATTTCAGGAGTGTTCAGACATGGAGAACTCTCCTTCCTGAATTTACTTGATGCTGAATTTCTGCAGCTGAATTTGGACAGGTCCTTCCTGTAAAGCTTTTCCCAGTGTTTCTCCCAACCCTCCCAGGACAATATCTCCTGCAGTTCTGAGCTGATGGGTTATTGTTCCTCTGTTTGGCTTGGCCTCAAGTTTGAAAAAGAAAAAAAAAATAAAAAGAAAAAGAAGGATGAAACAAAAAGCTGTTACTATTTTGGAACTAAAACTTTGATTTGCAAACCACTTTTCATTATTTCACTTTCCCTAAACAAATCCAAACCGTTGCAGTATCGTGATGTTTAAGTCAGTGGAAAAAATTATTTCAAAATTTGGAATGGAAGCTTTAAGCAGTGGGATTCAGTGGTTCTAACACCATTCAGCTCCCTAACAAAGTGCTCCATTTGGAACTAATCAGAGCTTTGTGATTTTTCTAGGCCAATTTGGAACTGCTTTGATGTGCGACGGGATCAGATAGTATGAGCTCAGGCAGACAAGACATATGGGCTAAATTAATCCTTAGCAAGTCTAGGAAAATTAAATCTTTATGAAAAAAAATGGAGGTTATGTATAAACAAAATGCAAATTATAAGCTGCACGCGATGCTTGTTGTAAGGAGAGTGGAGAGGAGGGAATACAAGATAAGAGGCAATAAATTGTAACAAACTGCTTGTTCAGAGATTTTCTGGAGCTGTGTGGCTGCTCTTATTCAGCTTCAGTCATTCTGGGTGTTTATATTTCTGATTATTCCGAATATTTGGAACCTGGTTGTCCAGGATAACGCAGCCCTGCTGGAGCTGCTTTCCCAGCTTGCTCCTCTGTGCTGTCCCTTTGCCAGGAGGATGGTGCTCAGCCCTCTGGAACTTCCTCCCAGCAGCCCTGGGCTGGAGGGGGAGTTTAATGAGCTCCAGGAGAGAGGCTGTGTGAGATAAGCTCAGCTAAAGACTGACTTTGGCAAAGGAAATTTAAACTCTTCCCCACCCTCCTGCCAAGCTGGGAGTTTAATGGTTGATCTAAGGCAAAGCTTGGTGTTTTGTTATTGGTGGGAGGCTGTGCTGAAGAAATGGTGTATAATTAGATAAATATAATACTTTTGCATCTATATATATATATAAAATAAACTTTATTTTTTTGTCAAGAAGTGGTACTGAAAAGGAAAGCAGCTACCTGTTGTAGCCCTCTTTTATCCTGACACTCATCTGCCATTCTGGATTGATTTCTTTACACAGAAAAGCTTTTTTATGAATGTCAGGTATACAGAGCCTTTCGCTTGTTCTACTGCCTTAAAGTGTGTATAAATCTATAAATGTCAGTCTTAAAATGGAGCTTACAAGAGGTGATTGTATGGAGTGGGGCTGTGCTATTTCTGACTTGCATTGTGTGTGCTGACTGACGGCAACATGGAATGGGAGGGTGTGCAAAGTATTGTTTTCAGCAGAAATTGTCCCAGCTCAGGGCACTGTGTCAACTTAGCAGGGTCTGAGGGAGCCTTTTCCCCTACAGGGACCTGGAGCTGCTGGTTTTGAGTTCCCCTGAGTGAAGGAGAACTAATTTTGTTATGGCAAGATGCACATTTTCTCCTGTGATTTGTGCCAGGCTAAAAATCCATGTGGAATTCTAATTACAGCTCTCCCTACCTGCAGTTCAGGTTGATTCCAGATGTAACAATTGAATTTCAAGTCACACAGTTACTCTGAGTAGTTACTGGGAGTGTTTTTGTTGGTCTGAACTCCCTCATTAAAGCATCTTTTCCTCTTCCAAGGTTCTTAAACCCGTTTTTGTTTTGATGCTTCAGCCTTCTGCTTGGGCATTGGTAGTATAGAAGTTTCCATTGAAATATGATTATGACAGGTTATTAAATGGCAAAGACAAGAAAATCAGGGTTTTGCTAAGAATTTTTCATTGCAATCAGTTGTGGAAATGCTTGGGAATGCCTTGAGTCTCATCCCTGGAGAGGTAGTGGAGCCCCATGGAGCCACTTCCCACTCGCCTGGCATCGGGATGGGGAGAGAGTGGGAAGAGTGAAACAGAGGGAACTCCTGGCTTAAGATAAAGACAATTTAATAGGGAAAACAAAAGCCACACATGCAAGCAAAGCAAAGGAATCGATTCCCCATTTCCCATGGATGGGCAGGGTTGGGCCATCCCAGGGAACCTCACGGGTCACGGGGACTGGGGAAGAGTACTGGGGTCACTGAACATCCCCTGCTTCCTCCCTCCCTGAGCTTTCCATACTGAGCATGATGCCACAGGCCTGGAATATCCCTTGGATCAGCTGTGCTCAGCTGACTGCTCGTGTCCCATCCCAAATGTTTGTGTCCCCCCAGCCTCTGTGCTGGTGGGGTGGGGTGAGGACCCAAAAAGGCCTCGGCTGTGTCAGCCCTGCTCAGCAGTGACCAAAACATCCCTGAGTTATCCACAGCTTCCAGCACAAATCCATACCAGCCTCACAGCAGCTACTGTGAAGAAAATTCACTCCACCCCACCCACAACCAGCACAGTGACATAACATAAAAATGACATTTTCCAAGCCCTTTTCCCCAGTTTTCTTGTGGAAAAGTTAAAACCTGTGTTGTGCAGAGGTTAAAGGTCTTGCAGTCTCTCTCCAGTTGACTGCTGGGTGACTATTGTTTAAAAAAGAATTACGCTGTAAGTAGCTTTTTAGATTAGCCAAGATAATCTCAGTTTGTGAATAGCTGCTGACTGAAACCACTTCCCTGAACTGTTACTTGGGGAATATCAGGAGTAACACCCTCAGTTTTAAGAGAAGCCAACTTCTCCTGAGTGCCTTCCCAGGGGATCCCTCACTCCAGGGAAGGTGTGATGTTTGTGTGTTCCCTCCATTAATTTTAATGGATTTTTGTACTTTTCTTTCCAGGTCACTCCAAGGTCGGAGACCCCCATCAATAGTGTCAGTAACAGTTTGGAAAATGTGCTCCACACATCCACACATTCCATGGAGGAGTCACTGCCCAAGAGGCCTTCGGGGAAACACTCCAAAGGTGTGTCCTTTTCCTCATGCCTGCTTCCCATGGGGAGCCACCTCAGATCCTTGGTGGTGCTCAGCTTTGTTTTCATTGGGATTGAGGGCTGGAATTTTGCTGCTTTACTTCTGGCTTGGCTTGGGCAGAGGAAGTCACAGAAGGATTTGTGGGAAGTGTGTGTCAGGGAGAAATAGCCAGCCAGAGGAGTATCCTGATTTTTCCATTGGGAGATAAGCAAGAAGGTGCTTTGAGATACCTTCTTTTTGAAATACCAGCTTTGTTCTCAAGAAATATTCTCCAAGAGTGGGTGTCTTGGACATTCCACCTCTCAGCGTGTTAATTCTTGGATAAAGCATATGGTGTTGAGTGTTTCTCAAAGGGAAAAGGCATTTAAACAGTTTTGAGTGCCACTTCCACCTTTCTCTTGCTTTCCCAAGTGGGAAACTGAGTGAAGTGGAAGATGGGAGAGAGATCTTGCACTTTTCTCTGTTACAAAATAAATCTGGCTTTTGTAATGCTATGTTGCATGCTGACCTGGCTAAAAACTGGGCTTAGCAAATCAGGGTTAATTATTCCATTTCCACATTCCAGACTCTCATTGCAAATATGAAAATGTCCTGGCTAAAATGTGACTAACAGTGTTTTTATTTAATGCATTAAAAAAATCACTGGTAAATGAGGAAAAGTCTTTGAACTGGGAGCTGCTCTTTGTGCAGAACAGCTTTTGTGAGCCCTGTAGGGCAGAATTAATCAGGGGAAATATCTGCCCTCATATGTTGCCTTCAAATATCATTAAAAATATTGTCAGGCACCATCTAAATTTTTTTAATTTGGTACTTGTTCTGTTTCCTTCTCTTCTACTGGCTTCCTACAGAGCTTTGCAAATACAATTTGATACCATAAAAATTCAAGAATTTCAAAGCACATTTTCACTCAGAGGATCTGATACAGCTCAGAAAGGGTTAAATGTCCCAAGAAATGTTGACTTGCCTCCACCAGCCCTCCTTTTCAGTGACACACACCACTGTAATCCCAGAAGTGTAAGGAGCAGTCATTTTTTACAGCACAGTAATGCTGGAAGTAGCCATTTCTCCAGCTGTAAAAACCATCAGGGTAGAAGAAAACGCAGCACTAAGCAGAAGCATGGCTGGGTTTGTGGCTTTCATCTGATTAAAAATAGGACAGGGTTCAACACTGTTTTCATTTGTACTCACTGATTGCTATTCCAGTACCATATATGCTAAGATTAGTCATGGTATGCTGTGAAAATTAATTAGGTTTTGCTCTGATCTGTTTTTCTCTTATAGAATACCTGCCTCGTGTTCAGTTTAATTTACAGACTGCCTCAGTGATGGTTGGGAAAAGGGGGTGTGGAACAAATACTGATACTCTGCTTTCTGCTTCACCTGCAGTGTTGAATTCTCCTTGATGTCTTGGGGTTCTGTTTCTTCAGCTTGGAGTGCAATTTAGGATTGCTTGCCACCTGAATCCACTGTTCCTGACTTATATTCCTCATTTTCATAGCAAACACAGCTCTTCATTTAGCAGGACCCACCAACTTTTTAACCTGGAGCACATAAAATTGTCATGAAAGCATGGGATGCTGGATTTTCATGTTGTTATTTTTTAGTGAGCCTGGTTTCAGACAGCTTGACAGGACAGGATTTCTCCCCAGAAGTAATGAGCTGCCCAAGGTCATCATTCCTCTCCTGGCAAAGCCCTGGAGCTGGAAGTGTCTCAGTTAAAAAGGCTGGAGCTGAAACATGAGAAAGAAAAGAAAAATGAGAAAGGTGCAGTATTTGTTGTGCTTAGCTGGATTAGAGACAGTTTGTATTAACCCAGGGAATGTTTTAATCCTGATTTGGAGACATGTCAGTAATTTAATTTACTCTCCACAGCTGAACAGTGACTGGGGTTGTGGTAGTTTGGACCTGAAAGCTCTCAGTGACTGTTTTTTCCTTAATCTGCCACTTTTGGCATCAAATACTGGAGTTCCTACATGGGAAGGAGGTGGAAGAGAGGAGCATTTTGCTGGATGCTCTCAGTGGCAGTGTGTGTGCTCTTGGTAGCTGGGAATGTTTGTACAGCTCCGTGCAGAGACTTGTCAGATACCTGGGACTAATTCCACCAGAACTGTGCTGCCTCAGGAAATGAATTTATAACAGGAGTGTCAGCCTGAGAAGTGCACAAACCTTTGCTTTTACCTCAGAGGCTCAGCTCACTGTGGGAGCACTGTCAGGCATTAAATCATAAATTAGGGAATTATGTGGATTGGAAAGGATCTTAAAGATTGTCTAATTCCATGGGCAGGGACACCTTCCCCTAGCCCAGGTGCTGGATCTGTGCTGCAGTACCTAAGGTGAGAGTGGTGACTAGCAAACTCTTGGTTTTTTATCAAAATTCCTCAGTTTTTTCCTGCTGTTTCTCCAGGCTAAACCCCTTTTTCCCTGTGTACACATCCATGGTAAAATGGGATAAACCAGGTGGACATTGCTTCAAAGTGAAAGTTGTGGCACTGGGAAGTTCTGTACCTGCTGACATAAATATTTTGGGGATCTATGCTCTATCTGGGCTTTGCTTTTATAAAATAAAGTTTAAAAATTTGCCCTGTGCAAATCTAGAAAAAATACAGGTGGGTTCTGACAGAAGGATGTGGAGCTCTTG
The DNA here is from genome assembly GCA_013398275.1 of Promerops cafer. Lineage (NCBI taxonomy): Eukaryota > Metazoa > Chordata > Aves > Passeriformes > Nectariniidae > Promerops > Promerops cafer. Next base: position 131,191 of record VZSE01013823.1, read on the forward strand.
TGAAATCCAGCAACTGTAACATGCTCTGTGCATTGTGCTTTTTATTCCTATTTTGACCAGTGATTTAGGGCTGTTCAAAGCTGTTTCCACAGATGTGGAATTGTTTTAACTGGAGGCTTTCCCTGTTCTCAGGATCTGGCTGTTGTTGTGCTGGAAGCTGCAGTCAGGTTTGTTGACAGGTATTGAGGCACTGACAGATCTCACTGAAGCAGAACAGAGATAAACACAGAGATTCTTGGGTTACATATAATTAAAATTCCAAGAGGGATGTGTTGCTTTCTGTCCCTCTTCCCACTGTTCCTAGAATATATTTAGGTTTTAATAATGGTTTTAACACCATTTGTACAAAACAAATTCAAATAAAGGTTGGGCATTTTTTGTCTCCTGAGCCTTCCCCAGTAGCAAAGTGGTTAAAAAAAGTCACGAGTTAAAATTACTTTTCACTATTTTGTTTTGCAGGCAATCCTCTGCTGGTAGCAAAGAGAAATTCAGGAAATTCCATTTTTATTCCAAAGTTCAGGAGGAGCTATGTGACCCATGGGAAGCCCCGTGCACAGAGCTAATTTTTAACAAGCCTGTGGATGTAGAGTTGGGGTAATTCCCAAAAGAGAGTAGTTACTGGTTATCACAGCTGACTGAAAAAATCAGCTTATTTTTATTTGTGCAGAAAAGCAATAGGAATTTTCCATGCTTCAGAGATGTTGTTAATTACTCTCTCACTGTAAGGTTCCAAGGATTTGGCCAGTAGGTGGAAAGCAGTGGAGGCAAGTCCTGCTCTCTGCATGTGACATATTTTAGCAATGTATTAAACATGCTCAGTGACCACAGCATATTTTCCAAAAGCACAGAGGAATGAAGTGCATTAGACCAGATGTTGAAGTGCAGAACAAAAGCATCTTTATAATAAAGACAACCTGAGTTACAAACATCCCAGGATAGAGACTGTGCAGGCTTCATCCTGTCACTGCTCTCAGTGCTGAGTAAAATCCTGATTTGTCACAGCCTCTGGGTGAGGCTCCCTGCACTGGAGGTTTAGAAGTTGCTCATCCCTGCTCTGACCTTTTGCAGGTGACACTTCCCATGTCCCTCCCCAGAGCAGCCTGGACAATGATTTCCTCAACTGAACAAGTTTCATTCTCTGCCAAGTGACAGAAACTCTCCTATTTTTGTGTTTCCTGTGTATTTATCTTGCCTTTCCTCTGTTGCCACACAAAACCCTCCAAATTGTCTCCACGCCAGCCTGATTTCAAATGAGGCAACTGTTGAAATCTGATCCTTCTAGAGTGAAGCTGAATCATAATTCTTGCAACACAGGATCTAAGGATAGGCACAAACTGCTTCTGGAGAGCGAGGAGTAAAGCTCTGAGATGGAAAATGGGGGCAGGAGGCTTTATTCTACAATCTCTTCTCCATTTAGCTCTGCTGAGCACAGGAAAACCAATTGCTTTAATGGAAGGGATACTCTGAGTCCACACACAAGGTCCTGCAAATCCTTGATGTGTCCCAGACTTGCATAAATACATGGAATAGCACATGGCTGACTGGATAGAAGTCTACAGACATGAAGGAAAACAAGCTCTAAATGCATCTCAGGAATATATTGATTTAGTTTTCAATCAATATTAGGATGCAAATCTATCCCTGTTAGCAGTATGCCCATTGAGCCCAGGTGGGATGAGTTGGAGGTGCCTTGTGGTGGTGGTCACGTGCAGCAAACGTTGGTATCCTGAATTATTTTATGACAATAGTTAGCAGAAATGTGTGATGTCAGCCTCCCAGAACTTCTCACCACTATTTTTGCCACTCTGTTTTCCTTGGCAAAATGTGTTTGTACGGTCTTGCACCTCTTTTTTCTCTCCCACTTCCTTGACTCATTCTTTTTCCATAAGAAACCAGGATGCAGGAGCTCTCCCAGTTTAATGGCCATCAAAAGCCTTTTCCTCTTGAAATGTTCAACACCAGCCTGCTGAAGGCAGGCAGAAAATACAGGGGGAGGGAAAAAAAGCTCTGAAATCTATTTTGTTCAGGTCCAGACTTTAGACTGCCTTGCTCTGCATCAGTTGTGGAGCTGGATTATTCTATTTTTAAGTAACTGCATCATCTCCAACAATATTGGGTCAACTACTGGTAGGGTAGGGCTTAAAGAAATATTTAGGCTATGATAATCCTTCAGGAAAAATCTCTCTCTCCCAACTGTATATAATTTTTCAGCTGTTTGTGTATGTCCTTGGTCATTTTCCCTCTGAAGGGAGAGCTCTGCTTCTAAACTTGAGCAATGTAGGTTGAGATCACACACCAGGCTCTGCATTCCTGACCTTCTGTCTCTGCCACACGAGTTGTTTGAGGAATATCAGGTATTTAGAGTGAATTCTAGAAGTCAAACCCAAGGATTAGCGTGCTCCAAAAAAACATGTTTTGATGTTGCATGTTTTCCCCCGTGCTAGAAGATTATTGTATGTTAAGGAATTTTTTGGTGAAGCATAAATCACATTGCTCAATGTGGAGTTGAGAGTTCAGTTCAGGTTGGAGGTTTGATTTTGCAATAAAGACAACACTCAAGTTTAGGGTTTTAAAAAACATCAGAAACGTTGCATTTCACATCATGTTTTTATTGATAGTTCAGTTGTCCTCTCCTTACAGAAGCCCATTTTATGTCCCCAAAGCCAGGGTGAGTGGGTTGCTGTAGAGCTGGGAGTGGAGCTCCTCACTGCTGGGGCTGCACTTGGACTCTGGCAAATGGATGTTGTCAGCTGTTAATAAGTTAACTTTTATACTCTCTCGAGATTGCAATCAGTATTTCTTTGTCACCCTCGCTGCCTCCTTTTCCCTGTAATGAGCCTTGTCAGGAGAGATCTGGGATTGCTCTGATAGGGTCAAAAGGGAGAGGGGGGAGCAGGGCCACTCCTCTGACTGGATGGGAAGGTGGCTCCTGGCTGCCTGCTCGTGCAACAACCTTTTGAGGTTGATCCCTTTGAGGTTTGGGATCTGTGGCCCCCATTCCTTCTCTCAGGAATCCACAGGGAGAACCCCCAGGTCACCAAGAGCTGCAGTGGAAAGTGATGCTCTGTGTGTTTACCAGTGGCTCCTTTGGAGTTCGTATCACAGAGCATTCTTTAATTCCCTCTGAGCAGTTTCAGTTGTGTCTACACCATCTGCCTTGATCCCATATTCCCCTAAAATAATGGATATCAAGCATTTAACCTGAGGGCCTTATCCTGAAGCTGTGGAGTGATTCTCTAACTTTGGTCTTGTTGGGACTTATGCCTGTTTTTCCTCAGTAAGGAGGTGCAGTCGCTCTGCTTGGGCAGCTGTTGGTCCCTGCCTAATTAACTGCTGAGCCTGTTCATTAAATTCATTCAAATTTGACAAAGGTATTCAGAGATTTTATTTACAGTGGTGTCTGCACAGAAGAGACTCATTCATTGATGCTTCCTCCAGGAGAAGTGAGAACAGCTGAGGTACAGCCTGCATCTGTGGGAAATGAGGCTTTGTTTTGCTCCTTGGTAATCCATAAAATCCCAGAATTTGTGTTGGAGGAGACCTTAAAGCTCATCTCATTCTACCCCTGCTACCTTCCAGTAGCCCAGGTTGCTCAGAGCCCCATCATTCATCTTGCTTTTATTTATCCTTGTGTTCAATAAAGATTTGTGTGCTGGGCAATACAATTTCCTTATTAAACATGAGGAAATGAGCAGTTTTCTGCTACAATAGGATTTAACAAAGAACACTTAATTTGGAGTAGTCCATTCAGTTTGGCTTTAGTGGGAGTTGGATGATACTTTTGTTTCTAATTAATTTAATCAAGCTACTCGGACATACTTAAATTCTAAGAACAGGATGCTGATAAATCCAGCTGTGCCAAGGATTTTACCTCTCTGTAATGCAATCCTCAGGCACATTCCTGATCTTGGATAAGGCCAGTGTAGTCATCAATCTCTACTGTGAGATTAGGAATTAATATTTAATATTATTTGCCTTTTTTCCATGGCTCTCTCAGGAGGCCACACATGGGATGTGCATTCCTAGGAGGATTCTCCCATTTCCATGTCTTTGGAGTCCTGGAAGTGCCTTCAGTGGCACAGGAGTTGTTAATGAAGGTGAAATTAATGGTCATTACCTCAACAGCTCTGGAAGCAGCAGCATGACCTTCTCCCCGTAATGGAATCAACAAAGCAACTTCAGCTTTTAATTAAAATCACATTAAATGGTGAAAACCAGTTTTTCTCAGATCCTAATGGTAATGGCTTCATAGAGCCCATCTTCTGAGGCAGTAAAAAGGTGTTGGGAGAGCTTTTCCTGTGGTGGAACTAATACTTAAACCTGCATTTTTACTGAAAATCCTTAATTAAAGGCAGGAGATGAAATTTGAAATTTTAAGAAATCGCTGAAGGATAACAAATATGTAATTCAACACTGAAAAAAACCCCAAAAAACCCCAAGAAGGTGAATTTTAAATGCTGATTTTTGCCTCCTGGCAAATTTCTGCTGCAACCTGAAGGGAAATGGCTCCGTGGGGATGGACATTCCTGTGTCTGCTGCCTGCAGATTGAGAGAGGGATGTGAGAAATGCTCAGAAATTCTCAGAAATGCTCAGCTGTTCCTCGTGCCTTCAGAATGCAGCACCCTGGAACATCTGGGGATTTCTGAAATAGCCCATTTTGCTGCCATTTTAAACAGAGGCATGCAAGAATTTAGGAAAGAATTTAAAATAAATGGCTTGCTTATCCTATCTAGGCCCACATAGCCTTTAAACAAAATTGGATAAAAATTGGCACTTTAGAGAAGAAAATAGGAGTGATTCACAAGTATTCCTAGAAATCCAGAACGTCCCTGCCCATTTTACATACTGTCACCACTGTACTAGTGACTAAATGGCAATTTTCTGGTGCATGTCATGCTCAGGAAGCTTTTACAGCTGGTTAGTTGTTAGCTGGTAAATGTTCCTTCCCTTAACAGTTTATTCCTAAATCCCCCCATTTTCCAAAGCACATTTTTCATTCCCATCTGTCTTCCCATTTAGATGAATTCTTGCCTCCAAAAGCTGAGGGTAATAGGCTTAAAGTACAATAATTTTCTCAATAGGTAGCTGGAGTTTTTAGAGGTATCTGAATATACAAGTTAAAAATGGTGTCATCTCTCACATAGTTTTGGGTCCAGACCTGCAAATTTCTGGGTATTTAAAATAAATCAGAGGTTTCTTGCTTGCCTTTGATGTCAGCATTAGAATTCTCACTGGGGGCTTTTCTCTGCAGACATGGGAGGCTGTGATTTTGGAAAGAATCAGACTGCAGCAGGGAAAAGATACCAAATACTGTAGCACTGGAGAAATGGGTGATCTTGGGAATTGGAAATAATAAATAAATGAAATTGGGGCTGTTCAGCCTGCAGTGAAGCTGGAGAGGGACTCTTCATCAGGCACTGGAGTGACAGGACAAGGGGAGATGGCTTCAAACTGAAGGAGAGTTGGTTTGGAATGGGTAGAAGGGAGGAATTCCTGGCTGGGAGGGTGCTGAGACCCTGGCACAGGTGCCAGAGCAGCTGTGGCTGCCCCTGGATCCCTGGCAGTGCCCCAGGCCAGGCTGGACAGGGCTTGGAGCAGTGGAAGATGTCCCTGCCCATGGCAGGGGTGGCACTGTGGATGAGCTTTGAGGTCCCTTCCCACCCAAACCATTCCATGATGTGAAAGAACAAATCTGAGAAGAGTCACAGCAGTGGAATCCTGTCCATTAATTCAGTTATTTTGGGGTTGTTTATAGGAAGTTCTCGTGTTTAATGACAGCTTAATGTAGCTTTGAGAAACGGCGTGTGTTGGAAAATGCCAGAGCAGAGCCTGATCCTGGGACCTGGATGAAGAGATTGGAAAGCTCTTGGGGAAGGGAAGCATCTGGAGCTGTTCTTGGATTGATTTTAGGGACTAAATTGAGAATGAAATCTCATTTGTGCATTGCAGACAGTGGGGACTGGGAGAAGTTTGAAGGGTGATGCTGCCCCAGACCTGTATGAACGTGGTCCCTTGTACTTCCCTACAGCATTCCATGGAATTGTGGATCTGGTCCACATGCCTGATCTGTTCCTTTGTGCCACACAAGCAGAGGAGACAAGTAGTCAGCTTTGGGATTGTTCAGGTGCTTTGAATTTTCATTTCTAATTTCATTTTTCTCTTGTTCTTTTAAGCTGGGGAGCCACAGGCTGTAATTTTGCAAGACAATGCTTTTGATTAAAGTAAATTTTCTTTCTTGGGTGCACAGAAATGCTAAGTTAAAAGGTTAATGTTTTATTTGCTTTCTGGCTTGTTCTTTTATCTCTCCCTGGAAAAAAGAAGGAGAGGACTTGCTGTGCTGCACAACTTCCCTGCCTGGAGTGGATGCATTTCATCAGTGGAGGCTGTGGGTGCTATTTTTAACCATCACTCAGAGGGGCAGCCCTGCTAAAATTACATCATTAATATCCCCAGCTGAAAGGAAATGGCAGAAAACACAACAAGGCCTTTGGAGCTTCTCCCTGTTGTGTTTTCCACTCCTGGGGGTGAATTATTCCAGGTGTATCATTCCAGCAGAGTTGTTTACAATCAGCCCCTTGTGAACAGGCCCGAGGGAAGGTGTAATAAGTGAATTTGTCTGCAAAAACAGCAGGTATGAAATAGATCTTACTGGCTTGGAGAGCTCCTAGTTTGTATTCCTTCTTGTCCTTGTTATTAAGGACTTCAGGGATTTTCTGGATATCCAACTATTGCAAAAGAAGGTGGGGACCTAGAGCTTTCAACATAAATTTTTGCTAAAAGTGGGGTTTGTTTCATTCTGTAGGCCCTGCTATAGGATCTGCTGGCAAGTCTGGAGATTCAGGGCTTGGAGATTTTTAGTGGATGGGGCCTGGTGTTTTTTCCCATTCTTTTTAGCTCAGTTTCTGGGCATTCTCATTGCCCTGGTAAATATTCATAAAATCTACTTTGGGCTTTTCCCTCCTGTATTTGCTGCATAGATGTGTTACAATTGTCCAATAGTTGTGTAGTGTCTCCAAATCAGTTTAACTGCTGAATTTGAACTTTCCTTCTGCCTCTTTGAATCACTGGTCAAATCTTGTCTGGGATCCAGAAAGAAGGAACAATGAGTTGTACAAAAGCAGAAAAGGGAAGAAGAATATTAAAGCCTGAGAACAGAGACACGAAAATTGCCACAGAAGGGGAACCTCACAGAAGTGGCTGTGCAGGGATATTTGTTCCTCACTGAACAGAGCATTTGAATGCATTTGTGGCTCTTGGCAAGACTGTCTGTACTCAAGGATTTTTCTATTCCACATGAGTCCCTTAGTCTGGTGTTTTTACATAGCGTGCTAAGAGAATTTGTTTTGGTTGTTAACAAGGCTATAATTCCTTAGAAAATAAAAACTGAAGCTGCTATAAAATGACTTTGTCCTTGCTGCTCCTGCTTGTTATTGCAGCCTTAGTCATGAGTTTCCAGTGCTGAGCCTGGTCTCAAAAATGCAGCAAACAGCACGTGCTTATTTACAGGAGCATTAAACCCTGCTGGCCTGGAGCAGCCCTTCCAAACCAGCCAAGCTGCTCGCTTCATCTGCCTTGGAGACTGAAATGCTACATTTTCTCTGCAGTTGGAATCTCTTAACTCCTTTGGGTAGGGGCAGGAATCCTTGGAGCCATCTGATCCCGGGGCTGTGGTGTTTTAGCACCAGATGCCCTTCGAGCCAGGGCACGTTGGCTGAGCAGCTGCGGCCTCGTCCCCTCCCTCTGGGCTCCAGCCATGTCGATATATGGTTACAAACTGCACCCTCAGGCTGCAAAACAAACCCCCCTGAGCTGGGAGAAATGTATATTTATATATGGAGCACTCAGCTCCTGCCTTGGGAAGTTTAAATCGTGCCGGGCAAATCCTCATGGGATGCAGTTGGGATTGGGTTTATGCAGTGAGGGCTGGGGTGTTTTAATAGAGAACACTGGATTGTGATTAGCTAAGTGGTCTTTAAATCTTTATTCAGTCATTAAGTGAATAAAATCTTGGGTGATGAAGGAAAACTAATGGGTAGTAACAGCTTCAGCTCAGTTCCCATTTTCCTCACCTCCAGCAAAGGTGGTTTGGAGTTAGTTCAAGCTGCACCCAAAGGTGCTTTGGTGCATTGTTTCATTGGCTGTTGGTGAGGCTAAATTTGTCCATTGGTATTTAGGACACTGCTCCAAACTTCAAAGCAAGCCCCAGCTGTGGTGACCACCTGAATGTGTCACTTTTTCCCCGTTCTGGTTTCCTTTCTGAGGTTTGAATCCTTTCTCTGAGCTCAGGGTAAGCGGCTGCTCCACACAGACCTCAGACTTCAAAGCCTTCAGCTGAACTGGGTTGGTTCCTCAGTGATATTTGGGATTTAGGGAAGTCTGGATTTCTGGGCTTTGCTGCACTTTAGCAAAAAAACCTAAAGTTTTCCATGGAAAACTGACTTTGCATGTGTAATTTTGTAGATAAATACAACTTTCAGATCAGAATTAATCATGAGGCTCACCTTGGGTTAGAGGGGGCTCAGGGAATTTTATGTGCCGGAGAAAATCCTTTCTGGGGAAAAGCAGGAGATTTCTCTGTGATGAGCAAAGCTCCTCTTAAGAATGAGAAACAAAGCCAACATTTTGTTTAAAAGTGCTCTAAGAATAGTAAATAAAATAAGCACTCCATCAGATAAAACCAGACTAAATATACAACTGCATCTTGCTTACCCAGAAAGTAAAATTATTTATATCTAAAGTTGAACATTTCTCTTGATTTCAGAGATGTTTTTGTTAGATAAATTCAACACAGGCAGCCTGCTTATTTCAATTGCCTGTACAAGGCTGGATGTTAATGGTTACTGAAGCTGCCCTTCACCCCAGAGTTTGGGGGTTTGGTCACTTTTGCAGGAATTCTTTTCCATGTTTCTGAGCTAACTGGGAGAAGGAAAATGAGTCACTGAGCAAATGAGGTCCAGAGCTGCATTCAAAACTTACACTCCTCACTTGTATGCAAATAGCTGATTAGCTGCAGTTCCAGGTGGAATTAGGCAGTAAATACAGTGTGCAAATAAAATTCCTGGAGTCCTTTAAAAATGCAGCCCACAAGGCACAAAATCTGAGCACGTGTTGAACCTCACTGTGATATCTCTGAATTTGTTGCAGAATACCTTTAAACCTTCACTGTTGCACATATTTACCTAAGATCATCCTTGAAAATGCCACTATATCAAACCCCATCCTTAGGATTCCTTTTTCCCTGCCTCATATCCTGAAGGGCTGCATCTATGCTTGGTTAGAGCTGTTGGAATTAAGGAATATATTGCTGGGTTGTCCCTCATGTCAAGCTCTTGCAGCCTTTTCTGGCTCTGTACACAACTTTTTCCACCTAGAGCAGCATTCCACATTTCAGCAGCAGATCCTGGTGGATGTTCCCAGGCCCAGCACCTGCCCAGTGCCATGTGTTGGTGCTCAAATTTAGGAGCTGTTCCACAAATCCAGCCATTCCAGCAGCCCTTTCTGGGTACTTTATTCTGCAAAAGCTTTTTCTGGCTTCAGAAAAAAAAAAAAAAAAAAAAAAAAAGGCAACTCATGAGGCAGTTGTGTGCTCAGTGGCCATGGCAGGAGGGAGCAGGGATGCAAAATGCTCCTGGCCTCAAGGAGTTGGGAAGAAAACCCTTCAAAACAGTGTTTGAAGCCATGTCTCAGTTCTTTTTCAGAGCAGCTGAGTGGTTCTTCAGGGTTTTACATTTTCCTGTCCAGATGGGAGTTTTCTCCAGCCTCCAGCACAAACACTTTGGGGTTTAGGGAAGCTTTTGAATCCAGGGAAGTTGCACAAGTCATATTTAGGTTGATTGACTTTTGTGGTTGGCTGAAGTGCTGACAGGATCATTCAGGATTAGTCCAAAAATGCATGAATTCAGTTAAAAGCTGAGGTATATAGGCTTTTTTTTTTTTTTTTCATTTTAAATATCTGTTTTGGAGAAACATAAGAAGGTCACTTAGTTGGCAGCTTAAATCAGCCAAAGTGAGGAAATAGCAGGGACATGAAAACTCCTCTTTTGATGGGGGTGAGTGATACAATCCCAGTGTGTTATTGCTTCCTCAGGGCTGCCAAAACTCAGCTCATGGCCTTGGTTTTTAAAAAAGCTGTGTAATTATTTCCTGTGGAATATTGCACTTCATAGGCTCCAGCCTTGCTCTTCAATTAAAGCAGGATTGATTTGTCACCTGAACTCACGGTGGAGGGATCTGTTGGTTTGGATCTTAAATATTCTGTATATTGGAAGAACCCTTATTTTTCACACAGGAAAATGCCAGATCTGAGAGCTTTTCCTCTGCTGACAGAAATTTTTCATTATGTCCATGAAACTTTAATTTCCAGGGTTTTCCTGTTGAGGAGCAGCCAGCCAGAAGACTTTCTTGCTAACTAGTGAAACTGTTCTGTTTGCTTACAAGTTTTTTCCCAGCTGCACCTTCCTTTTCCATGGAAAAACTGCAGTCTGCTCATCCACTTTTAGTTTTAAGGGCTACCAGCAGAAAACTGGATGGTGGATGCTGTTATGAGGCTGAGCAGGATCCAAATGAGTCCAACTCGAATTCTGTCTTCCCTTTTTCTGTAGAACTTCAATAATTTTAAATTTAATTTTTTTTTTTAAATCTAAACATTCAATTTAAGTATTTCTTAGCAAGCAGCAGCTTTATATTTGCAGAAAGTATTTGGGATCACTTCAGTGTCCCAATTAGGCCTCTTCACACAGTGTTTTCTCTATCCATAACCATTGTAGGATGTAAAAACAGGTTAATATCTCTATAAACTATCCTTCTGGAGAGGTCTGAGATGTCACTTCCCACTACTATAATAACAAAAGGTCATTTTCACATGACAACTCGATGCAATGAACTGCAGAGAGAATTGCTCCATCTATTCCTACATTTGACTTTCCTAGAAGTAGCAAAAAAAGGTGATTTCCAAAAAGAAACATTTATTTCTTTGCCTGTTTTCCCTCCCTTTAAGGGAATATTTGAAACACACTTCATGTTGTTGAGTGGGAGCATTTTCCCCTCCAGTATCTCTATAGACAAGCTCGTGGCTTGTCAATTAAGCTAATTATGCCTTTTAATTGTTAGCTGCAGTTACATTTAAGGGTGTATTTGGTGTTTTTTGCCTCCCCAGCAGCAGTTTCTGTACCTGCAGCCCTCCCACAGCAGAGAGCAGCTCCTGTTCTCCTGCAGTTGGACTCTGGCCCATCAGCTGATGCAGACTGGACATCTCTGGGGAGGAATGGTTTGTGCAGGAGTTGAAGTGTCAAGGAACACCCCAAGGTGTGATTCTGCTGCTGTGGAATAGAGCAGAGCTCCAGCTGAATGGTTTCAGTGCCATCCTCCCCAGAGACTGAGGGGTCAGAGCCTGCTGGGTGCAAGGCTGGAAGTTTGAAGTGAGGCTTTGGGATGCTCTTCCAGGGAAATCTTCCTCTGAAATCATCTCAGGGACAGCTCAGCAGTGCCAGCTCTTTGTTGGCTTTTAGAGCTGTTAGAAGATAATATTGTCATTCTGTGGTTTGTTCAAGGAGTTTTAGTAAATAAACATGAGTCTGACCTGAGCTGAGCTCCTGGGACATGGTCCCTGCAGGTGTCCAGGGAATACCTGGATGTGACACTCTGGGCTGGTGACAAGGTGGGGACCTGTCAGGTTGGATTTGATCACCTTGGAGCTCTTTTCCAACCAAAATGGTCCTGGGATAGCACCAACACCAAGTTCTTGGCACCCTAAAGATACTGATCATATTTAGATCTCAGTTCTCATCCTACAGACTCAAACCCTAATATTTGATTCTGCAGGTTTTCCTCAGGTCTCCATTATTCCAGTAAAAGAATAATTTAGGTTTTGAGAAGTAGGAGATGGGGAAATCAAATTTAGTGATGAGAAAACTTAGTCCTTGTGTGTTTGTGCAGAAGAGGATCAGTGTGTGTGCTGGAAGCATCAGGGTATCCTGAATTTTTTCGTTCCTTATCGTAGCCTGGATAAAAAGCTTTAGAAAGATTTAAAAAGAGAAAGCAGGAAGTTTTCTGCCAAAAAAACCCTCTTCTAAGCTGATACTTATAAACAGTCAAAAACCCCAAACTAAAACCCCACAAACCCCTTTAGTTTCTGGTCTTTTGTTGCCATGAATGTGCTTTGCATGTAGCAAATAAACTCTTTTCTCTGTTTTCCTTCCCTCCTGCCTGTATGCTTGGGAATAGAAATCCTGATGGGTTTGTGGGGAGCCTCTGTGGGATTCTGTTCCCAGATTTTGGCATCTAATGGGCAGCCAGAATTGGGTAATGCTGCTTTGGAAGCATTTCTTCAGCACAAAGAGGAGGTGCCATGTGAAAGTGGTGGTGCTGCATTTCTTCCCACTGCTGTGTAAACAGGGATGTGGAAAGGGTTTTATGAGTTCCCTTTTGTTCCACTTTTTCAGCACAAACTCAGTTGCTTGTCATGGTGTTTGATGCCTCTTTCCACAAATGAAAATGTAATAAATCTTTTAATCCAGAGGCATCATTTTATGATTATGGCCTCCTATAGAAAGGATTATACTTAGGGTTGTTTTTTTTCTTTCCCAGCTTAAAAATAACTTGCAGCCTTTCTGCTGATTTTGGTTAAGTACCACAAACCAAGATGTTCATCCCAGTTTCAGGAGACTCAGATTTTGCCACCTGGAGAGTGGCATTTCCATGCTACATCCCACACAAACTGATCCTGCATCCAGGATTTAATCAAAGGAAATCCACTAGGTATGGAGTGGTGAAATATTGGATTTTATGGAAAAGGGCTGGGCCACAATCAACACTCCTGATTTATCTTGAATTACTTTACTTTTTCAGGAGGAGCACAAAATTCTCAGTTTGGATTGAGGCACTGATCTGTTTAATCCTTTTATTAGGATGGATCCAGAAGGTGTAAAGAAGAAATTATAAAAACATCAATATCTGATGGGATATTGAGGTGGCTTCCCAAAATGTCTCTTCTGCCCTTGCCCACATCCAGTGCAGGTTTTACCCTGACCTTGACCAGCCAGGAATGGCAAATCCTGAAGGGTTGGAATTGGCCTTTAGCTTTGTGTAGCTGCTGACATTTTGGGAAGAGGAGGAGATGCAAGCTCCTGCTTTTTTGGAGGGGGAGGCCAAAAATCCAGAGGATTTAACACCCGCTCGTGAGCAGAGGGAGGGAATTGGGTGTCCCTTCACAGAAGCACTGAACTGAGCAGATGAGAAATGCTCCAATATCAGCCAAAAGGGTGAAAATCCCCCAGCTGGAATAGAATAAAATGTCTTCAAGCTCCCTGGATGTGTTTTCCCTGGTTGGGGCAGGGGTGGGAGGCAGTGTTGCAAAAGGAGAAGAGACAACATCTCCTGTCCTGGCTGTGATTCCTGGCTGTGCCTCAGGGCTGGAGTATTCCACACTCAGGCTTCCATGCTGGATACAATGAAATGTACTTCAAAACTACATGGAAATGATTGTCTTGTGTTTAAAGAAAGCAGCAAAGAATAATAATAATTTAAAAAAACCCTTAAGGGGTGATGCCAGAAGATACTGAGGGTGCCACAGCCTTGCTGGAGCTTCTCCTACAGCCCTGAGCTTCTCCACCTCCCTTTGTTTTCCTCTCCCCCTTCCCTGGGGATCTCATCCAGCTGTTCCACTTACCTGCTGGAATTTCCCAGATATTTATGGATAAATCTCCATGGCAAAAAGCCTTGTGTGCCCCTTTGCCAGTGCAAATATACTCTGGGAATCTCCTGAATTAGAAACTTTAACTTTTTCTGTCCTCTGGGTTGGGAAGTTGGAGTTTTGCTGAATTCAGCATCCTGAAAAGCCATCAGTATCGTGTGTCTTTAATTCTGTACAAAGGTTTTTCTGCTCCTGGACTCATTTATTGGGATACTGAGTAGAGTCAGCTCTTTGAGCTTTTGAGAGTGAAAAACAGTAAATAAAAATCCCTTTTTTTTCCCCCTTTGTACTTGGTGGATGGCACCTTTTCTTCTGGAGTTCTGTATCACTGACTGAATAAAGTTAAGCTTCAGGGTAGGTTTAGGAAGGTTATTTTAATAAAACCAACCAGAAGTTAAACAACACACAGAGTAGGTGAGAGGCCACAGAACACAAACATACAACTCAATAAATTAAACAAGATTTCTTTAGGCAGGTGACATTTTTCTTGGTATTTTAGCTAGCTGGGAGAAAATTCCTGGAGCTCTTTGTGTGATATTAGGAATTATCCTGTTGGTTGTCCCTAAAGCCTGTCCTGAAGGACACCAAACTGCATTTGCTGCTCTAGAACGGGCCTAATCTTACAAGATCAGTGCAAAAATCTTTACCTAAAGGTTCATTTTTCTAATTGCAGTCCTTTTCCATGGATAAATTCACTGCAGTGGATTTTATTCACTGGGCAAGTTCAGCCCAGGCTTTGAGCAGGAAAAGGTTGTGGCACTGTCAGCACCACAAAATCCGGGGGTGATTTAAGGTTTGTTATTAACTCACAGAGTAAAACAGGAATAGCTTGATTTTATGTCTCTGGGTAATCCAATTCTGCTGTAATTGCTGGAGATGAAAAATGAATGACTGGAAGAGATGGGATTTGAATCCTTTAGAAATGCCAAATGATAAGAGCAGTTGCAGAAAAGTGATGCTGGGTTTGCTATAAACAACAAATGTTGCGTAACACTGGCTGTGTTTTTCAAAACCAGATGTTGCAGCAGTTGACACCAGGATTTCTGCAAGTTATTTGCTCATCCTTCAGCTGCTTCACCACATTCCCCCTCTCAATACCCATTTTACACATTCTTTCTCATTATAATCCTGTAGTACTCACAATTCCAATCAATATTCAGTGTATTTTTGCTGTGATCACAACTCAGGGGGCCCTGAATTCTCTTAAATAAATGTACTGAGGTAGATTTTTTTTAAATTAACCTTCTGCACGTTCCAAATCTTCATGTTCAAACCTTCATGCCACTAAATATTGTCAGGATGGCTCAGCAATGTCTGGTGAGCAGATTTATCCCTGTGGTGCTCAGCAGGTGGCACAAAATCATTTCAGAAGCGTGAGAGAAACGCAGTGAAATCTTTTGAAAGGAACAAATGTCTCCAAAAAGCAGAATGTGCAGGAGAAAGCAGTAAGTAATCAATTGACATTATTCATAAGCCCAGGGATTGATGTAATTGTAATTGGGAATTAGGTGGAGGAGGAACAGTTGTGAGGATCAGAAGAGCAATGTTCATTTTCTCCTTGTAAAGACAGGCACAAACATCTGTAGGGCTGAATTTGGTGGCTTTCAGAATTAGAGATTTTTAAGCAGCCAAGACCCAAGTGGCAACGTTTGGAAATGAACAGGACCTGCTCTGCTCCCCTGAGACCCCACCTGCAGAGCTGCATCCAGCTCTGGCATTCCCAGTGGGAGGAACTGCTGGAATGAGTCCAGAGAGGCCCTGGAGCTGCTCCAAGGGCTGCAGCCAGCCTGGGAGAGCTGGGGGGGCTCACCTGGAGCAGGGAAGGCTCCAGGGAGAGCTCAGGGCCCTGCCAGGGCCTAAAGGGGCTCCAGGAGAGCTGCAGAGGGACTGGGGACAAGGGATGGAGGGACAGGACACAGGGAATGGATCCCACTGCCAGAGGGCAGGGCTGGATGGGATATTGGGAATTGGGAATTGCTCCCTGGGAGGGTGGGCAGGCCCTGGCACAGGTGCCCAGAGCAGCTGGGGCTGCCCCTGGATCCCTGGCAGTGCCCAAGGCTGGGTTGGATGAGTTTGGAGCCACCTGGGCTAGTGGAAGGTGTCAGGGTTGGAACTGGATGGGCCTTAGGGTCCTTCCCACCCAGAGCAGTCTGGGATTCTCTGAGGATGCTATGAAACATTTAAAAGGCCACAAGGAAACCTTCAGGCCACAACTGTTGGGAAACAGAGGGAACTCAAGCTCCAGATGGGCCAGAGGGTGGCTTTGGGTGGAGCCTCCCTGGGGACAGGGACAAGGGAGGTGACACAAGCCAGCTCCCTGTTGCAATGGTGCTGCTGTAACTTCACTGCAGTGTTTTGTTGGGCACTTAGGAGGAAGTTCCATGTGATAAACATTGGTTTGAGTCTTCCTGATAACAAAAAGTTAATATTAAATAGTCCTGAAAGCAGGTAAACAGCTTGTAAATGGTGATTCTCTGGAAATAAATGACAGAATTCCAGGCTCTGCTTGTTAGGCCTGCTCAGTGAGAACACACCACGCACAGCACGTGTCCCTCCAGGCACCTGTCACTCACAGGTAAAATTTAGTGACTCTGGGTTGGGATAATTCTGCTTTTGTAGTTTTAAGCCAGTGTAAATTGGCTTTTTGTAAGCAAAAATCCATGTGTGTATCCCCATGAGTGCAGTCAAAAGGCAGGAGGGATTTATAAGAGACTAGAAAGTCAATGAAATAAAGGTTTTTCATGGTGAATTCCTGATCTGGGTGCCTTGGGAAGTGGGAGTCTCCAAGAACTCAGCACATCAAATAGCTCATGTGTAAGATGGTGTCTTTAGAGGCAGTGACCTGTCCTGGCATTCCATCCTTTCCACACTCAAATCCTGGTTTACTTACACCTTATTCCAAGGAGGCTGAGATTTTCTGTGAAACTGCAGGGAGGGAGGAGTCAGGATGCCAAGAGAGCCATGAAACCACACTGAACTTGGAAAACCAGGCCCTGAAAACATGGAGACTTCTTCCTCATGCCAGTTTCCCTGGGAGGGATGGTGTTTATTCCTTGATGTTATTAAGATAATTCTGTGTGTGTGTAGTGTGTCATTACAGCAATGAGTGGGGTGATAAAAGCTTTGCTTGGAGTGGGGTATTTGGGTTGAAACTGCTTGGAATGAGGCTTTCCCAAGGCTGGAAGTGAAGATAGCATGAAGTGGTGGTACCAACATTCCTGAGGGAGGAAGTTGGAACTGGGCACCTGGAACACCTCCACAGGTCGTGGGGTGCTCTCAGAGCAAGGCCTGGCACTTCCCAAAAGTCATCACTTCTGCCCCTATTTAGGAATATCTTCCTCATTCTTCTTCTCTCTTTGTTTTTCCATAGTGAGTGTTGAGAAAGTGGAATTAAAGGGGCTGGCACACAAGAAGAATGAAAGAAATGTTGAGTATTCCTTTGAGGTAAGTTTGGGTTTCCTTTCCTATGAAAGAGGGAGGATAATACTTAAGGAGGAGTTAAGGAAATATTCAAACTTTATTGTTGGATCCCAAAAATCCTTTGTGAAAGCAGAGCTCCTTTGGGACTGATAGTTTTTAAATTGAAAGTTTTAAATTGATGGTTTTTTATTTGAAAGTCATCCATGGCTGTGGATGATGCAAAGGTTGGTACGTGGGGATTGGCAAAAGAAAAATAAAAAGGTCATTTTAATGCAGGAAATTTTGGCAGTGTTTATTTAGGGGGAAATAGGATGCCACACTTACAGGATGGTTAGCCATATCCATATCTGTATCCAATGTCCAGTCTTCTGCTGGAATGCAGAAGCCAGAGAGAATTTAAGTCTTAATCTGGACAAAGAAGAATGTGGGCTCTGAGGGCACAGCTGCTGGAAAGAGGCAGGGAGGAGACCTGTGGTGGGATATGGTTCCAAAAGGTTGGAGAGCACAGCAAAGCTTTGGAGATTGGCTCGAGGAGAACCCTGTGGAGCAAGAGTTGGGGGAGTTGACTGGAAGGGGACTTTCACAGAGGTCTAAAAGCTTTTTGAAAGGGAATAAAAACCCTTCCCAGCAAAGGGGTGTTAATCCAGCAGGAAGGGCAGAGCAGGAGCTGCTGTCTGAGAGCTGGGCAGCCTGATCTGAGTGGAAGTGAGAGCAGTGCTGTGGAATGAGCGTGGTTCACCACACACCACCAGGAGCAGCAGCTTCCCCCCGGGCTGACGCGGCCTCTGGAGCTTGGGGTCTGCTCCTGGGTCCCGTGGAGGGATGAGTTCATCCCATGACACCTTGGGATGGAGCTGGGTGCTGCTGAGCAGCTGACAAAGTGCTTTTCTCCCAGCTGGAAGGAGGTATTCCAAAGTTTGGGATGCATAGCCCAGAAAACATCTTTGGTTTGTTTAATGAGCCAAAGTAGGGGGGTGAGAAAAGGAGAACCCAGAAGGAGCCAGGCAGGAGAATCCCAATTATCCACAACTTTCACCAGGTTATTCCTTAAAACTCCCAGCCAGGGCAGAGCATCAGCTCAGCATCTGTTGGGATGTTGGCAGCATTAACCTCTGCAGGGTTGGATTCATGGAGAATGTCCCAAATTTCCTGAATCCCCAATTGTTCCAAATGTCATCAATCACAGACAGCATTTTTCCAAGGGCTTTTCAAACTCTCTATGAAGCCTGCTGTTGTCTCCACTCCAATTAAGATCTCGTGAAACTTCTTTTCCTATTACAAATTTTTCTATAAATAACAGAAATTACTGTACTCAGTGTTTGCCTCAACAGCTTGAACTGAAGGAAGAGCAGAGACTTCAGCTGAGTTGATAAATTGCTGTTTGCTGGGTTAAAAACCCAATTATGGAATGGTTTTGTTCTGTTCAGGAGCTTGGGAATAGCAGGTCAATGGATGGAGCAGTTTAATGTTTGCAGTGCTATTGTTCCCCCCCATTTACAGTTCACGTTATTGTTTTATAAGTATTGAAAATTCAAGTTAAAACAGAAGTCATGACAATTGTTATTACAGAACTAGAAAAAAAAGAATATTTCCTGTACTTTCTGAAATTCCTCGTGAATTAAAAAAAAATACTTATTTACTGCAAGCTTAAAAAATAACCAACCCACAAACTTGCTAAAACCACTCAAGTTTTTCTGTCTTCTTTTCTTTCCCCCCCCCTTTTTTTTTTGTGTAACAGCTCTTCTGAGAGGAAATTCCTCCCTTATGTAATATATTTTGAAATCCTCTCCTCTCCCCACTCTTTTTGGCAGCTTTTGGATGGCTGGAAAAACTTTGTGTATGTTTGGAGTTGTCATTGAAACTAATGTCATGTGAGAAGCTGCTCTGTGGTCCCAAAACACCCACCCAGCTCCTTCCCCTATGGATCCAGATGCTTCCCAGACACCTCCAGTGGATGTTTTGGATCCATAGGGATTCATCCCTGGCCTGTCTCATGGTGAATTTTCCTCAAGCCAAGAAATCTTGATTTTTGGCTTGGTTAAACTTCATCTCCCAAGCAATAAATGCTTCAATATCCAAGGATGTCGTGACTTTTGTGTGGGAGGAGATTTTGAGCATTCCCTTTTTTCAGGGCATGGACAAGATGGAGTGTGGAGCAGGAGCTGCAGGTTTCACTGGGAAGGTTTTGCCTGGTTTTTTGCTGCCATTCCCAATTTCTCCTGGCATATGGAGTTGATTAATTAGCAATAGGCAGCCTTGTGTGGGGGGGAGCTGTTCCTGTTGGAAGGCAGATCCTACAAACCAGCTGTTTTCTTTAACAATAATGAGGGGAAAAAATTCCATTACTCCGTGGTTGGTTGCTTAACTCTGGATGGCTGCAGTGTGTAAGGGCTGTGTAAACTCTGAGGGACTTTTCCAAACATCCAGAGGAGTTGTTAAATGTAAAAACAGCAAGAATTGGGCAGCAATTTTGTCCTTGTGCACAAAAAAAAAAGTGTTTCCTTATTGATGTCACCCATCACAACATCTGTGAGGGACAGTTGATACCAATTATTGAATTTTGAACCAAATTAAATTAATTACTAAAGCAAATCCTTTTTGCTCCTCCCCAAGGTCCTGTGGTCTGATTCTTCAGTGACGTTGGTAACCAAATCTTCTGCTGAAGTGACTGAATTTATTTCAAAGGTAAAGATGATAAGAAAAACACTGGAAAAGGAAAAAAAAATATTTTGTCCCTCTCTCTAATTTTGGTCAATGATACTTCTCAAAATGTACCAAGATAATTCAGATTGAATTTCATGAAATATTTGATTTATAATTGGCAGTGGCTTGAATCTCATAGAAATAACAAGACCTCTTTTCACTTTTAATTTGTCATATCCTCCCCCTTTAGCTGTCTCAGCTGTATCCAGAAGAAAACTTGGAGAAATTCATTCCTTGCTTAGCTGGTCCAGATTCATTTTACCTGGAACGGAACCACATGGACCTGGAATCAGACCTGAGGTATGCTGGGATTTTCTGGGGTTTTTATCTTGACACTTGGCTTCTTTCACCAAAAAAAAAAGAAAAAAACAGGAAATAGAAATATTATCTCCATACTCTAAATTACTTTAAAGAAATTAGAGCCTGATCCTAAGCTTTTTTTCCTTGATGTTCCATTAATTCCAATGCATAATAATTTTTTAGGAATTCTTTCTTCAGAAATACAGATGGTTATAATATTCTGTATTAAGCTTCCTGGAGAATTGATATTTCCTCATTCTTTGTGAAGAACAAATGGAGGATCACTGGCTTTGCAAAAGTTTGTTTTGGACACAAAAATAACCAGAATTGCTTAAAACAACTGCTCAAAACTCAGGAAAAAATAGAAGCCTGAATATTCACCCATCTGTATTGAGGAATGAGTTGTGGGGATTTTTTTTTCCCCTTTCACAGAGTTTTTATTTTCTCTGTTGTTTTAGTTGTCATGGTGTTTATTTTACTTTAATTTTAAAAAGTTAGGTATGTATTTAGATATTATTAAATTATTACATTTTTGCAAGCCTTTAACAGCTAAGAAATTTTTGAAGCCTTAGCTTGTTCCTCCTCAAATCATCACAAATCATCTGGCCATTATTTAATATAAACCAGTATTTTAAATATCATAATCTATGGCAGATCACATCAGGTTTCTCTTTCCAAATACAATTTTCCAAGGAAAATTGGAGTGACTTAAATTCTTTTCAGCTACTACTGTCTTTATCTATGCAAAATGACATGACTGTAATATTAATATTATTCTGATCCTAATACGATATTATTATAAAATTAAATGACACTTTCAAATATTAATTAACTTTATTCCAGTTTCTCCTTCACACTTTTTTTCCCTAAGCCCTGGTGGATATTGCTTTTCCATAGGCAGCAGGTGCATGCCTGGATTATTTTGCATGGCAAGCAGCATTCCCATTGCCTTGCTGTGCTCCAGGGAGAAGCTGGGAGCTGCAGGGAATGTGTGTGGCTGCTGCTTGGGAACAACAGCCTCTCCAAATCTGGGTTAATGGAGCAGCACTGAGCTGCCAGAGCTCAGCTGCAGCTCTGGAGCAGGGAAGGAGCTGCTCCAAGGTGCTGCTGAGTTGTGAAATTCAGCAGGGAGCTGTGGGGTTTCCAGCTGGGAAGCACCGCTGGCTGTGTGAGGTGCAAAAGCTTTGGGAAATTGGCTTTTTTTTCGTGGAATCTCAGAGGGGTTTGGGGTGGAAGGGACCTCAAAGCTCATCCCATTCCACCCCTGCCATGGCAGGGACACCTTCCACTGTCCCAGGCTGTTCCAAGCCCTGTCCAGCCTGGCCTTGGACATTCCAGGGATCCAGGGCCAGCCCCAGCTGCTCTGGGCACCCTGTGCAGGGCTGCCCACCCTCCCAGGGAACAATTTCTCCCCAATATTCTGTCTAAATCCACCCTCTTGCAGCTCAAAGCTGCCCCTCCTTGTCCTGTCCCTCCATCCCTTGTCCCCAGTCCCTCTCCAGCTCCCACAGGCCCCTGGAGGCACTGGAATGCTGCTCTAAGGGCTCTTTTCCCTTAAAAGAGGCACAGGGAAAACGTGACAGAAGTTTTTCCCTAAACTGCCAGACTCTGCATCTGCTGTTTATCTCCAAGAGGAGGAAATTCAATAACAGATCCATCTCTATTTTATATTCCTCAGGTTCCTGCATTTAAAAGGCAATTTTCAAGTTCACATTTGAACATTTTCTGCCTTAGAAGTGTTCAGGGTTCCTAAGTGAGGCATCTTGCTGAAACACTCACCAGAGTGAAAATGACCCAGGGTAACAGGGTTTGGTATTAAGAATATCCATAAATTTCCAGAATTCAGAATTGCATGGTGTGTTTCAGCTTTTAAATTTCCAATCTAATCTCCAAGTGTGTTGTCCAGAGTGCAATCCTGATGGATTTGGGAGGCTCTAACAGAGCAGGGGCTTCGTTTGTTGCAGGTACCTGGCCCCGTTCCCTTCCCATGTGGTGAAAAACGACCACGTCAGGAAGTTCTTCAGCACTTCATCTCCCTCACAGCAACTTCAGAGCTCAAGTGAGTTGAAATAAAGTTTAAAAAATACTTTTTTGTACTGCATTTCATAAACTGATGCCATTTGTGACTCTTTGTTTCCAGATCCTGGCAACGCCTCCCTGTATAAAGTAGGAACTACGCTGGGAACATCTGGAAGGTGAAATATTTATCTTGTTTACAACTCATTCTCTTAAGAGGCAATTTTCATGTCCTCCAAAAAAACTCAGACCCTCTTCAAGGAGCCAATATTGTGTTTCTTCTGCCACTTCCATATGGAAAGATTAAAAATTTCCATAGGATTATATTTGGGCATCTTTACTTCTTTTTAATAATGCAAAGACCGATCTGTCAAAAGCTTTTTTAAATCACAGAGAGGCAGCAGAATATTTCATTGAAGGAAATTATTGAAGGAAAATTCTGTTTAAGGTGAAGATCAGCTTCACCCTTTGCCAGAAGTGCCCTGTTTACTGAGCTGTGGGACAGAGCAGGTCCAAATCCATTCCTTGGCTCCAGCGAGGCAGTTTTTCCCAGAATCCCGATTTCTGTGCCCGCAGCAGCTGAGGAGTGACTGTCACTCAGAGGAGTGACACAGCTTATCCAACGTGCTAAACCCAACCCTATTCCTATTTTCCAGACCTATATGTGGGGTGGCTGGAATTCAGTCTTCCCAGAACCACGTCCAGCACTCGGCTGCTGCTCCCGTGTCTCTGCCCCACTGCTCCCACTCCGGAGGCGCCGGCTCCTCGCTGGGCTATCGCTCGCAGATGGAAACCTCCTCCCCAGCCATGCTGATGTCTTCCAGCCCTCAGACCCCTCAGACACAGGAGCAAAACGGGATCCTGGACTGGCTCAGGAAGCTGCGTTTGCACAAGTATTACCCTGTCTTCAAACAGCTCACCATGGAAAAGGTAGGGCAGGAAATGGAGGGAAGCAGGCAGCTTTTGAATTATCCCCGTGTTCTCCAGGCTGGGAACATCTG
This sequence comes from Promerops cafer, assembly GCA_013398275.1. Classification (NCBI taxonomy): domain Eukaryota; kingdom Metazoa; phylum Chordata; class Aves; order Passeriformes; family Nectariniidae; genus Promerops; species Promerops cafer. The sequence goes on from VZSE01013823.1 coordinate 154,322, forward strand.
CACTGAGGATCACCCAAGTTTCTGGCACGTGTTGGAGAGGCTTTCACTTTCTGAAAGCAGTGATGAATTGATGAAAACCTTCTTGCTGTTCTCACTCTGTGTTGTGTCCGGGGCTGTCCAGCAGCTGCTGCTCCTCCCAGGCTTCCTCATGGAATGCTTGGAGATCCAGCTTGGATGCTGCCTTAGGAGCTCTGCTTGACTCCCTGGACATCCCTTTGTGTGCAGGAGATACCTGAATATGTTGATTTCTCTTGATTTCTGCTTCTTGGTTGATTTTTTCCCTCCCAAAATACTTGGTTATCTTCATTTTAAGAAACAGATTTTCAGAGACTCGTGGCGTGAATATGAACATGAGTGAGTGAGGTTTGTTTCCTGCAGAAATTCCTGTGGAAAATCATCTCTTATGTCTCTGCATTGTAAGAGTCCCAAATAACACCTGTGTGTGCTGGCTTTTATCTAAACAAGGTTTTGGAGCATTTCCCCAGCTCCAGTGGGAGATTCCTTCTCCTCTGTCTTTTGGCCTGGAACGCCCTCCAGTGGAGGGAGGGCTTGGGCTGAGCTTTTGGTTATGGAATATTTTATGGATTTAATTTCAATCTCTTACCAGAGTCTTGTGATTTAATTTTCTTCATTTTAAGAAGGGAAATATACTGGGGCTTTTTTTCTTTAATAAAGTAGTAAAACTCTATATTGCAGTATATTTTTAAAAAGCAAATATTATTATGCATACTTCACTGGCTTTCATTTTAATTACATTATAATATAAATGTCTGTATCTATATTTTATTATTAAATTTACTATTGGTGTGTATTTTCCACTGCACTTCTGTGGTAAACAACACACTGGGAAAACTGGAGTGATTTTCTAAGATCCTTAAATTCACTGATGGCACCAAGTTCTATTTTAATTTAATTCTATTTTAATATGTACACAAGTTAGTTCATCTTTATTGTGACTGGTTAATACAAGCACACTCCTAATTAAATTAAATCTGCAGGTGTTTTTCCTTCATGCCAGTCCCCACACTTTCCTTTTACACTATAATTGAAAACTGGAGTAGAGAGTTTCTTTGAATTTAAAAATGATTTTAATGTTGGCTTTTGGAATTGCTCTTCACTGAAAATGGGAATAAGAATATTCCAGGTTATAAAACACATTTTTTCTTTCCAAGTTTCTGAGTCTTACTGAGGAAGATCTGAATAAGTTTGAGTCCCTCACCATGGGAGCGAAGAAGAAGCTCAAGACCCAACTAGAGCTGGAGAAGTAAGTGAGGGCTGGGGGAACTTTTTTTAAGGTCAAAAAATGCAAATTTTACAGTGGTTTTTGCTTCCCAGACCACAAACCTACCATGATTCCCACCTGGAGATATGGATGATTATTATCTCCATTACTAAACAATATTTAGTACTATCTGGTTTACTGCTGCCTGTTCAGGGTTGTGATAAGGATACCAAATTTTTAAGTCTACAAAATATACATATTATGTTTAGGTTTTTTTAAACTTGTGTCACAGTTACTGCAGAGATTTTGGGCTTCCCATCCACCTGACATTGATGGGAGCTGTTGGGTTTGCAAGCCCACGGGATGCACTCCCAAAGTCAGGGTTTTTTTCTGAGGAAGTGACAATTTTTTGGCTCCAATCCACGTGGATGGAGCACAGTTACTTCAGGAGCTGCCTCAGTGTCCCATGGTGACCCCAGGCAGCTGTGACAGCCCTTTGGGGACACTGATGCAACAGATTGTCCTGGTTTTTGCATCTCCACTCCCAGGAAAGTGTTTATTCTGCAGCTACTGCTGTTCCTTAAAAAGCAATTAGAAATCCAAATCTGTGCCCATTTTTCAGAGCTCCTTGGCAGCGTTTTTCAGCAATCTTGGTTTTTCCAGAGTTTGTTTGGGAGAGGAAAACTTGGGACTGTGTTTGTTTTCTCACTGGGTTTGGGATGTGCTGACATAATACGTGATAGAATTTTAGAGTTTAGTCAGGGTTTGGTGATGTTTTACCCTGCACAGTAAGAGCAGAGTGTTGTAATCAGATGGCAAATAGTCCAGCCCTAACTGCTGGCAGTTATGGTCAGCACTGATGTGATTTCCAAGTGTTTCCATTTGAAATGGGCACAGCATCAGTGGATTGTTCAGTGGGCTTTGTCTGCTTTGGCTTCATTCAGAAACGGATTTATTTGTGGTTGTGTTTTAGCTGGTTTCTGTCTCTTCATGCTTCTCTCCATCATCCTCTAGGGAGAAATCAGAGAAACGGTGCCTCAACCCCTCCACACCTTCCTCAGTGACCAGCAGTGGGGTGGCCAGGGTTCCCCCCACTTCCCACGTGGGGCCTATCCAGAGTATCCGGGGCAACCACGCTGCAGGTAAGGGGAGCAGGGGACACTGCTGTGCTCAGCTCTGCCTGCACCAGGGTCAGCTCATTCCTGTGCTGCTGCTTCCCCAAGCTTTATCTTCCAAAAGCCATTGGCTTAACAGGGAGCGAGCAAAAAGTCTGATTTCGGTGATGATTTGGGGCAATAAAAAGTGATTTTTTCCACGGCTCTGGTGGGAATGGGCAGCTGCTCTGGTTGGGTTGTGCACCTCTGATGTATCCCTGTAAATGCTGAGCATGGCTGTGTTCTCCTGAGGTGCTGTCGGTGTCACCTCCGTGTCCCCTGTCCCTGCAGAGCTGCGAGTGGACGTGGATCAGCCGGCCCACCCCCTGCCCCGGGAGGGCAGCTCCTCCGAGTACTCCAGCTCCAGCTCCAGCCCCATGGGGATCCAGACACGGGAGGAGAGCTCGGACAGCGCCGAGGAGAACGAGAGACGTAAGCAGAGCCCCCCAGCCGTGCCCCCTGCCGTGCCCAGGGCTGTCCTCACCGCTCCTCTCTCCCCAGGCCTGGAGCTCCACCTGGACGCCTCGGACAAGGAGAAGCCGGTGATGCTGCTGAACCATTTCCCCTCGAGCTCTGCCAGGCCCACGGCCCAGGTGCTGCCCGTGCAGAACGACGCCGGCTCGGGCCCTGGCGGCCACCACGCGCTGCCCATGCAGATGCTGTCCCCAACCCCGTCACACATCACCCCCATCCGCATGCTGGGCTCCGTGCACAAGCCGGAGCGCGGCTCCGCAGACATGAAGCTGCTCTCGTCCTCTGTGCACTCCCTCTTGTCTTTGGAGGAGAGGAATAAAGTGTCTCCGGGCTCGAGGGGCAGCATAAAGATGGAAAAGGGCTTTGGGAACGCCGTGGTGGACGTCATGTCCGCGTCCTCTCCGCACCAGCCCTTGCAGGTGCTGTCGGGGGCTGCCGAGAGCAGCTCCCCCACGTCCACCATGAACTTCGGGCCTCGGACCAAAGTCGTCCACGCTTCCACTCTGGACAGAGTGATCAAACCAGCCCAGCAGCCAGGACTCATAGTGGAGACGAGCACTGCTGCCACGGTGACGTCCAGCACAGTCTTCCACGTGGCTCGTCCGCCCATCAAACTCCTGGTGTCGTCGTCTCTTCCCACCGACTCCGCCATGGCCGGACAGACTTCCTGCTCCAGTAATATGCAAATAACGGTGTCCCCTGCAATAATCAACCCCCGGACTGCTCTGTACACAGCCAACACCAAAGTTGCCTTTTCTGCCATGAGCAGCGTGCCCGTGGCGCCCATGCAGGGCAGCTTCTGCGCCAACAGCAACGCGGCCTCCTCCAGCAGCCACCCGTCCCCGTCCTTCACCACCATGGCCAACCTGCCCAGCTGCCCCGCGCCCAGCTCCAGCCCCACGCTCTCCTCCGGCGCCGACAACAACTTCTACAGCAGCAGCAGCAGCAGCAGTAGCAGCAGCAGCAGCAGCGGCTCGGCCGGGAGCGTCCCCGTGCCCAACCAGAACCACCACCACCACCACCACCAGCAGCCGCCGCCGCAGCCACCCGGCTGCATGGTGTGCAGCTCCTGCGGCTGCAGCGGCAACTGCGGCTCCAGCGGCATGACCGTCAGCTACGCCAACTATTTCCAGCACCCCTTTTCAGGACCTTCCATGTTTACTTTCCCTTTCCTGCCCTTCAACCCCCTGTGTAGCAACGGCTACATCAACACGCAGCAGTACAACAGCAGCACCACGTTCCCCGTGGTGCACACGGCCTACAACAGCGGCCTGGGCCCCGACTCCGTCATGGCCGGACAGTCCACCTTCGCCGTGCCCCCCATGCAGAACTTCATGGCGGGCACGGCCGGGGTGTACCAGGCACAGGGAATGATGGGCAACGGCAACGGGTCGAGTCACAAAAAGAACGGGAACCTCTCCTGTTACAACTGCGGGGCCAGCGGGCACAGAGCTCAGGACTGCAAACAGCCACCCATGGATTTCAACCGGCAAGGTAAAGGCTGGGGGGGACACACAGAGCGTGGCCGAGAGCCCTGCCCCTGCGGTCTGATGGCATCTTGGAATCTCTGCCTCGTAAAATTATTTTGTTATTAAAAGCTGATGGTCTGAGCTATTGGCAAATTTTAGGCAGCCCCATCAGGAGGACCCAGGCGAGGCCTCTGGTGTGCTCTGTGGGGTTGGCAGTGTTTTTTAGGGAGGGAAGAAACGTCAGGCAAGGGAGGGAGCTGCTGTGGACAGGTTGCAGCGGAATTGCTGTCAGCCAGGTCAGCTCTGGTCATTATTGCAAGTTCCCCTGGAATTTTAGAAACTGAAATCTCTGCTCCTCTTGCCTTCTTCCCAACACAATAACCTAAATGAAGAATTGCTGTTCAAACCCTCCTGAAGGTCCTGTTTGCTGCTGTAACTATTTTATAGGACATGTTGCTTACACACTTAGAGCACAGGCTTCTCCAGGAGAATCCTTGATTCCAGGCAAGAAACAGCTAAAAGAGAAATACTGCTTTACCAAGAGCATTTTTTAGTCCCATTTTTCTTTTTTATTTTGAGATAATCTGAGAGTGGTGTGGGTTAAAAAATAAAATACAGACTCTGAGTGAAGAGCACTGAGGTTCCATTTGACACGGTGCCTTGTCTGTAGCCTTCACCTGGATTCATTTTTGTGTGGTCTCTACAGTTTGAACACCATAAATTAACAAGTGTCAAGTGTTGGGCAGCAATTTACAGCAGGAAAAAGGTAAATACTGAGTGGAATTCTGGTGGTAAATGTTTTGGTAGTGGCCAGGGGGAAGCAGAGCTGCTGCCTTGTCAGTCCTGAGTGGGAGAACTTCAGAAATGCAGCAGACTCTGATGTCTTTTTAAGCTGGATTTAAGTTCATTAATTAAATTCCCATTTAAAGTCTGCCAAATTTTTCACAGGAGCATGGACTGACAGGACAAGAGGAATGGCTTTAAGCTGAAGGAGGCCAGGGTTAGATGGGACATTGGGAGGAAACTCTTCCCTGTGAGGGTGGGCAGGCCCTGGCACAGGTGCCAGAGCAGCTGTGGCTGCCCCTGGATCCCTGGCAGTGCCCAAGGCCAGGCTGGACATTGGGGCTTGGAGCAACCTGGGACAGTGGAAGTTGTTGGAGTTGGAACTGGATGATCTTTAAGATCCTTCCCCACCCAAACCATTGTGGGATTCTGTGATTCCACAAAACAAAGCTGTGCCAGCCCTAAATCTCCACCCAAGCTCCAGCGGTGCGTGCCACGTGTAAGAAGCAGCAGGTTGGTTTGGGCAGCTGTGGGAGGTGACTGATGTGTAACCTGTGTCCCTGTCCCTGTCCCAGGTACGTTCAGGCTGAAGTACGCCCCTCCCTCCGAAAGTCTGGACTCCACAGACTGAGGTTTCCCACCTGGCACCACGATGCTGTAAAGCCATGGAGAGCGACGGAGATCGAACTGCAAAACTGAGACGTCCAGTTGCTGTTAAGCTTAATGTATTTTTTAATCCAAAGGTGCTTTATTAGACTAGGTAGAAAATCTAGCTTAGGGGTGCAGCCAACCCAGTTTTGATTGCCAAATTCAAGCTTTGTTGTTGGAACTCCTGACTCCGTGTCCTCGGACCGATGGATGGATGGTGGAGCTGGCCAGCTGCAGTTCCTGCTGGAAGTACAACATGCCCTGTACTTTTTTGGCTGGAGAACGTTGCCACAATTGGACTTTTCCAAGGTGAAAGGCCTGACTCCAGGGCAGCTCTGTTCTGAGGTGGAAGGTAGGAGTGGCCAGAAGGACTTTGGCACCCCTGGGCTAGGTAAAATGTCTACTTTTTTTCAAAAGTGATCAGGCACTAATCTCTGGGATTTTTAAGGATTGCACTACAGAAGAATGTAAAACTCTTCAAGCTTTCTGCACTTTTAGCAGACAGTGTCACTCTGAGACCAGTGCAAGAGGCAAAGAAGTTCCAACCTTTACAAATTGGCACCAGCAGGCTTACGGGACTTAATTCCACAATAAAAATCCTAAAAAGTCTCTCTTTTCCCTTCCAAAAGAACACACACAGCAGTTTCAGTTCCTTCTGGAAACAAACTCGTGCTTCATTGTCTCACCTATTACTAGCTAGTGCTGGCTTCCCAGCACTGGAATAAACTTAGTTTCCAAGGGTCCAAGTCCCAGAGACTCCAGAGTCATAAAGGCTTCAAGGATATTTTCCTGTAATACACAAACCCTTTACGTCCTGTTACTGTATATAGGTCTCTTTCACAGAAACCTTATTATTCTGCTTTTGTAAATGAATTTTAAACCATCCTAAAAAAAAAAAAAATCAAACTAAGAACTCTGGCAGCAGAGTTGATAAGCTTTTGCTTTACTTTATATAAAATACCCTTTGGCTCCTACCCCAGGATTCAGGAGTGGTGGGAGTCAAACATGTAAAAGGTAGTAAAAACTTCATTATTATCAAGACTTGGAAGGATTTCTTGTCGGCCTCCTTCGTTGCAGTAGGTTGTAGATGAGTAGCTTTGGTGTTAACTACTTAGTCCATCATTTGTGGGTGACAAATCTAAATTAGGACTCGAGAGGAAGCCAAACCCATCTCGAACTGCTAATTTGAAACACTTTGGTCCTGTCTGGTTGAAAGAAGATCCTAATCCTCATGGCTCTCTCCCCCCGGGAATTTGACGGCATTAAATGGGTGAGGCCTCCTCTGTAAAAGTGTCTGACAGAGAGACACTTGCATCCTGTAATTTGGGAGACACCTTTAAAGTCTGAAGCCTTGTTTACACTCGGAGGTATTCCTTACACCAGGATGAATCCAGAGGGTTTGTAGCGAGCAGTGGCTTGGGAAGTCCTCTGGGAGCAGGAGGGTTTGGAGCTGTGCAGAGCTGCCCCCAGGGGATGGGGCCGTGGGAGGGGGGAGCTCAGCCCTTGCTGGGCTGTGCTGGTAGGAAAGGAACATTTTGGGCCCTCCCTGTGTCCCTGTCTCTCCGAGGGCAGCCTGGGGGCCACGAGCACCCGGAGAGCCTCGGGAACGCGGGTGGGCAGAACCAAACTCGGCCCAGGGAGGGATCCAAAATCTCAACTTGCAGAAGGGTTGGTTTAAACAAACAAACAAACAAACAAACAAACAAAAAGATACTTTTTATTGCTATGCAATAAGAACCCCCCCAATTTGTGTATCCCCAGCCCAGCTCCCACTCCCTGCTGGCTCTGCCTGCGTTTGAGGACGTTCCCTGTGTTCCCCAAGAACAACCTTCAGACCTACAACACTAAAGGGATGAAAACTGACAATGCAATTTACTTTGCCTTAATGAGCTCGAGACAATGGTAGGAACAGTCTGTCCCACTGCATCATGCCCAAGGAAAATGTGCAGTTCCGTGTTTACTATTTGCAGCTTTGAGGGTCTCTCCAGTGGCCTGGAACATGTGCTGAAAGCCAAACTTAGTGTTATTATTATTATTATTATTATTATTATTGTTATTATTTTTTTCACTTTTTTTAAACAATATTTTAAAATTGTATTTAAAGAAACTGTATTTCAACACACATGTGAGTGTTCAAAACCCTCTCGAAACAGCAAAAAACAACAGCAGCAGCAAAAAAAAAAAAAAAAAAAAAAAAAAAAACATTTCTTGC
>VZSE01013823.1:162434-173543 GCA_013398275.1 Promerops cafer
AGCGAGCAGTGGCTTGGGAAGTCCTCTGGGAGCAGGAGGGTTTGGAGCTGTGCAGAGCTGCCCCCAGGGGATGGGGCCGTGGGAGGGGGGAGCTCAGCCCTTGCTGGGCTGTGCTGGTAGGAAAGGAACATTTTGGGCCCTCCCTGTGTCCCTGTCTCTCCGAGGGCAGCCTGGGGGCCACGAGCACCCGGAGAGCCTCGGGAACGCGGGTGGGCAGAACCAAACTCGGCCCAGGGAGGGATCCAAAATCTCAACTTGCAGAAGGGTTGGTTTAAACAAACAAACAAACAAACAAACAAACAAAAAGATACTTTTTATTGCTATGCAATAAGAACCCCCCCAATTTGTGTATCCCCAGCCCAGCTCCCACTCCCTGCTGGCTCTGCCTGCGTTTGAGGACGTTCCCTGTGTTCCCCAAGAACAACCTTCAGACCTACAACACTAAAGGGATGAAAACTGACAATGCAATTTACTTTGCCTTAATGAGCTCGAGACAATGGTAGGAACAGTCTGTCCCACTGCATCATGCCCAAGGAAAATGTGCAGTTCCGTGTTTACTATTTGCAGCTTTGAGGGTCTCTCCAGTGGCCTGGAACATGTGCTGAAAGCCAAACTTAGTGTTATTATTATTATTATTATTATTATTATTGTTATTATTTTTACTACATGACCTTCTCAAGTATAATTTTATGGTGTATAATTTAATCAGAATGCTCTGCAGGCAGGTACATTATCCCAGCTAAATATGTTTCCTTTTTTCCCTTTGTCTGAGATGAAGTAGCTGGATATGTTAAAGAAAAGCTACATAACTGTATAAGAAGTGTGTAGCTTTTTCANTACCAGTTGTGTTTTGTTTTACTGCCCAAGGCTGGGCACAGTTGTGTCTGATCTTCATCACAGAAAAAAATCTTATCAAAAGGACTGTAAAACTGAACGTCTGTCCAGCAAATTGTTTCATTCCTTTCTCCAGAGCTTTCTTTAGGATCCTTTCCTGTGTGTAGAGTTCAGGCTGATGTTTCCAGCAAACTGTTTCATTCCTTTCTTTGGGATTGTTTCCTTTGTGTCAAGTTACGGCTGATGTTTCTTCAAGTGGCTCCTGGCTGCATTTGGGTGACGCTTTGGAACGGTTGGGTCTGGGTTTGGAGTAAGATCCAATCCAGAAGGACCTGGAGGCAACACGAGTGTCCGAGAGGAAAATCTGGTGAGCCAGCAGCAACCTCAGAGCCTTCCCCAAATCCCAGTGAGCTGGGGCTTCAGACCTGCCAGTGAACACCCTCCACTCTGTACCCAGAGCAACCAAAGTTGGTAAGTCCGAACAGAGCACCTTAATTCCATAAAATTATCCTTAATCTCTTCTTAAAAGGCACAAATCCATCTTTTTACCCCTAAAAAGCAAGGCAGCTTGGGTTGGAATAGTAGAGTTCCAGCTGCCCTGCCTGAAGGAACCAGTTCTTAAACCCTATTTTTGTACACTGAAAGATGGAGATTTCAAAGAATGTTATTTAGCCCTTTGTCCTGCGAGTATAAAAAGAATTAGTTCTCCAGATGGATTTCACTGTGGAATGGGGATGATTTTTCAGTGTGAGAGGGAAGGGAATCCCCAGTCATCTCCCTGCAGGGGCATGGAGAATCAGCAAGGAGCCTTTCCCAGGGGAGGGAGCAGCAGGTGGTGCAGTTCCAGCTGCATTTTCCATTTGATGATGGAAAGACTCGAAATAGGATGGAATTTCCAGCCAACTCCTCCTCACCCTGCAAATTAAGCATTAATAAATATTCTGCACTCGACCCTAATGGGGAGAGCAGAGAGGGAGGAGAGGGAACTGAGACACTGATCAGAGGGTTCCACCTGACTTGTATTGAAAACTACATGTGAACCATTATTAAAGTTTATCAAAACTGGTTTTTATTCAAACCAGCTATGTCACACTCAGCTTTTTATGAAACCTTTTCGTACCACGGTCATTAAATCTTGGCAAATTAAGCACCAGACTTCCCAAAGTAAGAGTCCAGCACCAGGCCTTGGCCATCCCCCCAAATCCCATTTCCTCTCCGGGCAGAGATTCCCGGGATGAGCCAGGTTGGGGCACCAGGCAGAGCAAAGCTCCTCCCAAAATCCTGCAGGGGAGCAGAGCTGTGCCAGAGGGACCCTCAGAGCGCTGGATTCGGGCTGGTCTGGAACACCTGTAAATGGGATGAATATGGGCAAATCTGGACAAAAATCCACGGAATGGAGCGTTTGTGAGAGTAGGAATCACTTTGGCTGGTTGAGGCCCCACAGCTCTTGTAATGAACCCTTGGAATTACCCATTTGTTCCCCGAAATTTTCCTGATGTACACAAGAACTGTGTTGGTACTGAAGCAGAAAGCAAATCCTGTGTGTTTTCAAGTGCAGATTAACAGCTTCTCTTGGACATAACTTTCCATTAGGAATGAAGGAAATTCCTGCTCCATTTGAGCCATTTCTTTTACTTCGATCACTTCTAGTATTACAAATTCTGCATGTAACTTTATAAATATTTTAAATAGTTTTGTAAATATTTAATATTCAGCTAATTTGATTTTGAATTGTAAATGTCAAGTATTCTGGTATTGGGATTTTTATGTTTTATTATACTTTGTTAAAAGTTAAATTGTACATTTTTAGAATGTTTTTATCTGAGTAAATTTAATGTATGGAAAATAAAGAGTTAAACAGAATCCCTTGGTATTGGCTTTCATTTTAAAGGGATTCAGCTGTGTGGGGGCTTCTCCAGCTTGGCAGTAGCAGGGAATTATTTTTAATTCCTTTAATTATTTTGCTGTGAAAATGCCTAGGAATAACCACACAAGCCGGAATTAAGTTGGGATGTAATCCATCCATATCAGCACTGTATTAATTTTAAAAAAGCAACATTTGTACAGGAATATCAGTCGATCACATCGTAATTACAAGTACAGTTGTCAGTTATGAGTTAAACGAGTTCTTACACGAACAGAACTAAACAGAGAACAAGCTGCATCGAAAAGTTCACGTCGGAGTAAAAACACAAAGGACAATAAAAAACGGGCAGGGGGCCCCGGGAAGGAGATGCATGCAAAGAGTGGAGGAGGTACAAGGTGGAGGAGGTGCACCCCGCGCAGTGCCAGGCGCTGTAGTATTGCTTCTGCCCCCGTCGGAGCCGCCGCTGGCGCCCGGACACCGCGGGGATCCCGCCACGCCTCGCTCCACAGCTCTAGAGAAACACAGGATTGTCCCACGGGACAGCTCCCCCCTGCACAGCCTGCTCCCTGCCCGGGACACAGCAGCCTCCAGCCGTGCCACTAATCATTTGTTCAGCAACTCTGGGCAGCGGCTCCCGGCTCCCAGCTGCTCCTCGCGATTCCCAGGCACGGGAACGGCCGACCTCCGGGTTAGGGGCACGATCCTATGGATCACTGGAAGCCAGCTCGGATGAACACACAGGGATTGGGAATTCATAACAGACTGGAGTTTATTTCAGTGTTACCTGTTCGGGTGTGCATTTTACAGTTAGACACTTCCTAAGACTACGATAAAGCTGTGGTGTTTGGTATGAGTATTCCAGAAACCGGCACCGCCCCTGAGCGTGCGGTGCCCAAAAACCGGAGACACAAAGAGTTGTCCTTCCCCAGCTCACCCCAAGCACTTGCCTTAACTCCCTGCAGCGCTGACACTGATGGAGCTGCAGAAGAAAAAGCTCCCCTTTGGAACATTAAAATGCATTTGCTCTCGTGAGAAACCTTCCCATTTAAAACCAAAAAGTTTAAGGAATCGTAGGGAGATTTTCCAGCAAACTCCCGGGAAACACTTTAGTTCCTCCCTGGTGCCTGTTTGCTTGTTAAAAGTAAATCAAGTGTCCCTTTCTCTGCAAGTGTCACATGCACAATTGGGCTCCTTTCGTCAGGTCCAGACCTGTAAATGTGCCTGTGTGGAATATTATTAGGGCAGGTTTCAAAGCTGGAGGTGCTCGTCTGTACTGTTTAATAGTCACAAACAAGGCAAGGTGAGATGAGACACCTGCTAAAGCAAGACTATGCTAAGGACTGAGAGCGTAGGTGACATCCGGTTCTTTCCCTGGGGGGTGCGTGGGGAAGAGTGGGGGTGATGGCCAAGGGTCAGCCCAAATCCTAGGCTAGGGCCGTGTCCTAGGCAGAAGCTGGTGCTCCAAAGGTCTCCTGGGAGGCGTAGACCATGTAGAGGAACCCGTCCTCGTCCTTCTCGCTCTCGTACACCTCGGAGATGGGCGTGGACACGCTCACCATGCTGTGCCCGTTCACCAGCAGGAAGAAGGCCTGGTTGGAGTTCAGCTGCAGGCGTCGCCTGGGGAGGGGTGAGGGGAAAGGGGGACAAAGGACAGATGGCAACGGACAGTCCTCAACACTGACAGCAGCAAGGTCATAGCAGAGAATCAGGGAATGGTTTGGGGTGGAAGGGTTTCAATAAAGCTTTCATTCCAGCCTCTGTCATGGGCACCTTTGCCTGCATGTCCCCACCCAGCCCTGTCCCTCAAAACTGGACTGAATTCCTCCACTAAATCCAGGCAGCTGCATCCACTGGCAGAGCCCTCACTCAGGGGAAAGCTGCACTCCACAAGGGCATTCAACGAGGGACTGGGAGGAAGCACCCCTGGCATAACCACGGACCTTTGGCTTGCAGCTCTCTGGAATGAAAACCCAGAGGTCCTTGGGAAGACTGGGAAAGATGGGCAGAGCTTCCTTGCAAAACCTGGGCAACTTTTAAACTCAATTTGTCACCAGCTCTGTAGCAGCCTGGGTTTAAACTTGGAGCATCTTGCTCCCCTCTCCTCCCTCCCTCCCTCCCTCCCTCCCAGGAGAAGGATGGTGGCAAGGGCAGGGAGCCACAGGCTGCACAAACTGCCTGGCACAGGAAACAGCTGATTTCTGGATTTCCCTTAATCATTCCAGCTCGGGGGAAATGGGTGTTTCTGCTGAACTGCCTCCTGCAGAGCAGGTCTGCAGAGAGCAGCTCTCTTCCCACCTGATAAACCAAGTGAGCAATAGCAGCTCAGGAGCTGCCACCAAAGCAAGGAAAGAATAGATCAGAAGAGCTTCCTGCTGCTTCCACTCACTGCTGAGGGGCAGCAGCAGCTGGAAACAAGGATTTATTTAGCTCCCAACCACAGCCCTGGACAGGACCCTTCCAAAGCCAGACTCTAATCGCTCTGGAGACAGCAGGCTGAGGGAAGGCAGCAGCTCTCCAAGGCTTGGGAAGGATGGGCTTTGCTGTGCATCACTGGAGCTAGCTGAGGCCCAAGTCTGGCTGGTACCGAGTTATTTATTAACAGTAAAGCCAGAGAAAAAAGGTGGGAAAATCCTTCAGCCTGCAGTTAACCTCTTTGCCCAGGGCCTTTCACATTCCTGAGAAACCCTGGAAGACTTGAGCAACCTGGTTCCTGTCTCCAAAGCCCTATCTCCCTTTCTACTTCCTGCAGGAGCTGGGGTTTGCCTTTGTTTGGACACCCTGGACAACTCCCACAGCCCATGGTCTCCATGAACCAGCTCCTGCTGCAGCGTGACCATCACAAAACAAACTCTGGTTTGCTGCTCACTTCCCAGTTACCACTGGAGAACCTTTCCTAATCAAACAGAGCTGCTGAGCCAGCAGAGATGCACTTCTAGCAGAATTTCTGACCACACTTTTCAACCGCACAACTTCCACTCGAGGCTGTTTCCCTCTGCCTTTCCTGTAAGCTGAGCAAGCAGCCAGGGCAGGAACACTCTGGCCTGAGCTGGTGTTTCCCAGGCCTCAGGGCTGTCACGGAGGGAAGCTTCAGTTCCCAAAGGATGCCAACAGCATCCCCAAGCAGCAGCACAGAGCTCTGGCTCGGAGCCCAAACTCCCCTTCCCAGTGGGAGGGAAGAGGCAGCCACTCCTGAGGGGGACTCCGTGGCAGAAGAGAGGAGGCATCCCAAAATAGCCAAGCAGGAAGCACTTGGAGTGCTGGGCAGAAGGACCCATGTCAGGCAGGGATTCACAGCCCCAGACTCCCTCCTACAGCTCTGGGAATGTGATTCCTCTTGGAAGCAGACTACCAGCCCAGCTCTCTTCAGAGTGGGGTTTTTCCAGCAAAGCAGAAGGAAAAGCACCTTCTCCTGGATTTGTCCTAGTGCTCGTTAGATGAATTTTCCATTTAGACCTCCCAAGTGCACTGGGGGGGGAATAACAGAGCATCACAGTCCGAGGCTGATCAGTTCACACTGGAATCCCAGCAATACTACCTGATAATTTTGATTAGCTCGCTCATGTTGACATGATCTGGCACCAGGAACTTGGTCTTATCCAAAACTGGAAGCTGCTTCTCTCCCTTGTACCTTTCAATGATCACCTGAGAAGAAACACAAAGAGCAGAAGATGTGAAAGGCAGGAACAGTGTCTGGTGCCCTCATCTCCCCCCTCCCAGCATTTCCCTTCATCTGTGATTGCAGCATCTCCACTCTGAAAAGCAGCAATTCATGGTTGGGCTCAATTATCTCATAAGGTCTTTTCCAACCCAAACAATTCTGTGTTTTCCATGAGAATTAATTATCTTCACGTGCTCCTCTGTTCTGTTTGCAAGAGCCACTGCACAGAGGGGTAACACACAGGGATTTTACAGCACACATCCACAGCTTCAGTGCAATTTTAAAAGAGTTCCTTTGCTGCAATCATTTAACCCAGCACTGAATTACCCAAAACCAAGGAAATCCAAGGAAAGATCAAGCCCACTTCCCTCTAACACACTGCAGTGGCTGACCAGGGGTTTGTGCTGCTCTAGAAGTCTGCCAGATCAAGCAGTTATCACTGGAATTTCTCCAGTTTCAGGCCATCTCTTTAAGAACTACCACTCCAGATGACTCTGCTGTTCCATTCACTTCCCATGCTTCCTTCTAATACATGAGAAAAAGCTACTTTGGAAGGGTACAAACCCTCCAATTTCCAAATTAAGGAGAAAATTTCCTCAAGCACGCTCAGGAACCAGTAACTCTGCCAGGACTGCTGTGTAATAACAACTTAATTCACAGAGAAACTGCCGATTTCCCAATTTAAGGAACACCCTGCCCAGCAACTGAGGGTAGTTCCTGCTTTTAAGAAGTGATCTCAGCACTGGTGTGCTCCCGTTTCCACGGCCATGTGGGGTTTGTTGATTTTCAGTCAACAGGAGCTACGTGACACCAGTCCCTTGGATCCTTTCCATGCACATGGGGTCTGGCTCTGTGGATCTTAAAAAGCTGCACAGGTGAAGAGATGTTGATTGAATTCTACCAGAGAAAGAGCCTTACATCAGTTGAAATAAATGCTGGCTCATTCTGGGTAACAAAGCCCCACTATTTTTAAGCAGTTAGGCTGTGAGCAGTAGATATTTCTAACAGCAGAATGGAGGATGTTGACAGCACAGGAGGGATTTATTATCTAGTGTGACATTGCCACCTTATCTCATCCAGAACTGCTAATGACAATAACGAGGCAGTGACTGGCCCAACAAGACTCCAGGGATCCCAGCAGGGATAGCTGGGAGTTTGCATCACCACATTTCCAGCAAGTTCCTTAGGTACCTCTGAATTTTCGGTTGGAACCTCTCCATGGCTGACTTAAAGTGAGAGTTTTGCCATAAATCCCTGGCTTTCAATCTGTGGTCACAGAGCTTGGGGACTATGGCTAAGTGGTCTCTGAAAGGTGAGTGAAAAAGCAGTATTTGTCAGGGAACAGATTTGCAAGGAAAGCGCCTTTTGGGAAAATGAAACATTCCAAAAAAAAGTCAGAAAATCCCTGCTGTGAAATATTCCTTGTTCCTTCACTCAACTGCACAGGGAAGCAGCAGTGGCAGCTCCAAGGTGAAGGAGTTTAAAACCCAAGAAAAGCTGAAAACCCTTCAGTTTCTGTTTCCACAGCAGCTTCTGTCAGTGAGCTTGCTCAGGGAGTGGGGACAGTTTGCAGCAGTTGGTTCCCAGCAGAATTTCCACTCACTGGGGTCACCAAATCTCATCACAGAGCCCAAGGCTGAGGGTCCCACTCAGTTCCCTCTGCTGAAGAACTCATCAGTGACAGAACACAATCCATGCCTTTTGCTTGCAGGGTATTCTCTGCATTTTTAACTTTGAGGATGCCGTAAGTAAAATAAAATACAAACTTAGGCAGCATTTGGAGCTGAGCAGCTGAAGAGTGATGGGGTGAGGGGTGATATCCAGTGGGAGCTGGGCAGCCCAGCAGCATTCCCAGAGACCTAAGCACAGGCCCATTCCCAGGAGAAAAGCATCACAGGCTGATGAGCAAATCCATATCTGCCTCTACACTCCTGTCCACCCTTCTTGGTGAGCCTCTGAAGGCTCTTAATTCAGAGAAGAAAACCACAGAGAGAAGAGCTGAGCGCTCAGGAGGATCTCAGAGCTCAGCTGGGTGTGGTTTTCTTCCAAATTACAACACACAACTGCCAAACTCCGGAAATGCCACTTCCTCCAGCCCCTGTGAGCACCTTGCTCCACCACAGCAACTGTGAGAATTGCTCCTTGAGAATGCTCCTGAAATCCAGGCTTAGCCACGCTGAGCAGCCACGTTTTCATTTGGTCTCCTCGGGACAGCTTTCACAGTTTCTAACTGCTAAAAAGAACCCGAGACTGGAAACTGAAGTAAAAAATTAAAAGACTTACTGGTATTTTAGTGGGATGCTGATCCCGAATCAGTCGTACATCTTCCACTCTTTGTTCTGCGAGGGATTAAAAAAAAAAATCTGTTTAAACATTCACAGTTAATGCTGTTATTTCCTTATTTCTGTACCACTGAAGAGAGGGACCACGTGTCAGGAAAAGCCAGAAGAGGAAATTCAGGCAAAGCAATTTCCAAATGGGCCAGCACTATCAGGAGTACAACCTCTCCTGTGACAGCTGATCCCCTGCTCCTTAACCCAAGGTGACAAGCGCTGTGTGCACCTGCCTGGCACTCCTAGAAAGTGTTAAAGGAGATCCTTTCCTCCCCACACCCCCTCACTTTCTGCCCACTTTTAACCAGCACACATTTAACCTCACACAGTTAAGGCCTCAAATTACACTACCCAAGTAAACAACCAAATACCCTGTGCTATTTCTGTCAGGTCCCAGAAGAGGAAATGGTCAACAATTATTTGAGCCCTGGGACTGGCCCAAGCCTGGCAGCATCAGCTTTCCTTGTGCGCTCTCCTGTTACCGAATTCCAGGTTTTATTTTGACTCGGCCTCACCCATTGTTGCAGGAGCTGCTGGAGGCTCTGCTGGACCTACACATTTTGCCACTCTCCGTGCCAGTTTTCAGGATAAAGTTCACCTCTCCTCAGACAGAAATATTAATAGAACAGATATCATGAACCGGGCTAAAGTACACGAGGCAGAGTAAACAGCCCGGCTGCTTTCAGGGGCCGCCTCATCTGTGGGTCCCCTGGCTACTTTCACATTCAGTGAACTCAATTTTAACCCCTCTCTGTTTTTCAGCAGGACGGGGCTTTCCAGGCTGTTTTCAGGTTCCAAACAGCTCGCAGAGAGATGGTTTAGTGTTGCATCACGGCTTGAACACACACCTGCCTAGGGAGAGAAGCACTTAGGCCAGCTCCCCGCTGGAATGCTAATGGCAGGACACTCAGCAGTAACATCCCTCAGTCTCCTCAGCCCGTGTCTGTGCCCATGGAACACATCCTCCTCACGAGCCCGGCAAGGAATGCAGCTCCCGTGAATCACCGTTTGAAGCTGCAGGTGAATCAAGCAGAACTCAGGCAAGGAGCACGCGAAGCCTTCACCTGAAAGCCACCCCACATCCCGAGCCACATTCCTTCCCACAGCCCACCGGGAGCGCTTCAAGGGCAGAGTTCCACCTCGTTCAAGTACTTCTTAAGATTAACCAGAAACGCAAAAGATACGTGGAGAGAGTGAGACCAACCATCCACCTGGCAAGCACTAACTTTTCAGCTGGGACGGGTTTGTTCACAGCTGTGTTATTCAGCAGAACTCCCTGAAGTAGAAGGAACATAAACCAGGCAAATCATGGATATTATTGTGTGTGGTGTGTTCAAAATCAGGCCCCAGTCAGCCACAGATAAACACTGTTCTCTGACGACAGTAGTTGCAGTGGCAACTGCTTGGCTGCCATCCTAGCTGAACTTAATACCTGCAGCAGAGGCTGCTGACAGGCAATGGGGTCAACAACAGTTTTGGAAGGCCCCGAGAAAAGGGGCGGCATAAACATGGACTTTTGTCAGATCAACATCCTCCCTGCCTCACTGAAGGGAGCAGCTCACATTTATCTCGACAGCAAAGGCAAGGGTGGGCACATCACAAAGCTCTCTTAAGCAGCTTGACTTTAACCCAAAGGCAGGAAGAAAGGAAAATCTGGATCAATTACTTCCACCAATTCCATCTCACGTACTGGGTTTTATAGTTCATGCAGAAATAGGTTACGCTGCCAGTTCGTGTTACCCTCGCAGCGCTTCAGTGAGCTCCCTCACTGACACACATGGGCACATCCCGAGCCCTTTCATTGCTCCGGTCCCATCCTGAGCGCACACAGAAGCGTGGCACGGCTCTGTCGAGGCTGCTCCTTCTCGAAAGGCACTAATCTCATTTTCCCAGCCATCATTACACAGCTCTTTTCGATGCCCTGCTAGTTTTCAGCAGCCAAACAGAGACAGGAGCCACACGCCCCAGCCCCGTGGCGGCTGCCCGGGTGGAGAATTCCTCTCCCCGAGCCAGGCACCGGCTGCCGGTGGAGCTTTAATTCCGCTGTCCCTGGCGCAGAGGCCGCCGGACACCGAGCAGACACCGGAGGGAAGGGCAGGCCCAGCTCCTGGCACACACGCCGAGGATGTTTCCAGGCTCCTGGGAGTTTTGCAGTCGATAATGGATGATGCCATGAAGAGATCTCCCCACCCCAAGCGCCTCTCGCAGCGCAGAGCTCACCCGGGCACAGCACAGCTGCCACCCCACACCTCACGACGCCACAAACCCCCCTGTCCCGAAGCGCCCGGGTAAACAACCCCGGAGGACGGGCCGGGCTTTGACTCCGCCGCAGCCCCGAGCAGGCCGGGACACCGGGGCAGCCCCGGGCCCGCTCCGCCCGCGGGGCCCCGCTGTCAGCGGAGCCGCCCGGGGATCTC
>VZSE01013823.1:183130-216642 GCA_013398275.1 Promerops cafer
GCGGCTGCCGCCGGCGCGGCGCGGCCAGAGAGCAGCGCCGCGGCGCCGCCGACAGCGAGCCCGACACCGACACGGACCCCGAGGAAGCGGGAGGCGGCGGCGTCACGGAGGACGAGGAAGCCGCGGAACGCATTGAGGGCGGGCGGCCCTTGCCGCCTTCTGTCGAGGCCGGCCCGGCCGGGCGGGCCCCGCTGTCCCTGTTGGAGCTGCCCCCGGAGCTCCTGGTGCAGATCTTCGGCTCCCTGCCCGGTACCGACCTGCCCAGCCTGGCCCGAGTCTGCACCACCTTCCGCCGCATCCTCCGCACCGACACGATCTGGCGGCGGCGCTGCCGCGAAGGTACCGCCCGCCCCGGGGGTGCGCGGTCCGCGGGTGCAGGGGGAAGCAAGGGCAGCGGCCTCGGCCGTGCGGGAGGACACGGGGGGTGCGAGAGGGGATGGACTGCGGGTCCTGAAGGGCTGGGGCCTGGGGCTGCAGGACAGGAATAAGATTTGGGGCTGCGGGGCCGTGGGTCGCAGGGCTCCACGGGTGCAGGGTGGAGGAGTGGGCACGTCTCGGGTCCCTTGGGACGCGGGCTCTTGGTGGTGGCACTTGTGGCAAAGGGCATCGAGCTGGGGTTGTCCGCCGGAGGAACGGGATGGGAGCAGGCCCTGGGAGGTGATGCCTCCATGTAGCGTGTCCTTGGGGGAATCCTGAGGACAGGGAATGCTCAGCCCTTGCTTGGGGTTCCTGGGGCCGTGGAGACGCGGGGGATACACCGGGAGCAGAGAGCCCGCTGCGTCCGGGGGAGGCCAGGCCTTGGGTAGGGGCATCCTTGGGGGAAGTTCAGAGCCAGCGTGGAGAGCTTCCAGGTTCGTGTGTGCGTTTTCCAGGAATCCTCGGGTGCAAGGATGCTGGGCTGCAGTAATGTGAGGGCCTGGGAGGTGTTTTTTCCTCAGCTCTGCTCTGTGAGGCTGCAGTTCTCCCTCGTTACACCTCATCCTCTTCCTCCCTCCGCTGTGGCTCTCTGTCCTCTGTTTGTTATTCCAATCCTGTCCCACCTCCCGAGGTCTGCCTTGCTGTGCTCATCCTCTCTCCAAACGCTGCCATCCTGCCAGGTGCTCCTGCTGCCAGCACATGAAGTCATGTGTATTTTCCTGTTTGCTTTCTGTTTTTAATCCCAGTGAGGGCACGGGGATGAAAGACTTGGGAATGTCAGTGGCTGCCTGCAGTGGGATCTGGTGGAATGCCTGAAACCTTGCAGGAATGAATTTGTGCCTTATCAGCACCATCCAAGAACCTTTGGACAACACAAAGGCTGCGCCTGGAAAATGTAAACCAAAGCATTATTTCATAATTCAGCATTGTCCCAGTAATTTAACATTGGTTTTAGGAGATAGGCTAATGAAATGGTGTTAATTCTTTCCTTATACTTCTCTAGTGACATGGAGCCCTCATGGATGTTTGTGTGTTTGATGAATGGTTTGCAAAACCTCACTGATTAATTATTTTAATAGGTTATGATCCTGGAAAAATGTATATATAGAAATCGATGTCAGTTTTAATTCTAGGCTAGGTTGGCTTGTAAAAAGACCCACTGAATTAGGCTTGCTGAGGATTTACATTTATTTATCAAATTCATGTCTGCTCCTCAGATTTTCTTTCCAATGGAAAAAGCAATGTTCAAAAGCTCAGCAGAAATTTAAGGAAATGAAGGAAACAGTGGAATTTATATGGCTAAAGCTAACCTGGACAGGAAGGGAAGGTACCAAGACAACAATTTTGTCTGTGGCCCTTGGCTAAGTACCAGGCAAGAGGTGTATAAACCAAATTTTGGTTCTTTTTGCATGTAATTTCTCCAGTTTCCTGACATATCCATTCCAAGCAGTGTCAGAGGGTGCTTTGGTGGCTGCTGCTGTGGCTGAGGAGGATCCTGTACCAAAGGCAGGTGCCCAAGCTGTGCTGAACAGATAAGGGGCAGTTCCTGGCCAAAATCTTCCTACCACGGTGGAACTCATCCTGAAGCTTTTAACCAGCTCTGGTTTTCCAGGCAGCTCCTCAGCTGGACTTCTCAGGCTGTTTGTGGTGCTTTGCATTGCTCTGCTGAGGTAGGACTGTAACTTTGAACAGTTGTACACATGAGTATGAAATTGGGCATTGTTTTATAGGTAAACATCAGGTGTTGGTAAATAAATACACATTTTAAACTTAAAATATTCAGTGCTGCGTTTCTGCACAGCCATGCACTGGTGACTGTGTGATAGTTAAACAGAAAATGTCATCATTTTTTGTAATCTTTTCCAAAACCAAACCAGTTCCCATCTGAGGTCACTGTTTTAAGTGTGTATTTGTGTCTGCCTGAGTCTTGTTGTGAGGCTGCATGTCCTAAAAACAGAACAAGAGCACGTGTGCTGGTTTATTCACTCCAAAGCCTCCTGATGATCACAGAATCACAGAATATCCTGAGCTGGAAGGGATCCACAAGGATCACCCGAGCCCAGCATGATGTTCCAGCAGTAACTGGGCAACTTCAGCTTGCTGTCAGCTGCATGTGCCAAACCACTTCTGTTTTTAGGAGTGCACAGCAGTGCAGAGGCAGGAAAGAATCCTGAAATAATCAGAACAGAGAGAAGCTTCTCTGGGAGAAGCTGTTGTTGCAGTGCTTGGTTTTGGCTGTTTTTCCCTTCTCCTTGGGCAGGAGCAGTGCTGGGTGTGAGGAGCAGCCTGGCTGTGCCCCAGGTTGGATGGAGCCCTCAGTCTGTGCAGTTTTGGTGTCTTGTTCTGCCCTGCTCTGGGCCAGCCCAGCTGTAGATTAGTCTGAAAACATGCTGTGATTATTCCAAGTGTGCAGAGGACCTGTCTGCCTGACAGTGGAGTGGCTTTTGCTGCTGGTGGAGAGCTGGGAGAGCGCTGGGATGAAGCAGGGGGAATTGTGTAACACTGTCAGAGCTGCTGTCCTTTTATCATTGCAACTGTTTGGGGTAAACAATGTCTCTGGATTGCTTCCTTGGCAAGGAGAGGGTTGCAGTCACTTCCATGTTTTCTATAAATAGGAGATTGCTGATCTCTGCAGCAGGAGCAGAATTCAGGCTCGTGTCACCCTGGCTGGTGGCCTGACCTACCTTGATTAACACCTTATAGTCCATTTTTACTCTTTAACTTCTTTCATCTTTAACCAGAACAGGGCAAGTGCAGCAGCACACCCTGGAACAGACCAGTAATGCAGAATAACCACTTCTAGAGCTTGGAAGAAAAGGCTTTTGTTTGTGAAAACAACCTCTAGCAGCTTTTGGGCCTGCTGGAAAATGTCAGCCAAGGTGCTGAAGTTTGTGACCTTCAGGTTGTGTGGAAAGAGGAGGGAAAGAAGGGTGGGAAATGTGGTTTGTACACTCAGTAAGGAGACTTTTGGGTGGGGTTCAGCTCTTAAAAGACTCCAAGGAATCCATGCAGGAGTTTGATGCACAAATGCTGCCACAACAGGAACCATTTCTTGCAGTGCTGTGCTGTAGTGAAGGTGGCTTTTATAAGTCATAAGGCTCCAGCCTCCCTTTGTGTGGGGTGAAAACATTGTGTAGTGTGTTAGTCTGTGGCTTTTCTTCATCTCTGATGGCCTTTCCTGCCTTTTAAAGTCCAGCTTGGCAGTGTGGTTGGCTGTTCCTCACTGCTCAGGCACCCTTCAGAGAGTCTCAGACCTGTCTGCAAGCTGCACATCTGAAGCTGCCCATCTTCTGCTTTAGGGTTTCCACAGATCTTTGCATTTGTTGCAGATCAAATCTCCTTTTCCTCGATGGTACCCCCAAGCCTTCCCCTGGAAGAAGTGTTTGGCAGAGGACTGGGTGTGTTTTAATCTGATTGCTCAGCCTTGGGAAACGAGAAGCCAATTCCAAATTCATCCACCTGGTACTTCAGAGCTGCTACCCTGAGAATCTCCCATTTTTGTGGTATCTGGAATAATCCAGTGAGTTTTTATCCTCTCTGTTCTACGTCCAGCCTTGTGAACATGCATTTATTCAGGGGTAATTGGAGGATTTGATTAGGCAGGACACAGTGGAAGCTCAGTAATGGTGAAGGGGATCAAGCTCTGCCAGACATCCTCATTTCCTCAAAATTGTGGATGTGCACACACAGCTTCCAGCAGCTCCCTGGCATTGCCATGCTGCAGCAGAAAAGCAGGAATTTGGGCTTTGATGTGAGCACAGGGGTTATTCCCAACTTGGGATGGAAGAGCCTGGCTTGTTTTTAAACTCCAGAATAGTCCATGCAGGGTGAAGGTGACACAGCTTTTGGGGAGGAACAGGGAATGTGAGGCTTGGGAGTGCTGGCAGCAGGGCAGGGAATAAATGCCACTTGCAGAAGTGTTAGTGCAGCTCATACCAAATGGAGACTGCTTTCCCAAGTCCCTAAAATCCCGTGCATGTGACCATGGAAACAGCAGCATGTCCCTGTGTTTGGGGAATCAGCACTGCTTATAAACCAGCAGCCTTTCCAGCTGGTCAGTGGGAGCCTGAAAACCAGTTTCCATCCTTGCTTTGGAAGCAGGATTAAGTAGCCATTTTCCAAGGGTGTGAATTTCGGTGACTATTAACTCCTTAAAATAAAAATACTTTACTCAGTGAGCTATTGCACTGAGATACATTTCCTTAAAATAGATTTAATTGCACTGGAGTGGAATTTTCCAGGAAGCTCACATCTTTCTTGGAAAGGGATTTCTGTTCTCTGTGAAGAAAACCTTACCAGTTTTATTTTCCTCTCATTATCTTGAAGCTCTGCTTGCTGTTAATTTATGTCCCTCTGGCCTTTTGGGTTAAAAAGAGATGGCCTTTCTTGCTTATGATATTTGGAGAAGGGTTTTTTTTAGGCACTGTGAGCCAAAAGATGGATTTTTCCCATAAAATGGCCATGCTGGTGTGAGCAGTTGGGTCAGAAGAGCTGCAGTAATGCACTTATGGAGCTCAGCCATCACTGTGGCATTTTCCCTCTCTGTAGCTGTTTGCTGACCAAAACAGGATAAGAATTAGTTATAAAATGAGTGTGAAAGCACATTAGGATGAGATTATTTTTTTCTTGATAATACTTTCTTGGATATCTAATGACAAATAACGTCTAGCAATATAGAAATCCTAAATTTTTGGTATTATTTAAAGGAATTTATTTTACTCTTTCCAGGTAAGATTGGAATTACAACCACTTTAATAACAGTTTGGCTTTCATAAAATTTCACTGCAGGTTATCAGGGGCCCTTGCATGAAGCTTTGACATCAAATCCCTTCCCACCCTGTTCTTTGGAGGTAGCTGCTGGTGGTGGATCTCCCATGGCACTCACTTGGGTGATTTATGGATTAGGGAGAAGGAGTTGGGAAAAATCAGCACTTTCTGTGGGAAGAGGGACTTGGTGCTGTTAGAGATTCCACTTGGGAAGGATCCTCCATGTGTCTCCTCCCTTTCCCATGCAGTATAAATCCCCTCCCTGCCTGCAGGGACAGGGCCCATCTCACCTGTCCTGGGGCCAGGTGAGTTTTGTTGAGGTGCACAGGAGCTGCCCGTTCCCAAGCCACGCTGTCCTGCCCTTTTCCAAGGACTTCCCAATCAGCTGGGGACATTCCAGCTGTGGCCTGCATCCCTTGGATGCATTTCCCTGGTGCTGGGGTGCCTGGAGGGCTCTGCCAGGGTGGCTCTGCATTCCCAGGCTCCCTGGAGCCCTGGTTTCATGGATCTGCAGGGCTCAGCTGGCAGAGCCCCAGCATTAAATGGTTTGTTTGTGCTGGGCTGTTCTTCTGCCAGCTGAGCTCCTCTGGGCTCTGCTAATTGTGCTTCCCCAGCCCACCTTGGGCTTGAGAGCCCTCAGAGCTTCCTCTGGCTTTGCCTACAGAATTCAGCAGCAATCCTGCCCCTGCCCTTGGTGTTTTCTGATGAAGGGCAGTGTCTGTTGTGCCCCCCTCACCTTTGCTGCCCTTGCTGCTTAGCCAGGGTGTGTAGGACGTGTATTCCCTGGAGACAGGCTGCCAATAAACCTCTCTCATCGTGTGCTTGTATTTAGAGACAGGAGGAGGCTGAATTAATTCAGGGAAACTCCTGCTTTTCTCATATTTGAAACCTGAATTTGCTCCTGCAGCAGGTTTCCAGCATTAGGTGGTGCTTCACAGCCACAGTTGTTGATTCAAGGATGCTCAGCTGAGGATAAATTTGGTATTTAATGGCTTGATGAAGGTCTGCAGAGATACAGTTTTGTGTCAAATACCTGGCAGGTGTTTGTGCTGCTGAGCAAAGCTGCTGTTTGATCTGTGCTGTTGATGTCTTTGATGTCAAGGAGAGCACTTTTCTGTACTGAGATCTCTCAGGGTCACTGCAGCAGGGTGGCATTGTCACTGCTGATTTTTTTGGGATCTCCCTCCTCTCATTTCCTCCCTCTGCTCTTCTGAGAATTTCTGGCATCCAGACATTAGTATTTGCCTATATTTTTTTTTGAAGTTTCTTAGAAGTTCGACGTTGACTTCCTGAAAATGAAAGGAGAGAATCTCATTTTCTGCTTCAAAGCTGCTCCGGGATCTCCGACTCCCTTTGTTTTCAGGGGTTCTGGAAGCAATCAAAGGCACCTGACTGTACAACAGCCCTGTCTCAATCTGATCTGCTTTAAGTGTAACCATATTTGTACATGCTGGGGCCTGTTTTATGTCTCTGTTTCATTCTTTTTTGAGTCTGTGACCTTTCCTTTAGGATCTTAATGAGCAGTTTTCCCTGTCGGGTACCTCAGTGAGAGCAGATAATTGCTGAGCACGGCGGTGGTTTGCTGGGAACAGGCACACAATCCCAGCTGGAATGGGGATGTCTCCCACATTTCACACTCTGCCTGGCCAAGATGTGAGCAGCTGTGACTTTGCTGGGTGTGTTTGTGCCTTGTGGTGTGTTTCTTGCAGGCATTGCTTGTGAAATGTCTTGGAATCTGCAGCGAAATCGCATCCAGTTTTAAAGCAAAAATCACATTCTTGGTCTACTTTGGCAGCTTCAGGAAAACACAAATCAGATCTCAGTAGTTGATGTCTGGGTCCAAACGTTTTTGTGCCAGAATTGACCCTTTTTTCCTGTGTTGTTGCAGAATATGGAGTGTGTGAAAACCTGAGGAAGTTGGAGATCACAGGAGTGTCCTGTCGAGATGTTTACGCCAAACGTAAGTGATAAAGCCAATCCAAATCTTGCTTAATACCAATTTTGAGAGCCTAGAAATGTTGAATATTTATTCAGCTTCGATGGCAGAAGTTGTTCAGACTGACATGAAGGGGTTTCATTGGGAAGTTGGCATGTTTGGAGTTTTATTTAATACCAAGAGTTGGGATTTCTGTGCCTCCCAGTCCTTTGGTGGGAAAAGAGCATGGAATTTAATTTTTTAATGAAGTGTGTTGAGGGTTTTTCATCCTGTTTTGCCATTTTCAGATCTTGCTAAGGGATTAACAGGTATTTTTTCTAAGCCTTGATCTCAGTGAAAGGAAATGGCTGTAGGAGACTGGGAAAGGGATGAGCATTCCTTGAAGGAAGAGAGCCTGGAAGGAGGTGTCAGTGTGTTTTGGGTATGTCTGTGGTGTGGGACCCTTTAGAACCTTGAAATAGCAATGACCTCAAGTATTGATCTTAAAGCTGGGAAGAACAACGGGTGGAAGGGGTTTAATCCCTTAAAAATCCACAGGAAAATGATTTCATCACCTAATATCTCTCCCTATTATACACTACACTAGGGATGGAACTGCCTCATTTTCCTGGCTGGGAGGGCTGAGTGATGCTGAGCCAGCACAGAGATGTCCCCAGAGAAGTCCCATTAACCCTCAATACCTCCCTTCATTCCCATTTAATCCATATCTTTGTGTGGCACTGGTGTGGTGACAGCCACACAGCGTGTACCATGTCAGATCTCAGCTCTTCATGGCCATTTTTAAGTGGGACAACATCTCTTCATGACATGTAGTCCTTTTCACTACATAACTTCCATGGTTCAGAGATACTAAAGTGATATTTAGTGCTTTTTATGCACAAGTTGTGGGTAAAAATGGCTTTACTGGCTTGGGACAGTGGTGACTCTCCAGCCCAGTATCTCCCAGCCATGGCTGTGGGCAGGGAGCCTGAGGAGAGAGCAAGCCTGTGGGATATTTTCCTAAACATTCCCACTGTTTACAGGGTGTAATCAGTTTATTTATATAATAACCTGCAAGAAATCTGTCTCACTCATAAGTTTCCATGAGTAGTTTTCAAATGCATGCCATCCATTAGCAAAGGGTCACACTTGATGTGTGAGAAGCACCTCTGTGATGGTCTTTCCTGCACTTCTGTGTAAGGTCTGTGTATCCAGGCAGCAATCCCAAGCAGTGATGGTTACTCCAAAGTGGGAATGCTTGGCAGCTGTTCCTGGCTTTCAGGGTGCACCATCTCAGCTCCTCTGCTCAGATTCTGCACTTTGCCCTGTGCCAGGAGCAGTTTCCTGCTGGTGCCACCCCATTTTCTCTACTGTCCCATAAACCTCTTTAACTGCAGAGGAGTTAATTTGGGATTACTGCATGGACTTTTCCACTCACTGAGTGTGCTTCTGTGAGAAATGGTGGGGGAAAATGGGAACTGAGCTCAAGTGCCTGAAAGCAGAACTAATCCAAGGCCTGGGCTGCTGTCCATGGAGTGATTTGGTCTTCTTGAGGCAGCAGTGCAGAGTTTGAGGAAGGGCTTTGATTCCACTTGGAATTCACTGGGTGCCATTTGTAAATAACATCTGTGGGAATGTGGAACGAGTTCTGTGTGAGCAATCCTGCTCACGTGAGACTGAGGGTGACGGAAACAACTGGAAGCAAAGCCAAGAGAGAGCTGGGCTTCCCTGCGTGCTTGCTCCAGATCCATGGACGTGTTTGCTGGTCCCAGTGGAGCAGAGTTTGCTGGCACTCACCCTGCTCTGTCTGTTCAGGTATAAACCCACGGGTGAAGTCGGGGCGTTTTATGAAAATCCTGCCCGACTACGAGCACATGGAGTACAGAGATGTTTACACCTGCCGTACGTACCCCGCTGCTGCTGCTTCCCGCCCCCAGCACGCCCGGGATGCTGCATGGAGTGTGCCCTGGCTTGGGCAAAGCACTGGGGCTGACCTTGGCACTGCAGGGAGGTGCCACCCGTGGTGGCTGGTGTGTGTTAGAGGAGCGCTGGGGCCCTGCGGGGTGGCAGCGTGAGCAGGGCAGGCACTGAGGTGTCTCGGTCTTTTTATTTTTGGGGGTGTTTTTTTGAGGATCTTTTTGCACAGAACAGGACTCACTCTGCTCGTTGGGAAATGCTCCTTTTTTCGAGGGAAGAATTTAGATACCCTGGTGAGGCCTCCCAAAAGCAACTGTGGACTGGCAAAGAGCTTTGTCGTGATTCAAGTGAGCCACAGTGAAATCCACAGCCCTTTCCAGTGAAAAATGCTGAGTGATCCCATAGTAATTCCCTCCCTGCACACTGAATCCTTTTAAGCACCATCTCTGTCTCTAGGAAATGTTCTGCTAATGTTTTAAAGATGGTGATTTGCCTTCCTCACTTGGGATAATCTTTTTTTTTCCCTCCTCATTTTGTGTTGAGGGAGGAATAGTTAAACCCTTGGAGCTGAGTGTTCAGCAGGAATTGAGGGGGAAGGACTGATTAGTTTACATCAATTAAGGAAGTCAGGACTGTTTGGTGTTTATTTGGAGGGGGTGTTGAGCTGTTTCTGATGCTCCTTTGGGTCTGCAGAGTTTGGCAGACTCAGGTACTAACTCACTGCTGCTTGGGAATGGAGTTCTTCACACACACTAATGAGTGAGTGGATGCTGCAGAATTCCCTGTGCTGAGGGAAGCAGCCGAGCAGGGGCCATGCAGGGGAGGTGGGGACTTCAATGTGGGTCAGGACAGAGCAGCAGCAGGGCTACAGCAGGAACTGGGACAAAGTTCTGGGTTTGGCAACCTGGGGTGCCTGTCAACACCAGCTGTGTTCCGGGGCTGGATGGGAAGGAGAAGCAAATCCAAGCTGCAGGATGGATTCCTTTGGAGATTGGATGTTTGCTCCAAACTTAAATGGCATTTAGTGTTGTTCCCTCAGTTATTTCTTTAGCTGCAGCCCCAAACTTCTGATGTGCCCCTTTTCTCTTGGGCTGTGTTGTTTTCCTTGGGGGAAAGCTTGGATGGTTGGACTTGATGACCTCAGAGGTCTTTTCCAGCCTAAATGATTCTGTGGTTTAAGATGCAATGGCCCATTTCCCCTTTTTCCCCTCCTGTGTTGTCAGGATTTCCCATGGAAGTCTTCCCTAATTCCTGTTCATGCAGGGTCAGCCAGGTGAGCTCAGATCACTTTCCCCAGGGGTTTAAGCTCACCTGGATTACTCTGAGCTCTTCCCACGAGCAGGTCAGGTATCACCAACCAGGGCACTGCTTACCTTGTTCCAGCTCCTTTTGCTTCTAGAGACCTTCCTGCATCCCAGGACTCTGGGAGAATTGCAGTGGATTGAGTCTTTCCTGGTCAGGACATTCCCCAGGCAGCCTTTTGTCAGTGGGAGCTTGGCATTCCCTGCTTTTCCAAGCCCATTCCCAGCTGGATTCAAGCCCCCTTCCCATCTGACGGGGGTGCAGAGCTACTCATGGAACGTGGGGAATGTCCAGGCTGGGTGAAGGTTGGCCTGGAGCATCCAGTGCCTGTGGTTTTGCTCCATTTGGCAGGATGTGGACTCAGAAATCAGAGTAGGCAAGAGACTTCCCCAGGACTGAGCACAGGCAGTGGAAAACCTTGGAGAAAGACCCGAGTGCTGTTTTCTTTTGAGGAGCAGGATGCCAGATCCATCCTGACTCCTACCAGGAAGAGCCAGAGCTGGAATTCATCAGGTTTTCCCTGCAATTAATATTAGCTGCTGTTTTGCTGGAGCTCAGAGACAGCCCA
Source organism: Promerops cafer (assembly GCA_013398275.1). Lineage (NCBI taxonomy): Eukaryota > Metazoa > Chordata > Aves > Passeriformes > Nectariniidae > Promerops > Promerops cafer. The sequence goes on from VZSE01013823.1 coordinate 194,017, forward strand.
GGCTTGAAAATTGAGCTGTGTTTTGAGACTTGTTTGGGCCTTTGGCCAAGCACCAGCATTTTCCCCAGTAAGTTCTGGAAGTGAATGGCTTTTTTTTTTTGGCTTCTGTGTCCAGAACTCAGCTCTGTTTCCTGAAATTGCTCCTAACAGGAGCTAGGCTAGGAGGGACATCCTGATCCCCCTTGGATAGCTTAGTTTTCTGTCCTAAAAAATAATAATACATTAAAAAATGCTGGGTTTTATCAGCTCTGTAGCAGACAGGGTAGAAGGCAGAGTGTGGTGGGTGGAGCAGCTCATCCCATTAATTAATGTGTAATTACTGAGCTGGGAATGGGGTTTGCCTGCTTGCCTTAGTGTTTGTGCTGCACTTGGTTCCCTGGGTGAGACCAGGCTATCAGTCTGAAATTGTTTATTGCCCAGGGAAAGGCTCCTCCAGGCCAGCTGGCAGCAGCTCTGGACATCCCTCCCTGCTCTCCTAAATTTCTGTGGAAGTTCTTGCTTTTGGTGGAATAAAACCACTCCTGTAGCTCTTGCTGTCTGAAGTAATGAATGAAACAAAGCTGCTGGAACAGCTGCACTGAAACACAATTCTTCTTCTAAATTGATGCAAACCCAACCCCATTATTCAAGCCAGTCCTGGAGGTTAAAATGAGCTACTGTGGCCTTCTGAGTTGGCCATGGACATGTGAAATATCAGTGAAACATCTTCTTGCCATCTTCATGGAAATAATGTGCATGCTGCTGTTCCTGCCCCAAATGCCAGACTGTGTCCTGCCTTCTTGTGAAGGGTACTGGTCTTGTGAGGAAACCAGATGGAAAAAAGGAAATTAGATGGACCAGAGGAATGGCTGTGTTAGGACTGGAAGCAGGCCCCATCTCTAAGCTTTCCTCTCAACAGCAGGTTTAAGATCATTCAGTAAAAGCCCTTTTTTCCTGCTTGCTGAAAATATTCTTCTATTTAGGTGGGATTGGAGGGACAGCTGGCTCTGAGATGAGAAACAGGGAAGCCTCAGCTGCTAGAGTAGATTTTGAGTGGGGTTTGGAAGCAGTTTTTGGGCACTGCTGAGGTGTAGCTGCTTCTGTAGAATTTTTAATGCCCTGACTGCTGTGGCCACACCACCAGATTCCCAAGCTGGAGTGATCCATGTGCTTTGCCCGTGCTCCCAGTGGCTGTTTCTAAGGATGCTTAACTCTGGAGCCAAATTTGTCTACACAAGGCAGTGAAATGCTTTCAAAATACTCCAATTTCCCTGTTCCTTCCTATCTTCCTGCCCTTCCCTGTTTCCTGTTGCTTTGCAGTGTGAAGCATCGAGTGCATTTTTGGTACCTGGAGGCAGCAGATGCTTTTATTTGTTTTTAGCTCTGGTTTTATCGTGTGATTTGCATTAATGGGACTGTGTTGCAAAAGTTTTTTGGGAATTCCTGCTGAGGTAGGTGGTTCTGCCCTTCCACAGGGCCAGGAATAAAGAATATAAGTGCGTGTGAGCTTTGGGGAGGCCTCAGCTTGGACACAATCACTTTTCCTGAATAAATGCAGTTGTGGGTGCTATTGTTCAACGCTGTGTGCAGCCTGGCAGCTGGGTTTTCATTCCCAAAATCCCAATTCCTTGGCTGGATGTGCTCACTTGAGTGTCTCCCTGTTCCCCAGTGCTGCACCGCTACCGGCACATCCTGGGGCTGTGGCAGCCGGACATCGGGCCCTACGGGGGACTGCTGAACGTGGTGGTGAGTGAGTGCCTCATCCCGGGCCTTTTGGGGACTGACAGGTGGTTTTTCACCCTTTGCACACCTGGATGCCATTCCCCCACCATTAAGAAGTCTGAACAGTCAGCCCTCAAGTGAGTGATTTGGACCCAGAGGGTGCTCCTTGGTTTTTTCTTGGTTTCTCTTAAGTTAGATGTCAGGAGGAATTCCTTCAGAGGAAAGGTTAAACACAGGAGGGGGCTGCTCAGGGAGGTGGTGGAACCCCCATCCCTGGAGTGGATGTGGCACTCTTTGCTGTGGGTGGGGATTGCTCACAGGTTGGACTCAATGGTCTTGGAGCTCTTTTCCAGCCTGAATGGTTCTGGGATTCTTCTCATCATGGACACCTTTCTCCAGACAGTTCTTTTATAGCTCAGCTCCACACCAAACAGCCCCAGGAGGAGGTAGAAAACATGATCAGAGTTCGAGGGAAAGGCTTGATTTAGAGTGGCACAGGGGCTGGCACAGGAGTCTGTTCATTTACTTCATTTCCTTTGCCTGCAGCTGAACCTTTTGTGAAAGGTTTTGCACTTGTGTGGTTGGCAAACCTTACACCAGCCCTAAGACTCGTGCATGCATCAGACACAGAGTGACACTGGTGCAAGATCTGTGGAGCCTGGCAGCTCTGGCTCTCCAGTTAATGAACAGCACTGGACTCTGAACTGGGGGAGCTGAGCCAGGACTTTGCCTGGAGCTCTTGTTCTCTGCACCAAGGTTCAACAACTGCCAGGTGGAAGCAGAACAAATCACGAGGCCTTTGGGTTTTGCAAGATTCTGTTGCATGAACTGCAACTCTAAGAGGGCATCCAACTGCATCAATACTTCCCCTGTGACCTTAGAAAGACTTTGTGGCACTGCCCCCACTCAGATCTGTCTGTTTGGAGAATATCCTGCCTCTGGAATTGCAGGCCCTGAGGGAAGGATTCTGTTAGGTGTGCAGGAAGGGGGCTGGCACTCGTGCCCCTCAGCAGAGGAGAGTGTTGCTTCCTGTGTTCTCTGAGTAATAAAGCCAAATAATTCCTCATCCAAAAAGCAGGGATAGTCATGGGAAGCAGGATTCATCTGCTGGAGAATCTGCCAGCAGGAGCTCTCAAACCAATTAGAGTCTGACTTGCTGTGTGGTCTTTCCCTCTGGATCCAGCACTCCAGGCAAGTCATTTGCAGCAATAAAGGCCTGAGCTTTTTCCAGTGGTGCAGGAAGCCTTGTAAAGAAACCCTCTTCAGCCTGGGAGTGCATATGGTCTGGGTTAATGGCTGGAAAGCTGTTTGGGAATGCAGCAAACTTGCAGCTCCTGCCCTGGGCCACGAGAGGCCTCAGAGTTTGCTGCAGACTCCTAAGGAATCCTGCAAAGCTGATCCCATGGGCTCTGTGTCCTGTCCCTCTGCAGGTAGATGGTTTGTTCATCATTGGCTGGATGTACCTGCCCCCTCATGACCCTCACGTGGATGATCCCATGAGATTCAAACCCCTCTTCAGGATCCACCTCATGGAGAGGAAATGTGCCACGGTGGAGTGCATGTATGGCCACAAGGGACCTCATAATGGCCACATCCAGGTGAGCTGCTCTGCCTCTCTCAGCACTGTGTGTGCACTTTGGCTCTGGAAATGGATTTATCAGAAAGCTGGGAGAATTCTATTTCAGGGTGGGGTGGCTTTCACCACCCTGCAGTGTGTGTGGGCACCAGCTTTACACTCATTACGTGTCTGACAAGTTGTGTGGGCTGTTCCCTGCTCTGAATTCATTCCCTGGCAATGGCACAGCCAGGCTGTTGTGCTGTTTTCTCTTGGGCTGGGAGCACCAGGATGTGCACAGCCTGGGGAAAGGATGTGGAAAGGGCAGCTGGTGAGTGTGCCCAGGCAGACACAGACCTGTTCTGCAGCTCTCTCTGTGGTGAGACCTTGTGAAGGTGATGCAGCATCCACTGGATGCTTTGAAAAGCTTCCTGACAGGTTGTTTGTTTTTCTTTAAAGGAGAAATCTGAAACAGGGAAGCAGCTTAAAATTATTATTTTCATTAGAGTGCATTGAGGTTTTATTGCTTTTATTTCTCTGTTCTGTAGCTGTTGCACTTGGTAGCAGTGAATGATTTCTGTTGTAGTAAATCCAGTAATGTTTGTTTTGTAAAGCATTTACTGTGAGCAGTCTTAGCTACATCATCCAAAGCATCTCTAAACAGGTGTGTAACCTGTTCAAAATTCTCCTCCCTGGTAACTACAGATTGTAAAGAAGGATGAGTTCTCCACGAAGTGCAACCAGACAGATCACCACCGGATGTCAGGGGGCAGGCAGGAGGTGAGTGCTCTGCCAGGGCTCTGCACTGAGCCTCTTTGTGTGTCCCCTCCCTGAGATCAGCTCTCAGCTGCTGTTGGGCTGGGGGAGGTGCCCCTCTGATTTCTGTGTGATTGGGCATGTATGAGCCCCCAGGCTGGGAGCTTTTGGCTGATTCCCTGTTTCAGGCAGTTTTCTGTGTCAAGGTGCTCTTTGAGCTGCAGCACCTCCCTCCTGTTTTGGTAGCAAACCTGTCCAGAGAGGGTCAGCAGCACATCTTGGACATCAACAACCCTCCAGGCACTGATCTCAGTGGCATTGCTGTCTGTATAATTAAGATCTTTTGAACACAGTGAGCACCAGCTGCATTTGGATACCTGCTGGTCAGCAAGGCACCTTCCCACTGCTTACCTTGCTCCAGGGATTGAAAGCTTCATTTGGTTGTTTCTCCTCTGTCAGCTCTACCCAGCAAGGCAGATTCCTGACTGAAATACCTGTGTTTAAATGCAGGTATAAATGTCAGGATGAATACCTGTGCCAGGTACTGCTGTTTGCTTCCAGCTGGTTCCACGTGACAAATCTGATACTTCAGCTGCTTTCTGAGGAATGCTCTACAATGTCTGTCTGCTAATGGGAAACAGCTGGGTGAAAGGTTTAGTTAAGTGTTTTCTGGTGCTGGAGCAGATGAGAAATGCTTTAATACTTTCAAAGCACCACGTTAAGTGTGCGTGGCATTATGGAAATTGGAGGATCTGGCTTGGGAAGATAAAGGAGGCAGGTTTGGAATATCACTTGGCAGGCTGCTATCTCAGTGTAAGCTGTTATCACACCAACTCATGGCAGGGTATTAACTTGTCAGAGCTGCAGTTGGGGTACTTCAGGAGATGCTTTCAAAGCACCCTTTGGATTTAGATGCATCAGTATTAAATCAGCAGGATTTAACCTCCTTAAACCCTCAGTGCTTTTCAAAAGCTTTTTTCTTTTATGTTGAACATGTCAGGACAGGGCACAGGAGTCAGCTTGTGGGCACACAAATGAGTTACTTTGAGAGAAGGAGTAGATGAGCTGCTTTGCCATGCTCATGCCTTTTTTCTGAGGAGGTTTATGCTTCTACCTGGGATTTATTTGAAGGGGAGCCCGTTTATTGTGTGATCACTGGCAGTTTCCATAATCTCTATTTGTTAAGCATATTTCCAAGCCAACACGTGCTTGTTCCCAAATCCAGCCCCGTTTCCCTGTCCTTGGCAGAGGATGTGCCCTGTCTGTGGCTCTGCCAGTGAAATGTGCTGTCACAGAGTCACACAGTGAAGTCATCTTGGGGCACATCACTGAAATGGCCTCATCCTCCCCCTTTTCTCCTCGTGCTGCAGGAATTCAGGACGTGGCTGAGGGAGGAGTGGGGTCGGACTCTGGAAGACATTTTCCACGAACACATGCAGGAGCTCATCCTGATGAAGTTCATCTACACCAGCCAATATGAGTAAGGACTGCTGCAACTTCACAAGCACACTCTGGAGCATTTTCCCCCAAGATGGGGTTTTCCATGGGCTTTCACAGCCAGAGGAATGTTGTGTCTGTGCAGTGCTTCCCAGCTGTACAGGGAGATGAGGTGGGAATGACAGCAGCAGGAATAGGATTCCAAGTTCTACACAAGAACTATGCTCATTACTTTGGAGTCATTTAACTCTGTTTAATTTGAAGACAGAGCAAATGCCTGTGATCCCAAGGAGTGTCTGGTTATTATCCATATTAGTCAGTGTGCTTTGTAGTGCAGGAATTAGAGAGTCCCTGAGAACCTGGGGATTTTAGCCATCTCTCCAAGCTTCTATTAGCAGCCACCTCACTGTAGCAGATATTTAAATATGATTCACTCTCAGGCTCTCTGGGAATCTCAAGGGCTGAGGAAGTTTCCTTGCTGCAGGAATCTCCTGGTGTGCTCACGAGGATGCTGGGGAGAGAAGCGCAGGGAGGGAGGAAGTGCTTGCAGAGCTCTAAAGCAAATCCTGAGCTTGCTGCAAACACAGCTCCTGCCTGTCTTGACAACATCCCCAAGCTGCTGGAGGAGCAGAATGCAAACACACTGCTGCTGGGGAGGGGCTTTTTCTTGGCTTGTCTGATGTTTTTCTCTTGCACAGCAACTGCCTGACGTACCGGCGCATCTACCTCCCCCCCAGCAGCCCCGACGACCTCATCCAGCCTGGCCTCTTCAAAGGCACCTACGGCAGCCACGGGCTGGAGATCGTCATGCTGAGCTTTCATGGGAAGAAAGCCAAGGGCACTAAGATCACTGTGAGTGCATTTTCCTTTCTCTCAGGTGCTTGTGAAAGCGTTCTCAGTGCCGTGGATGCGCAGGAGAGATCCCTGTCTGGGAGCTGGCAGCTCAAACCCTGTTCCCTGTGGGCATTGGTGGCGCTGGGTGAATCTCAGTACACGCAGAGTAACCAGAACCTGCTCTGCAAAGTTTCTCCTGGCTCCCCCTTCCTTTCCTCTCCCTTCCAGCTGCTTTCTGTGAGCAGCTGGTGGCAGGTCACTGGAGATCCCCTGTGTGTGTGAGGAGCAGGTACCAAATGTTGGCAGCTCTTCACTGAAGGCAGGCAGGGGAGCTCCTTCCTCCCCGCAGAGAGGGATTCTGGTGAAATGCAGCTGCAGCTTTGACTTTCTCTCACCCTTGCAAGTACAGCTTTTGATTTAAAGTCCAAGGGGAAAGCAGAGATGTCAAAGAACAGCAAACAAGGTCCAAGCAGGGGTTTTTTATTGCCAGCACGGTGATTGTAGAACAGGGTGAACTATTAACAAGTTCAGGTGATGGCTCTGTAGCACCTGGTGCCTGCAGCCGTGCTGTTCCTTCCTGCCCCTAGGGAGATCCCAACATCCCAGCTGGCCAGCAGACTGTGGAGATAGACCTGGCACATCCTCTGCAGCTGCCTGACGTCGAGAACCTGCGAGACTTCAGCGAGCTCTCCCGCATTGTGCTGGAGGTGCAGGAGCAGGTCCGGCGGGAGGAGCAGGAGCAGCAGCAGGAGGAAGAGGAGCATTCCCAGCAGGCTGCCTCCCAGCCTGCCAGTCCCCTGGGAGGAGAAGGTGCTGAGGGGGAAGAGACTGCAGCTGGGGCAGAGGGGACGAACCAGGACAAGGCCTCAGCTTCCCAGCCCTTCGTGCTGCCCATGGGAGTGATATCGAGGAATGAGGATTATCCCCGGACCTGCCGAATCTGGTAACTGCTGGTTTTATGGCTGATTCATTCTTGAAAGGGAGATCTTTGAGGTGTGTCCTGTATTTGTGTGCCCTTTACCTGTCTGTGGATCTCCCAGCCCCTTGGGCTCAGATTTTACAGAATCCCAGAATGGTTTGGGTTGAAAGGGACCTAAAATCCCATCTTGTTCCACCCCTGCCATGGGCAGGGACACCTTCCACTAGACCAGGTTGCTCCAAGCCCCATCCACCCTGGCCTTGGACATTTCCAGGGATGTGGAATCCACAATCTCTGGTTCCTGCCTCTGCTGCCCAATTTCCCACACTTTGGTTTGTTCCCTCTCTCACCACACTGTCATCTGCCATCCCACTCCTGCTAGATTTACTTCAGAAGCTGGCACCTCTCCTGAATTCCCTTTTTTTGGTGTGTTTTATGTCCCAGGGCTGCCCAGCTCATACATTTAGAACTGTTCAAGCTGCTTCCCATTCCCGTGTGTGTCATTCATGTTCCTTGGCTGTGGGAACACCGTGCTCTCTCCCACCTTTCCCTGGCCTCTGGTGCCTTGGGGCAGCCCTGGCAGGTGCTGAGCACCCCAAGCAGGAGGTGCAGGCATGCAGAGAGCTGTGCTGAATGGGAGCTGGAGTCGGTGAAGCAGCACACTAAACGAAGTGTGGAAAAAGAGCCCAAAAGCTGAGGCTTAGGCAGGTGACCTTCAGCCAAACATCTGTGCTCATGGAAAAACCTACCCAGAGCTGGTTAATCCTAGAAGGCTCCTGCTGTCACAGCTCAGTTGTGCTTGGATAAAACCCTGCTCCACCTGCTGCTTGCTCAGAGCTTTGACTGACCTTTATTCCTCCTCAGGTCCTGGTAGATTTTTCTGCTTTTTAGATTTTTCTCTCCCTTCCCTTAGGTTTTACCTTTCTGCTCACGCTCTCAACCTGCCTTTTCTTTCCTGGAGGATTGAGCCTGTGCTGATCATTGAGTTGCACAAGTTAATCTCAGATGGGTTTGGGGGCTGAACTACTGAAAAACCCAGCTTTGGTGTGCAGGTGCTAATTAGGATAACCCAAAGCAGCAACCTGCAAATAGCACCGGGGAGTTCCTTGTCTTAGCAGAAAAACCGAGTGTAAAACTCACTGTTCACACCCGGCAGAGTGGCTTCATCAGAGTTTTATGCTGATTTTTCAACTAAATACTGGCTGATCCTGGCTGTTCTCACAGCTGCTTTGTCCTCCTCCCCTGGCAGTTTTTACGGGACGGGGCTCATCGCTGGCCACGGCTTCACCAGCCCCGAGAGGACGCCGGGGGTGTTCGTCCTGTTCGACGACGACCGCTTCGGCTTCATCTGGCTGGAGCTCAAATCCTTCAGCCTCTACAGCCGCATCAAGGTCTCCTTCCAGAACGCCCAAGCGCCTTCCCGGGAGGCCTTTGATGAGATGCTCAAGAACATTCAGTCCCTGGCTACTTGATGAGTGCTTGGTGATGGACAGGGCTCGGGGTGGCAAAGGCTGCTGCGCTCCCCAGCCGGGGCTGGGCTGGGGAGTCCTCCTCGCTCTCGGTACCTCTCTGGATAGAAGCATGCACTTTGAATAAAGCCTTTCTGCCCCAAATGTGCACACATCCCAGTTCAGACATCTGTGACTGCCCTTTCCTCTGTGCCACTCCACGCTGCTTCCCTGCAGGCCTTGTTTGCCAGTCTGTGCTTTGGAGAGCTGGAGGGGTCCTGCAGAGGAGGGAGCAGACCTTCCTTAGTGCAAAAAAAGAATGTATTGGGACAAAACCAACTTCTGGTCAGAGCTGGACAGAGGAACAGGCAGTGACAAAGCACATCCTCCTCTCCAGAAACCTTCCTGTGGGTGCAGCATTGCCAGGAGAGGCTGGTGTGATACCTGCATCCGTGGCTTGCTAATTGGAGTGTGTGGTTTCCTCTGGAGAAATCCCTCAGCAAGGGCAGGATCCCCACTGCAGATGAGTGTGTGCAGCATTGTCCTGGCTTCTGGAGCTTGATGGATGTGCTGTCCCTGGAGCTCCAGGTCTGGGTGTCTCCCTGAGAGCAGAGATGATTTTTTTCTCCTTGCAGGAGCTGGGTGTGGGACTGGAGATGAGTGTAAACTGCAGAAGCTCTGATGTGTTCAGACTGGTTTGTACCTGAAAGCTTTTCCCAGATCTTGTAAAGTGGGTCTGAAAAGGCACAGGAACGAGCCTGAAGAAACCCAGCTGTGAGATGAGCCCAGTAGGCTCCAGATGGGCAGCAGAAGGTGCCACTGGTCCTGTGTGACCCCAGGGGTGCCATTCCTGTTCAGGCTGCCCTTCAGAGTCCAGAGTGACAAGGGATTGTCCTTGTGTGGCTTGTTGTGGAGCAGTGAGTGCTGCTGCCCCACTCCCAGGACCCTTCTTGCCCTTTCTAGTTGAACTCGTTTCATCCCAGATGGTTTTGTGGCAGATCTGAGCCCACTGATCCCCTTTAGACTGTGCTGTGCAGGAGAATCCTGGCCAGTGCTCATCTCCAGGCTGAGAGCTGTGCTAGAAACCATCAGCACTAACACAGCCCTTTGTTGCAGCTGCCCTCTGGCTGTGATGACAAACTCCAGCTCCCCTCTCTTCTCCCCAGATCAGTGTCTAGCAAAACCCTGCTGTTACATCTCTGCAGTTCTAGGTCTGTGAATGTGTCTGTGCCTGTGCTGGGAGGTTTCAGGCCCCTTCTGTGGAGAAGTTTCAGTCCCTGCCTGGTTCCAGTGCCTGTGAGCAGCTTTTATTCTCACTCTCACAAGGGCTTTTTGCCATTTCTGGCTCTCATGTGTTCCTCAGCTGTGTGAGGACCCAGGCTCCAGCAGAGACAAGGAGCAGCAGCTCCTGTCACTCACAGGATCAATTCCTGTCTCTCTGGATAGAGTTCTCCAAACCTCTGGGAATTTCAAGGTGATTTAGGGCACTTTTTGCTTTGTTTCCTGCAGCTTTGTGAGGAGTGGCAAGCCTCCCTCAGTGGTGGGGGTGAGGAGCTGTTGCAGGCCTGGTGAATAAGCTGGGAAAAGCAGGGTGGGTGTGAGAGGTTTTCCTGCAGAGGGAAGAGCCAGCTGGGATCACACAGGGCTGGGAGAGAGGAGTGGCAGAGAGGTGACCTGGAGCTGAAATTGGGCATCTCAGCCTTGTGCTGCAGCTGCTGAGCCCTGTGCAGAACTCCTGCCTGGTTTGCAGGCAGAGGTTTCCAGTTTGGTGCAGGTTTCTGGGACAACTAAAGATGTTCAGTGCTTGGACTTGATCTCAGAGATCTTTTCCAACCTTAATGATTTGATGATTGGGACTTTATTTGGTATCTCAGGGGCCTGCTTATCTTGGAATTTGCTGTTAGGCTGCTGCAGTTCTGCCTTGTGTTCTCCCTAGCAGCCCAAAGGGATGGGAGATGTCCCCTCGGGCAGCTGTTCCCATTGCCTGTCCCTAAAACCAGCTCTTCTTCAGCTGCATCCCTGGCTCTGATGGCAGATTCCTCCCCACTTCAATATCCCCACCAAAAAGAAAAAAATCCTCCAGTTTTACACAACTGACTTGATAATTTTTGCTTTTAGCTTTTAAATTACGATTAAAATTTTTGAAATGGAGATTAAAATCCAGATTGCATTGATTGCCCTGCAAGTCCCTGAGGCTTGAGCCACTCTCCCAAGTACTGACCTGGCTGTAGTCTCTGTCCTTTGTCACCTGGGCAAGGTGTCACCTGTTTGCTGTTGGCACAGGTTGTGCATCTGCTCTTCTCCAGGCTTCTTGTCCCTTCTGAACCCTTCCAGTGGCAGTGCCAAGGGTCTCCTGAAGGCCAAACCTGCTTGGCTGGCTGGAGAGAAGGGCTTTGGTGGAGGCTGATGCCCTGTGGGAATTTTCCCAGCTCTGCCTTGCCCCTGTAGTGGCATCTTTCTATTTATAACTCACCTGGCTGGCCTCAAAATGTCAGCATAATTCCTGATGAAAGGGAAAACTGCTGGTACCCCCTGGCTTCGTGCTGTCTGGAGCAAAGAAAACAGCAAATTTTGTATTAATATTCCTTCTCTGATGCCTTTTCTCACCTGCTGCTGCTCCAAGCCTGGCAGGCTTTTGTGGCATTTCAGAAGAAAATTCCCTCTGGTTTGGCTGAGGGTGAGGAAAGCTGTGAAGATGCATTTGGGAATGCTGGGGATGCTCCTGTGCCCGTTCCTTTGTGCGTGGCTCTTTTGCTTTTCCATGGAGTTAAAACTGCCAGCTCTGGGATCTTTGGGACGGGGGAGACAGATTTAGGAGCACGCAGTTTGGATTTGATCCCCCATGGCCGAGGGGGATGCTCCTGCTTTCCCAAGCCTGCTGGGAAGCTGTGCTGACAGGCCAGGGCTTTGCTGTGCTTGCTCATCTTTGGTACAGGCTGTTCCACCCCCTGCACAGCACTGCACTCCTCACTTCTTGCCCAAATCCCAGTTTTCCAGCCCGTTGGGATCTTTGTGAGAGCTGTTGACAGGGATAATGTGTGCTGGGGCCCTGCAGATGGTGATAAATCTCTGCTGCCGACGTCTCCTCGTCCTTTTGGCTCTGCAGGAAATCTTGGGGACAATTGGCTGGATTTCTTCATCCCAGATGGGTGGAAAGTGCTGGCGAGGATGGAAAACAACTTGTCAGGGGTAGGAATACTCTTGGCAGGAGCCTTTTGGATTGCACAAAGCCTTTGCAGGGAGCTTGCAGAGCCCCAGTGGCCACTGCAAGACCTGGGGCTGAATTCTGGCTCGGGGACAGCAAGTGTCTGGTTCATGTGCTGAGAACAGGTTCTGCTCCTCCATCCTGCTCCCTGGGTTGTCAAAACACGTGGATTTGGCCAGCTGGAAAACAGGAACATCCAAGCTCCAGTTTGTTTGCCTTGGGCCTGGTTTGAGAGCTGTGGATGTGCTGTGCTCGGCCATGGTGGCTGCGGGAGACTCGCTGCCCTCCACGGGGATTTGTCAGGCTGGATTTTACTGAGGAGGAGGAAAAAGGATGGAGTTGTTTGTAAATTTGGGTGGCAGCTCCACTGTGGAGTGAACAGCAGTGCTGCTACAGCTGCCCTGGGATGGGACAGCAGCAGTGGGAGGGCAGTTCCTTAGGAAATGTGTGCTGGGGGAAAGGGAATTCTGTGCAAACGTGCCTGGAGGTGTCAGCTCCCAGGAAAAGCCCAAAATGCAGCTGGCTCAGTGTTTACTTTTCAACAAGGATGACTTTTTCTTGCTTTTTATTAATTTAAACCTAGTGGAACTTGATGGGAGTGTTGGGTGTTGTGTGGAAATGGGTTGTTTAGGCTCAACTTGCTAGTTTAGGGAATGATAATGTCTTAACTCTGTCTTGTAGCTGGCTGCTCACGTGGCCAATAATCCTCTGTGGTGTTCAGCTGCCAAAGGCTCGTGCTGCCCTTACCAGTGGGACAGTGAATTATTTGGGATGTGGAGTGCAAGAGAGAGGTACCAAACTGTGAGTGCCACTGACCTTTGTGTGCTGATTTAAAATGTGTGGTTCTGGTTTTTATTTGGATTGCAATCTTTGGAACTTCTGAGGCAAGGAGCACTTGGCTCGACTGTGTTCATTAGCTTAATTAAAGCAATCTGCACTTTTGTTTTGTCATTGATTACTCCCCCTTCCCTGTTCCCATGTGTATTTTGCACTCACCACTTTAACATGACACTGATGGATTAATCTGGGCATTTCCTGTAGGGTTTGAATGTGGATAAGTCTCTATAAAAGTATTAAAAATGAAGGTGAAACATAAATCCCTGCTTTGTACAGAGGGCAGTGGGAGGAAACCACTGGACATCCACCACCCCAAATACCCACGTGCACCATGATAAGTTGCAGTTTAACCACCCCACCTGTCCAAGGGCTGGGGGTTTGCCTGGCCTTTTCTTGGTGGCTTTGAGAGGAATGGGATGTATAAAATCACCACCTGGCCTACTTCACCGTGGGTTTTGGAAAGCTGAGCAAGCCCTGTGTGTTACTTTTACACCTGATCATTGTTACCCAAGGAGCCTTTTCCAATTTCAAATAATAAAAAGCGAAGTTTTGTGAACTTAGTTCTGTTTGCTTCCTTTTTTCCCCCTTTGTCCCAAAGGGAAATGTTGGGCCAGTTCCACCCTCCTGACGTGCAGCTGCCTCTCTCCCAGCCTGGGATAGGAAATCATTTTCCCTTGAGTACTTGGTGAGCAGTTCTGATTTCCTGAAGATGTGAGACACATCCCACACCTCATGCTCAATCCCAATTCTTGCCCTATCCCTGTTTTCTGTTCTCTCCTCCTGCATCTCCCCTGGGGTGCCCGTGGTGCCTCCCTCCCTCCCACAGCAGATTTGGGGTGGCAGAACTGGCACCCTGAGCCCTGACAGAGCCTCCCTGCCCTCCAGGCCCAGCTTTCTCTGTCTGAAAGGAAGCCTGAGGTAATCCTGGATATTTTTTTTTCCTGTTCTTCCTTCCACTTGGTCTGAAAGGGATCAGCTGGCAGCAAACAGCACGAGGGATGAGGAGGGGGAGGCAGCGTGATGGTGTCAGCCCCCTTCTCTGTGGGATCACACTGAGAGCTGTCTGTGTTCCCTACACTTCAAATTCACACCCACTCCAGCTCTGCACTGCTTTTCCAAGTGATTCTGTGGAAATGGGAGAATTTGTGGCATGAGCTTTCCCTCCTCCTGCTGCAGGTCCTGTGCCAGCCCCGTGTTCCCTGTCCTGCCTTTCCTGGAGGGAATGTCATGCTTCCAGTTTTGCAGCCCAATTTTGCTGGTAAGTTCCTTGGCAGCTGATTCTTCTTGAGAACAAACCCTGGCTGTGGAGCCCTGAACTCCCCAAATTCAGGCATGAACTCCTAATCTGGAAATGGCTCTGCTTCAGTGCTGCTGGTTAATCCAGGCTAGAGGGCTGTTACAGCTCCCCAGTGCCATCCTGTGAGCATCTTGCATCTTCTATTTCCCCTTTTTAATATAAATTTTACATATTTTACATCACCAGTGCCTTCCCATCATCCCATGCCGTGATTTTGTGGAGCTGCAGGCCCCTTTGAGTGTTCAATCCTCAGCAAGGCAAGAGTAAAACACGAGTTCAGTAACTCCTGCCCTGTGTTTGGCCTTGGAGGAGCACAAATGTGGTTTCTCAAGTGGCAGCATTGCTGAATCCCAGCCACAGCCACCTCCCAGGTGCTGGATTGGGAGCTCCCTCTCCTTCCAAGGAAGCTGGAGGTGTGAAGGATCCGTGCAGAGCTGCGCTCCTTTGCTACAACCCCTGGCCAAGGGGTGAGGAGCTCCCTGAGACCTGGCAGAGCTGTTCCTCCTCCCAGCTCAGTGATGGATAAACTGATTTTTCCACCTGCTGGGGGTCGAGTCCTGACTGTCACGGCTGTTCTGGGCTGCTCACTGTGGAACAGGGTTGTTCCCAGAGCTGCTGGCTCAGAAGCTGAGGCAGTGCAGGGGTGAATTATTCCCTCTCTGACAGGACAGGCACGTCCCACACTGGTTTGGGGACGTGGTCTGTGCTGGGTCTTGGTCTCTGCTCCACCAAAAAGGCCCCAGCATCCCTGCACAGCATTCCTGCCTCGTCCTACCTGGCTTGTTCCTAAACCCACAAGGCTTTCACTTCCAGACAGGAAAGTCTCCATTCTTAAAGCCACAAATACGAGCCTGAAATCACCCCCCAGCGTGAGCCCAAGCCCTGGCAGCAGCTGGAGCCTTTCCCTGGGGTGAGGATGGGCTGGGACAGCTTCAGGCTGTGCCATTCCCTCTGCCTTCCTACCCACCTTGCCCTGCGATCCAAGAGCCGGCATTCCCAGCTTCGGGAGGCGCCCGGGCAGGAGGAGCGCCGGGCCGTCCCTGCTGGGTTCTGCCCTCCCCTCGCTGCTCCATCCCAGTGCACCGCCCGGAGGAGGGTGAGCAAACTGGTGTGCGTTCCACTCATCCCAGTTCCCAGCAGGATTTCCGTCCTCCTCCTCCCAGTGGAGAAGGTTAATTAATGGCTAATTAAAGCTTCCCGAGCTCCTTCTCTAGTTCCTTGGAGCTGTCACTGCTTTCCTTGCCCAGTGCTGTCCTTAACCTCTGTGGGTGATGGGCTCTGCTCCTGGCCCCTGGTTTAATGTCACCTTGTCCCCTCAGAGCCCCCGTGGGATTCAGTCACTCCCGTGGATTCCGTCACTCCCGTGGGATTCAGTCACTCCCGTGGGATTCAGTCACTCCCGTGGGATTCAGTCACTCCCGTGGATTCCATCCCGTGGGATTCAGTCACTCCCGTGGGGTTCAGTCCATCCCGTGGGGTTCAGTCCATCCCGTGGATTCCATCCCGTGGGATTCAGTCACTCCCGTGGATTCCATCCCGTGGGATTCAGTCCATCCCGTGGATTCCATCCCGTGGGGTTCAGTCCATCCCGTGGGATTCAGTCGCTCCCGTGGGATTCAGTCCATCCCGTGGGGTTCAGTCGCTCCCGTGGATTCCATCCCGTGGATTCTCCCCGAGCAGCCGCTGCCGGGCGAGGCTGGGCCGCGCCGTGTCCGCCAGGGGGCGCCTGGAGACCGGACACGGACCCTCGTGGGATCGGGATCCACACGGACACGGGCACTCGTGGGATCGGGATCCACACGGATATGACCACGTGCCAGACAGGGATTCACAGGGACACCGACACTTGTGGGACACTCGTGAGATCAGGATCAAATGGACACTGACGTTTATGGGACCAGGATCCATAGGGACATGGACACTCATGAGATCGGGATCCACATGGACACTCGTGGGACTGGGAGCCACACAGACACGTGGAATGTTGCACCCTGAGGCTCTTGGGTCAGGCCACCTGCTGAAATCGGGACCCCTGGAGGTGTCTGCGGGACTCGGGACTCCTGGGGCATCCCCCAGGTGGGACATGAGGGCACCGGTGGGACTCGGCCCCTCCTTCCCTGCTCCCCCACCCATCCGCTGTCGCACGTCCCACCCCTCTCCCGCTGATCCCACGTGAACCAGTTCCCATCATCGCCTCTCCAGTACCTGAGGGACAACCCCTAATTCCCTCCCCTCGCTCTCTCCCTTCGTATCTTACCTCTCTTGGAAGCGTTTTCCTCCATGGGTGGCTTCTCTCCGGGGCTTTCTGCCACCTTGTCATCCCTCTCATTCCTTGTCATCCCAAATCATTCCTGCCCTGGGACACGCCGCCCACCCAGAGCTGCAGTCCCAGCTCTTCCCACGGAGCCTCGTGTGACCCCTGTCCCTCAATCCTATTTCCACCACCCCTGAGCCCCCAGAGCGAGTGTCCCCTCGTTCCCTGCTCTGGTGCCTTCATCCCACCCCTGCTCCCAGCCTGTCGGGGTGGTTCTGATATCCCGAGATCCCGAGCCCCGTTACCTGCCCGGCTCAGCCCCTGTTTGCTCCTGCTAATTAAAAACAAACCGAGGTTGCTGGTGAGTGATGAGCTGGATGGATCCACTCCATTTAGGAGTTCTTGGATAAATAATATGGAAATTTAATTTTCTGCTGCTCTGGAAAAGAGACGCCTTGGATATCACTCGTGCACCTTTCCAAGCATTTTTGCTGTGAAGGAGAAACTTGGCTTTGCCTGGGACCCTTCCCAAAGATTCCCGCTTGGACAACGCGCTTGTTTCATCCGTGACCACATCTTGGCCCGTGCTATTTTTGTAGGGAGGAGGTGCCAAATTGTCCCTGTGCTGGCCGGTGCCTGACTCGGGGGCAGCTGGAGGGGAAAGCTTCTCCTCTCCAGAATAAGCGGATCCGGCAGCGATGGGGAAAGCCGCGGCTGGGAGCCAGGAGCTGCGTGCCGGCCCCCGCGCACAATTCCCTTCTCCCTCTTTGTTTTCCCTAATTGCACAGCGAGGCCTCCGGGCACAGCGTGTTTCTTCCCCCGCAGCGGTACAAAGCTCTGCGGAATGGGGCTGGGACGCGCTGACCCGGGAACGGGGAGCGCGGCCTTGGGCCAGGGATCCGCCCGCTCTGGGCTCCCCCGCGGAGCGGACTCTGCCCTGCAGGGCTGTGCTGCTCCCGGGATGAGCCCCCCTCCCTGCCCTGCCCTGCCCTGCCCCCGGTTATTCCAGCTGCAGTCATGCCTCAGGTTTTAGATTTTCTATTTTTCACATTCTGTGCTGCTTTTGTGGGCAGTTCTGAGTTTCATATTAGGGGATGGCAGCTCTCTGCACAGAGTGGGCAGACAAAACAATTCCTGCTCTAGCTGGGGACCAAGGACAGGTGATCCAAACCTCAGGCCCAGGAGCACGAACAACGTGGACTGAAGAGAGAAAAACAAGAAGGATGGGACTTCATAACCTAAAGCTGTAACTGAATATTAGCATGTGGGACAATTAACTCCAATATGCAAATGGACCAGAACCTTTAAAGGTGAGAGACCTCGTGACGGGTCCATTTTGTGACCATTTTGGTTCACCTCGGGTGTGGTCCTGGCTGGGCTGCCCAAGGTGTATCCATTGAGGGCTTCTAATAAATCCCTGCTTTATTCCCTAACTCTGCCCAGCCTCTGTTCTAGGTCAGCCTTCAGAAGGCATCAGGAGCATCCCCTGGGATGGATGGAGGCGCTGGGGCAGCGCCACGAACAGCCGGAGCGGGGTCCCCGCTGGGCTCGCAGCAGGTTTAACACTTTCCTTCAAGCCTTTGGGGCGGGGTATCAGCTCCTCCCGCCGGGCACCAGTTCCCTCCTTTCCCCGGCGCTTCCCTGCCTGCGGCGGGGCTGTTTCCCATTGCAGAGGGCTCAGGGAGGCGAGGTGGAATTACAGCATTACAGACAAAGCCTTAATATAATCTTCCCTGCATGAACAGCGTTGCAGGGGGAACGCTCTGCGGAGCGGGCTGCAAATGAGGCACTCCGCGGTGCAGGATGTTCGAGGAATTGCTCCATCACCGCTCCTAATGGCTTAACCAACAAAATCCATATTCATAAATCAAGGCAGGAGCGGGAGCCGACCTCTGTTCAGTGGTGCAGCCAGGAATAAAGGCAGATTATGAATTGCACGGAGCTGCTGCAGCTGCCACGGCTCGGCCTTGGCATTAAAGGGAGCCCAAGGAGAGAAGATACAATCAAAGCTGTCTGGCGGCAGCTGAAGGATTAGCTGAGTCAACCAGCAAAGAGCTGAGCTCATTTATCGGGCTATTTTCAGGACCCTGGATGGAATTTTACCCTCAATTACCGATCTCACACTTGGGCAGAAGGGAGCCATCAAAAATGGGCTTTGGCCATGTGTTGGCTGTTTGGGTTTGGGCGCTGCAGGGGTGCGGTGGAGCTCACCCAGGTGAGCTGATGAGGGCTGGGAGGTGGAGCCAGGGAGAGAGGGGGAAATGGACGGGTCTGTCCTCTTTGGCCAAGGGAATTGTGGTGCAGGGAGTGTCACAAATGTGTTGGCAGAAGGACCCGGTGGTGTCCCACGGCCACACAGGGCTGTCACCAGCTCTGGGTCAGGCCAGCTGTGGCTTTTTCTGTGCCCCCCAGGGACACAGGATTCGTCATTTTCCAGCCTGAAAATGACCAATGACCCCTAAAATGTCACTGGGAAATCCAGCACAAAGTCTGGCTCTGCCCCTTTGCAGCTGAGCTTTGGGTTATCACAGAACCGTGGAATGGTTTGGGTTGGGAGGGACCTTAAAGCTCATCCCATTCCACCCCTGCCGTGGCAGGGACACCTTCCACTGTCCCAGGCTGCTCCAGGCTCCGTCCAGGGGACACTTCCAGGGATGGGGCAGCCACAGCCAGTGCCTGCCCACCCTCCCAGGGAACAATTCCCAATTCCCAATATCCCATCCATCCCTGCCCTCTGGCAGTGGGAGCCATTCCCTGTATCCTGTCCCTCCATCCCTTGTCCCCAGTCCCTCTGCAGCTCTCCTGGAGCCCCTTCAGGCCCTGGAAGAGGCTCTGAGCTCTCCCTGGAGCCTTCTCTGCGAGCCAGGCGAGGGTGATTCTGCAGCTTGAAGCAAACCTGCCTCTGTTCTCCCCAGAGTCCGAGTGCTCCCGGTGAGTCTGGCAGCGGGGGAAGGGGCTCTGCAGGGCTGGCTGCTCTCCCAGCCCCGGGCGGGCACAGGCAGCAGCTCCCTGTGACGGAGGGGCCAAAAATAGAACCTTTCCCGGGAGAGGAGAGGAATAATACTTTTCCTGACACCCTGCAATAGCCTCGAGGCTGCCAACGTGGTGATAAGCAGTTGTTTGCCTGTGCTCTGGAGCAAACGTGGTTTATCTCTTCCTTGTTCCAGCCCTGCAGGAAAAAACCCAGCGATTTTGCTGCCGTGGGCCCCCCCCCCACCAGGTCTGTATTTGATTATTTCTCTCTTCCAGCAGCACCTGGAGATTTGACTGGAATTCCCAAGCCTGGCAGGGCTCAGGGCCTGCCCTGCTCTTGGATTAAAAGCCAGAAGCAGGGGGTGCAGGGGAGCCCTGCAGGTTTTGGGGGGGGTGAGCTGAGTGGATCTGATTCCTGACTTGGTGGTGTTTTGGAGGCTGGGGAAGTCGGGATGTGAGCGCCCATCCGGGCTGCTCCCTCCGCAGCTTTTCCGGGAGGAGGAAACGTTCGCAGCTGCCTGAGCAAACAAGAGGCCCCGAGGAGGAAACACATCGGGCTGGGGCAAATCCTGACCTCCTCCTGCAAAGCTCGGGGCTCCAAGAGAGGATTAAATCCCAGAGAAAACTGGGGTTCCCCCCCCGCCTCTGCTGTCCTGCCCCAAACTCCTGGTTTTGGGTGAGGTGATGCTGCTGCCCCGTGCAGGGCATGGTGATGCTGCTTTTAGCGTGCAGAGTTTGGTGGGCAGGAGAAAACCCTGCTGAGACCCTTCACAAAAGATTGATATTCCTTATGAAGCTGATTTTAGGTGTTTTTTAGCCAGCAGCTCCTGGGGGTGATGTCTCACTGCCATGGTCACAGCAGCACTGCCCAGGTTCAGCTGAGCTTTTCCCTCCATAAAACCCCTGAGATCCCCTCCTTTGCTTCCACTTTCCCTGGGGCATGCTCGATACAAGCAGAGGCTTCTCCCAGCTCCAGCCCATCTCCAGGAAGCAGGATGACATTAAATCCGAAACAAATTACCTTGTGCATTCGAGTGGGGCTGCTCGGCTGCGTTTTCCTTCCCTAACGATGGAGGCAGTGGGAATTGCAGCACCATTAATTCCTCCTTTTGCCTCCTGCGAGTTGTCAGTGCCTCTCCCCCGTGCCTGGTAAGTGCCTCATCCTCTGGCTCGGATGCTCTGCTGTGTCCCTGGAACCCTTTGTGCCACCTCAGTGCTGAAAGGTCTCCCCCAGCAGCCTGGGAATGCTGTGGGGAGAATCCCCGGGCTGCGGGATGTGGAGGGGATTACAGGGAGCTCCGGAAGGGCCACCCCAACCCCGGCATCCCCCAGCGTTTCCTTCTGGTTTGGAACCTTGTGGGGTTTTTTGGGATGGGGCAGCTGCCAGGCTCCAAAGCTTTTCCAGCCTGGAGGAAGATGAGCCGTGCTGCCGGCTCTTGGAGTGGGAAACTGCTGCTCAGAGGGCAATAAAGGTTATTAAGTGTCAGGGAGAAATAAAGCTGCATTTTCCCCACTTTGCCCCCTGTTTTCTCCCCCTGGCTGCGCTGTTAGCAGGAGCTCTGTGCTGCCGTGGGAGACGGGGACTGGGAGCAGCTGCCTCGGGGCGTCCCAGAGCTTCTGCATTTGGGATGGGCGATTACTGGGGTTACTCCTCGAGCATTTGAGGGTCCCAGGGACAGATGACAGGTCAGACCGCAGCCTGACTCAGGGACAGATTAAACGGGTTCATTCCCTGGGCAGGCACAGCCTCACGGGGGGTGAAACAGGTTTGGGTTCCCTCTTTGGGGTGCGGGGTGCATCCAGCCGGCACCACCGTGTCCCCAGCGCTTCGCCAGGCGCAGGGTGTCGGTGACAGCCCGAGGGGCGGTGACAGCAGCCCTGCTGGCCCCTGCCACACCCCTGCTGCCAGGCCGTGCCCTCTGGCTCCGGCAGGAGCACCAACAGGTCTTTCCAGTCCCGCCGGAGCCGCCGGGAGCCCCGGAGGCGGGCAGCACCCGGGGACAGCGAAAAGCAGCGGGTGCATCCCTGCCTCGCCTTGTTTGGCTGTCACTTTGTCACCCGGAGCTCGGATTAATCACTGGTAAATTGGTGAGCCGGGCGGAAGTGTCGCTGTCACGCCGGGCTGTGCCCGCCCGGGGCTGGGCATCGCCACTGCCCGACGCTTCTGGAGGGAGCAGCCCGGGCTGGGCACGGAAGGTAAAGGGCATTTTGGGGCTCCCCTGGGAGCAGGCTGGGGCTGCAGGGTGGCTGGGTGCTGGTCCCACCTGGCAAAGCTGCTGGGAGGGAATATCGGGTGCTGGCCTGCAGCAGGGAGGTGTGGAATGGCAAAAGTTGGAAAATTTGCTGTAGTTTGGAAACCTTTTGGCGTTTTTTTGGGTGGTGAGCAGGTCGAGCCTGGGGGTCGGTGACCAAAGTGTGGCTCCCATGAGATGCCAAATTGTGGCATGTCTGCTGATCCCCCTCAGGGGCTCACCCACGGCACTGCTGTGACACATCCATCCCCTGTATTGTCCCTCCACGGTTTGACAGATGGCTGGGGTGACGATTGCTGCCTCCAAAGATGATATTTGTGAATTTCTTGTCAGGCTGTTACCTGGCATGTGCTGGAGCTTTACACAAACAGAGGTCCAGGAGTCACTGCTGGAGCTGGGAGGGAAATAACAACACCCAAGGCACTTCCAGAGAGCTCAGGGCCTGGCCAGGGAAGCGCCTTGGGAGGGTAAAATCAGGGAATCACCAAACAGTTTGGGTTAGAAGGGACCTCAAAGAGCATCTTGTTCCACCCCACAGCTCAAAATGAGCTTGGTTTGGGTAGATTTGAGGTGTGTTAAAAAATAGCCACTTAGGGGTGACTGGCACTGCCATCTGATCCCGTTCCATCCCAGCCTGCCCTATCCCATCCCACCCCATCTGATCCCACTGGAAGGAGCACAGCCCATCACACTGAGCTGCAGGACCCTGAGCTGAAGTTGCCTTCCATGCCTGGAGTCAATTTAGTCACTCTTATTCTTCTTGGCTATTTGCTCATGAATTTGGAAGATCTTCGTGCAAACCAGTTAGGGATGGGATCCCCTGGGGGTGGAGGGATCCCCTGGGGGTGGAGGGATCCCCTGGGGATGGAGGGATCCCCTGGGGATGGAGGGATCCCCTGGGGGTAGAGGGATTCCCTGGGGATGGAGGGATCCCCTGGGGGTGGAGGGATTCCCTGGGGGTGGAGGGATTCCCTGGGGATGGAGGGATCCCCTGGGGGTGGAGGGATCCCCTGGGGGTGGAGGGATTCCCTGGGGATGGAGGGATCCCCGGGGGGTGGAGGGATCCCCTGGGGGTGGAGGGATTCCCTGGGGATGGAGGGGTTCCCTGGGGATGGAGGGGTCCCCTGGGGATGGGGGGGTTCCCTGGGGATGGAGGGA
>VZSE01013825.1:2869-13016 GCA_013398275.1 Promerops cafer
GAGCCCAGAGGAGGCACCAGGATGAGCAGAGGGCTGGAGCAGCTCTGCTGGGAGGAAAGGCTGGCACAGCTGGGATTGTTCACCTGCACAGGAGAAGCTTTGGGGTGAGCTCAGGGTGGCCTTGCAGGGCCTGCAGGAGCCCCAGGAACCATGGAGAGAGACAATTCCCAAGGGCTGCAGGGACAGGAGCCAGGGAATGGCTCCCAGTGCCAGAGGGCAGGGCTGGGTGGGATATTGGGAATTGGGAATTGTTCCCTGGCAGGGTGGGCAGGCCCTGGCACAGGGTGCCCAGAGCAGCTGGGGCTGCCCCTGGATCCCTGGCAGTGCCCAAGGCCAGGCTGGACACTGGGGCTGGAGCAGCCTGGGACAGTGGGAGGTGTCCCTGCCATGGCAGGGGAAGATCTTTAAGGTCCCTTCCAACCCAAACCATTTCAGGATTAATTCTGTGGGGCCCCAGAGTCTGTGTGGGCCCCACTCCCCTCCCAGTCCCACCAGTGCCACTTCCACCCAGGCAAGGCTGTGTCTCCATTAGAGCAGGTCCATTGTTCCAGAAGCAAATCTGCAACTTCTATTTGACTTTGGGGGGACCTGAGAGCACCTGTGACAGGGGGATTATTATTTAATCTATTTTTAAAGAGCTCCAACTCGGTGTAGGAATTCTCTTTGCCCTCCAGGATCTGTCAGTAGCCACAGATTTCATTTCCCCCAGGTCAATGATGAGCTGTGGAGTGATGGGATCCCTCAGGAAGTTTTCTCTGGAAGGTGACAAAGGACATTTCACAGCACAGGGTCTTGCAGATCTCTTGGAACTGCATTCCTGAAAGCCTTTTGGTTTTAAATTGGCCTCATTTTTGTTTTCAGGAAAGAAATACTGAAATAAGAACGAGGGGCAGAAAATACACTTTATTCTTTCCATGAATTTTCCCTTATTCCTTGGAAAAGCTGCTGCTGTGGCCCTTGTACAACGTTTTTGTCCAGATCTTTGTCTGTGGTAACCCCTGAAAATCACGGGCAAGGACCAGAGTTGTACAAACCCAGAGTTCTCTGGGCTCCTGAGCAAGAGGGAGGGAGAAATAATTCGGAATTTATTTAATAATTCAGAAATCATTCGGTCTGTGGCCCCACAGTGCCCCGAGCTGGGCCCTGGCTCTGCTCCCTTCAGGACAGGAGGTGACCGGGCCCCTCTCCAGCTCCATCCCCCACCCCAAACACATCCCCCCACCCAACAGCTCTGCTGCCAAAGTCCCTTTGGGATGGGGCCTCCAGTTCAGCCCAAACCCTGCAGAGATCATCTTGGGCTGAGGTTTTCCAAGTCACCCTACAAAGGATGGGCTTCCAGGAACACCCTGGCCAAGAGGGGCGCGTGAATTCACCTGCTGCTGTCCCAGCATTAATACAACCCCAAAGTCCTAAAGAAAAGGGTTTGGGGCACCTGGTCCCCCCCATTTGCACCATCTCTGCCAGGATCCAGAGCTTCCCTTGGCAGCAGCTGTGGGAATTTTGAATGAATTTGGGACGGGACTCCTGAGCTGCTTTTGGTGATGTGATTTATTTTGTTTATTTTCTACACAGGCAGGAAAGGTGAGTTTGGCTCACATCTTCACTGCATGGCTCAGAAAGTCCTAAGACTTCTATTTGCAAGACTTTTAAAGGATTTATTAACCAATAAAACACTGCCAACAAGGACATTTCTGCTTTTGACCTAATTTTAAAATATTTCATCTTATGGACTCATGCTACAGTGCAAGCTTTCTTAGCCAATCATGTTATGACACCCAAACTCACCCAAACAAAAGTTACCTTTGTAATTACTTTTATTTTTTCTGTATCTTAAACTCTAAACTTTCCTCTACTTAGCTTAACGTGTCTCTGCTTTAAACTACAAATCCACGTCCTTGCTTCTAGCACCCACGTTTGGAAGCTTTTTCCAAGGTCTCAAATTAAATTTTGAGTTTAATTTTAAGCTTTGGCTTAAAGCCTTAAAGTTCTGAGAGTTCCCTGCATCTGGGATTCCAACAAGCAGCAAAGGCACTGCAGCAGTTGCATTTCCTGCAGCTGAGAAAACTGGCTGCACTCTGAAATGCAATTTAGACTGGGGAATAAAAACCCCAATGTTAAATTAAAAATGTGCTGCCAGCTGCAGCCTCAGAAGGGGTTGGGTGGGGAAGCTCCCGACCCCCAGAACGGGGTTAAATGGAATTCCCTTCCTGCAGAGGAGTTCTGAGCCCTCAGCTGAGGCACAGACACCACACGTGCATGAAGACTCTCTGGGACTTTGGGAAAGGACGTTTGGGAACACTCTGGATGTTCCCCAAAGGAGTTTTGGGATCCTCCTGCCATCCCAGTAACATCCAGTACAAAATCCCGAAGCCAACCCCAACTCCAGCAGCTCTGGCCCAGCTGAACAAGTCCCACTTCCATCCAGGGTGGGTTTTAGCCTGGACAGACAAAGATCCCTGATGGGAGAGTCAAGCTTATTGGTTTTTTTTGCCAAGTTTCAATACAAAATCTCCCCTATTTCCTCCATAAGAATAAATAATTTTAAGCTTTGCTACACAAAGCAACAAAAAATACCCCAAAACATAGGGGGTTCCCTCCAGTTCCAGTATGGGAAGAAGTCTGGAGCATGGCAAGTTTCTTTTGGTGAGGATGATTCAGAAGGGTCATCACCCATCACCACTCAGGGCCTTAATGACCAGACAGAGGAAATTTGGATTAATGCTGACCAAAGGTGGAGTCTGTTGCTCCCAGGGGGCCTGGGAAGGTTCCTCCCTGAGCTCCAAACTCATCTCCACTCCTGGCTGGCACAGGGTGCCCAGAGCAGCTGGGGCTGCCCCTGGATCCCTGGCAGTGCCCAAGGCCAGGCTGGACACTGGGGCTGGAGCAGCCTGGGACAGTGGGAGGTGTCCCTGCCATGGCTGGGGTGGCTCTGGGTGGGCTTTGAGGTCCCTCCCAGCCCAAACCAGTCTGGGATTCTGTGATCCCCTGACAGAAAGTTGGGGTTATCAGCTCCCACAGGCTGAGCAGAATCCTCTGGCATCTAGGCAGAGGGAGGAAGGTGAGACTCTGGAGGCCAAGCTCCAACAAAATTCCCAGGAGCACAGAGAATCCCAGAACGGTTCGTGCTGGAAGGGACCCTAAAGATCATTTTGTCCCACCCTGCCATGGCAGGGACACCTCCCACTGTCCCAGGCTGCTCCAGCCCCAGTGTCCAGCCTGGTTTTGAATCACCACATCTCTGCAGGTTGGTTCATCCTCCCAGCACTCAAAGTATGGAACACCTGACCTGTTTGATCTCTGACAGGGAGATCCTCCAGCAAAAATATCTTTGGATTTTCCTCCACAGAATCCATCCACCTCAGAAGACATTTTACATCCCGTTTTCATCCACAGAATCCCAAATCCCTGGGGCTGGAAAAGCCCTCCCAGCCCAGGCAGTCCCAGCTGTGCCCCATGCCCACCTTGTCCCCAGCCCAGAGCTCTGAGTGCCACCTCCAGGTGCCACCTGCAGGGATGGGCACTCCAAAGCTCCCTGGGCAGCCCCTGCCAAGGCCTGAGCCCCCTTTCCATGGGGAAAGATCTCCCAGCACACTGAGAAGCAGAGATGTTTTATGCTCAGAAACCAATTTTCATGGTGGCATTGTCAGAGAGAATGAAAGGTGGAAGATCCCCAATGGTGCAGGAGAAAGGATCTGTCCAAACATCCTCTCCAGGCTCCCAGGAATTTGCACCAAATCAACATGCAATGGGGAATGTCAGGAGAGGAGGATCCTCATGCACAAGGAAGGACCTCAAAAATACTCCCAATTCAGGGAAAGAGCCAAATCACAGGGGCAGGGGAACCTTCTGTCCTGAGAAGCAAAACTGCAAAGGCCTTTCTGGTAACTGAGCTGGAGCTTTGTGCCCACACCACCCACAGCACGTGAGCCCCAGCCTTGCCTCCCTTATCAAGGAAGTTTTTCAGAGGCAGCAGCAGCCCTGAGTCATTTCTTTATCTCATTTCCCCTTCTTTACAGGTGCCTGTGTTATGGTGTGAGGCCCAGATAAGCTTTTCTCTCCAGGCAGCCCCTGCTGTGTCTTCCTGCTGGGCTGGTTTTCCCCTGAGCACACCCCGGGTGGGAGCAGCTCCAGCTGATTCCCACCCTTCCCAAACCTCTGGAGTTCCTGCTCCACTGATTCCCAGTGCACTGAGAGGGTCGGGAGTGCCCCTGGATGTGCAGCCACACCCCTGCAGCCTCCACTGGAGAGCTGGGATTGCTCGGTCCTGAGCTGCTCGTCCCTCCTTACCCCAATTTTCCATGGTAGGAGGAGCAAATTCATTCCAAGCGTGGTGTGAGTGAAGTCAAACCTCATTCATGGTCCTCAGGCAGAGCCAGAACTTTTGGAATTGCTCCCAAAACACCTTCCTGAGCAGCAGCAGAGGAGCCAGGCCGTGGAACCAGGAATGGTTTGGGTTGGGAGGGACCTTAAGGAACCAGGAATGGTTTGGGTTGGGAGGGACCTTGAGGAACCAGGAATGGTTTGGGTTGGGAGGGACCTTGAGGATCATCCAATTCCATGGGAAGGGATTTCAGCTATCTCAGCTTGTTCCAGCCTGGCCTCGGACACTTCCCGGGGTGAGACAGCCACAGCTTCTCCTGCATTTCTGGAAGGTGTCCACCATGGCAGGGGTGGCACTGGATGGATCCCATCCCAGTCCCTCCTGGGGTTCGACGGCCTTTCCCTGGGCTCAGGGCACCCTTTGTGTTTCCTCCCTGCTCACCTGTGTGGGCTGAGGTTATGCAAATTCAATCAGCATTGAAATCCTTACCTGGGAGCAGCACCTGGCTGAGGAGGACAACACCAGGTCCCTTCTTCCTCCTTCTCCTTCTCCAGGTCAGCTCTGGAGCTTCACAGGATCACCAGGGATGGAACAGACCTCCAGGACTGAGCCCAACCCTGCCCAAAGCTGCTCCTCCTCAGCTCCTGCTCAGCTGAAAACCCCCACGGAGCTGAGGCGTGCGAGAGCTGGAGGAAGTGCTGATGATAATAAATTGATTTTGGAGTGATCATCTGCCCCCAGTGTCTGAGCAAGGACAGAGACAGAGCTGCCCCTGCTGGCATCCTGGCACTGCTCAAAGTGAACTTTTTTAGCTTAAATCTCATCCCATCCCACCCCTGCCATGGCAGGGACACCTCCCACTGGCCCAGGCTGCTCCAGCCCCAGTGTCCAGCCTGGCCTTGGGCACTGCCAGGGATCCAGGGGCAGCCCCAGCTGCTGGAGCCCTGGTCAGTGAGAATTTCAGCTCTCTGTGCTCAGGGCACTGCCCCTCAGGAAAGCACTGCATCTGACCTGAGGCCCTGGAGAAGCTTCCAGAATTGAGTGATGGCACTGGGATTGTGGCTGTGGAGTTTGAATAGAAGTGTGTGACAGCACAGGGTGCAAAACTTGGGGTTTAAGGGTTTAGAATATAATATATATATAAGGCAAGATGGAGGTTTTTGGGCGTTGGCCAGTTCTTCTTCAGCTCCTTCTTCTTAGACTTTGGGCAGTAGTTTGTGATTGGACAGGAGAGCCTGCAGTGCGAGCTTCAAGTTCTTAGTTATTGAGTCAGAAATAGAAATAATTTAGGTGTCACTTCTTAATTAGTTTATGCTTAAAAAACCTTGGAAAGAAAAAAAAATTGGAAGCCATTTTTTGCTTTATTAGCTGGAACTCACAGCTGGTGAGACTGTAACATGGAAAAAATTAATAAATATCTGAGTCCCAACAAAAATTAGCATCTCTTGTCTTTAGTCCCAACTCTAACAAAAAAAAAATAAAAAAAGACCACCACACACAACCTTTCTAAGCTCTCTGAACCTCAGAGCTCCTTCCTCTCCTGAGCTTTCTACTGCACTTTGCATGACCAAGAAATGTGTTTTCCTTTCTTTCTTTTATGTCTGAAGAGAAAAAAAAAGGACAGTAGAGGGAGGGGCTGGGGTTTAGGGCTGTTGTGGATCTTCAGAGCTCCGGGGAAAACTTACAGAAGCTTTCCAGTACCTGAAGGGGCTTCAGGAGGGTTGGAGAGGGACTTTTACAAGGAGGTGGAGCGACAGGACAAGGAGGAATTTGATATTAGGGAGAAATTGTTCCCTGGGAGGGTGGGGAGGGGCTGGGCTGGAATTCCCAGAGCAGCTGGGGCTGCCCCTGGATCCCTGGCAGTGCCCCAGGCCAGGCTGGACACTGGGGCTGGAGCAGCCTGGGACAGTGGGAGGTGTCCCTGCCATGGCAGGGGTGGCTCTGGGTGGGCTCTGAGGTCCCTCCAGCCTGACCCACTCTGGGACTCCGTGCCCTCTGGAGTGCCCACACGTGGATGCTGTGGATGGTCAGGACCAGGCTCTGCCCCCAAAGTCCTTCCCACCACATTCCCCAGCCCTGAGTCTCACCCAGCTCCTTCCTGCTCTGCTCCTGCACTTCTCAGGTGCACATTGATCCACACAGGGACCTTTTTCCTCTCACCCCCTGTATTTTCCTTACTTCAGGCATTTCTTTTCCTCCTGGGCAAACAAGTTTTTTTGAATTCCCTCCCACTCAAAACACTAGGCCAGGCATGGAGTGAAACTGTCCCTCTCAGGCTGCCACACATTCCCACAGCTTTCAGTATGGGACTGGTGCTAAATTCAGGGTTCTCATTCTTCCCTGGCCAGCAGGAGAGGCTGAATCCTGCTCTGGATCTCAGTCAGGACTGAAAAAGCCACTGGTGTCACCCATCCTGTGTTGGTTGCCTCAGTCACAGTCCAGGGATAACACCAGCAGGAGCAAGGGGTGAGCTGACCTTAATCAAAAGTCTGTGAAAGAGTTGGACTTAATTACTGAGATGTTTTAATGAACGACTCTGGTTCCCTCCTTTTAAAAGTTCCCGAACCTCTGCTGCCTCTTGACTGAAAAGGAAACATCCTCAGAAAGCAGGGAGCAGGAAAAGGAAAAGCTGAGGGTGCAGAGAGCTTCAGATCCACACAAAGACACCTTGGAAGATCCAAACTTACCGTGGGAGAGCAGTTCTTTCATGGAAACCCCAAACTGCTCCAAAACCCTTCAGATTCCACAGAATCCCAAATCCCTGGGGCTGGAAAAGCCCTCCCAGCCCAGGCAGTCCCAGCTGTGCCCCATGCCCACCTTGTCCCCAGCCCAGAGCTCTGAGTGCCACCTCCAGGTGCCACCTGCAGGGATGGGCACTCCAAAGCTCCCTGGGCAGCCCCTGCCAAGGCCTGAGCCCCCCTTCCATGGGGAAATTGCTCCTGGTGTCCAACCGAGAGTAGTTTTGGACCAGAAATTGGGAAGGAATCTTGCCTGTGAAGGTGGAGAGGCCCTGGCACAGAGCAGCTGGGGCTGCCCCTGGATCCCTGGAATGTTCAGTTCCAGGCTGGACACTGGGGCTGGAGCAGCCTGGGACAGTGGGAGGTGTCCCTGCCATGGCAGGGGTGGCTCTGGGTGGGCTCTGAGGTCCCTTCCAACTCGGCCATTCCATAACTCTGTGATTACTCCACCATGCCATGACGAAAGGATTTTCTAATTTTAAGCCTCCTTTGTTTGTTCCACAGAAGGAAATGGAAAAAGTGGATTCCTGTTGATCATCCCCTCTGCCAGACAGAGCACATCATTGCTTTTGTTTGGACAGGTTCGTTTCCAAACACCATCCATTAGTCAAAGCCCATTAATGCAACACTTCTACCATCCAGAGGTTTTCCAGCAGATCTCACCAAGGGGATGTTTTTTATCCTGGTGTTATGACCAGCTCCACTCCCATCAAAAAGCTCAGTATGGCATCACCTTTTAACCCAAATTAAAACAAATAAGTGGGATTCTTGTCCATTTGGGAGTTTTAACCACCTGTGACCATCACAGGAGTGCTCTGGACAGTGAGGAGCACTGGGAATGATGAGGGGCTGGGAGGTGGGGGAACACTTTAATCCTTTGCCTTGATGCTGGTGTTTGTTTGGGATTCTCCTCCACTCAGCTCTGCCCTAGCAAAGCTGAGCTTTAACATCTTCCCTGCTTCCCATCCTTCACTAAACGTAATAAAGCTTCTGATGGCAAATTAATTAAACACGTTGACAGCCGTGATTTAATTGCAGGGGATGAGGGAACCTCTTGAAAAGAGTCCAAGAGAGGTGTCCCTCAAAGTGAAGCTTTCTAGGGCAAAGCAGTGGCTGGAAAACAAAACCTTTGTTTGCTCTGCTGCACTTGAAGTTCAAAATTCACCCCTTATTTTTTCCACACAACAGAAAAACGTTCCATGGGATTTTCTTTTTTCTTTTGAATCTCACCCAAAAATTCATGTACACAATTACATCCAATGGTTTGGTGGGAGAGGGACCTCCAATCCCATCCCATTCCACCCTTGCAGAGGTATCCATGATCTGGATGCTTCTGATCACACCAGTCAATAAACCTGGACACAAAACTGCCAAGATAGCGAGAAACAAACCTGAAATAATCAAGGTATCAACATTTCTGTTTAATTAAAGCTGCAACATCCAAATTCTCCAGTTTGGGTTGGATCACAGAATGGGTTGGGTTGGATTTGGGGTTGGCTTTTCTAAAACCTGAGATCAACAAGAAATTACCTGCAAATGTGGCTTTTATAGGGTCAAAGAACCATCAGGGTTGGAAGAGACCTTCAAAATCACCCAGCACCACCAGCATCACCCCAAGGGCCACATCCAGACTCCTGAACATTCCCACAGTGACTCCAAACCTCCCTGGGCAGATCAGCCCAAGGCCTGACCACTCTGCCAGGGAAAAATATCCTGTAATATCCAACCTGCAGCTCTGTGACCTCCCAACACCACTCTGGAGAGCACAGATCAAGGCTGTGGTGGCTGGGCCAGGCCTCCAGCAGCCACCCCTGGCCAGGTGTGTCAAACCAAGGCTGGTTTTCCTTTCAAGGTGTGCCAGGATTTCCCTCCAAGCCCCAAACAGCCACTGGCCAACAAAGCACTCAGGGCAAAGTCAGTGCAAATAGTTGGGGAGTTTTCTCCAGTTCAAAAGGAGGAGGATTGCTTCCTCCCCAGCTCCACCCACAGCAAACCCAGCACAAAAGCCTTCTGTTCTGTCTCCCAGAGAAAAATCCCCTGGCATTTCCCTTGGGTTGATAATAAGCAATAAACTGAGGCGGGAACCTCAACGTGCTGGGTTGGAACACAGGGACACCAAGCGTGGATCCTGCCCCCATTCCTGAGGCTGCCCATGCACAGGGACCCTGGGATCCCAGCCCAGGAGGACGTGGAGCTGCTGGAGAGAGCCCAGAGGAGGCACCAGGATGAGCAGAGGGCTGGAGCAGCTCTGCTGGGAGGAAAGGCTGGCACAGCTGGGATTGTTCACCTGCACAGGAGAAGCTTTGGGGTGAGCTCAGGGTGGCCTTGCAGGGCCTGCAGGAGCCCCAGGAACCATGGAGAGAGACAATTCCCAAGGGCTGCAGGGACAGGACCCAGGGAATGGCTCCCAGTGCCAGAGGGCAGGGCTGGGTGGGATATTGGGAATTGGGAATTGTTCCCTGGCAGGGTGGGCAGGCCCTGGCACAGGGTGCCCAGAGCAGCTGGGGCTGCCCCTGGATCCCTGGCAGTGCCCAAGGCCAGGCTGGACACTGGGGCTGGAGCAGCCTGGGACAGTGGGAGGTGTCCCTGCCATGGCAGGGGTGGCTCTGGGTGGCTTCGGGGTCCCTCCCAACCCAAACCATTCCATGGTTCCATGCCTGTCCCTGGCCCAATGCTGAGATCCCCTGCAGTGGGACCCCTCCCCGTGGTTCCTGTCCCAGTCCCTCTGTGTGGAGCTGCTTTGCTGGTGCAGGATTTGCTGCTCCCTCTGGGCAGGAAGCAGCAGCTGCTGAGGGCAGAGCCCCCCGTGGCAGCCAGGCTGGGATCATCAGGAGTTGGCAACCCCAGAGCCAGGATCCAGGATTTTGCAGTGCCAGCTGGAGCAGCACTGGGGTTTCTGGTGACTGAGGCTGAGGTTGGGTAACAGCACCAAAGCGGCACCAAAACAGCACCGAATCCCCCTGGGCAGGAGGCAGCAGCTCCCTGGAGTGTCCTTGGGACGTAACGAGAGGGATGGAGCAAATCCAGCCCTTCTGTGCCTCTCCTGTGTGGCAGTCTTACCTTCCTTTCTCCTGGTTAGACTCAGGAT
>VZSE01013831.1:0-10920 GCA_013398275.1 Promerops cafer
GTACTGCGGGCCCCGGGGCCGGCGGGGCCCGTTCGACCGGAGTCGGCGGATGCAGGGTGGGCGGCCGCACAGCGCTTCCCGGGAGTCCCGGTCCAGGGCTCTTTGTCGCAATGGCGACGATGAAGTCAGAGACGTCACACGGGTTCTCCCCGCAGCCCTGGGGCCGACTGGCTTATGCAGCTTAATATTGGTGACAAAAATGCCAGAAACAGCCCTGCGGCTGCCCCCGTGCCGGAGGTGAGCTGATGAGGGCTGGCCCTAATCATCAGCTCTGGGGATACTGGGAGCAGTTGCTGAAACTCAGCGGTCAGCGGGAGGGACCTGATGGCAAGGCGAGGGCAGGAGCACGTGGGCTGTAAGGAGAAACGGATTGGTGAGGTGGAAACGGGGTACTGAGAACGTTTCCCCAACTGATGCAGTGTCCCTCAAGGCCCACCTGAGCTGCCTGGTGCGCTGCAGAGGGAGGTGGCGCTGAGAGGGTGAGAATCGGGGTTTCGTGCGGGGACAGCCCCAGGCCCTGGCGGGACCGGGGCACGGTGGCGTGAGGTGGGAGCAGGCTGTGCCTGGTCAAAGCTGGGGGCGAGCCGAGCACCCGGGCAGGGATGGCACAGAGGAGGGTCCTTTCGACCGCAGACCCCAGCAGAAGGTGCAAATGCCGACGGATGGGTTACGGGGTCAAGACCCGCCCCCGAGTTTGGCTCGGGGCCAGGGGAACGCCAGACTGTCCCAGGGCCAGGGCGTGAGGAGTGGCGGGCAAAAACGCGGGGCTGTGGGGAGTCCGGCAGGCGAGCGTGCAGCGAGCCGAGCGCTGTCGTGCGGCATGTGCTGGGCACGTGTCACCGCCGGGCCGGCACCGCGCGATACAGACATGGTGGCCACGGCGGGGTTAATGCACATCCATCAAGGCAGCAAAGCTCCCGGAGACCGACACCGGACTCGGCAGCGCGCGGCCCCGGGGAGCCTCCCCGGTCCCGGCGGGGGCAAGGGCGGGCGCTGTGGTCGGCGCGACAGAGCTCGGTGGGAGGGGACCGCGCGGTGGATGAAGGACGGGCCCCAGCCCAAAGCGCCGGCCCGCCCCCGCCGGGGCCCGAGCAGCGCCGAGAACCGGCGGCCATGAGGAGGGGCGGGGCCGGCGCGGAGACCCCACCCCCGCTGGCCTGCTCCCCGTGACGTGCCGCCCAATCAGGAGCTGCCACACGGCAGATCCGGATGTGGGGGCGGGACTTCCGGCTGCGGCCCCGGCGCTCCTTCAGCTGCCGCTCCCGGCCCCGCCGCCCCCCGCCCCCCCGGCCGCGCCGCCNCTCCCGGCCCCGCAGGACGCGCTGCTCCCGCCGCTCTCGCCGTCATGTCCGCGCCCCGACCCCCGCAGCCGGCCCTGCCTGCCGCGCTGCTGCTGTTCCTGCTGCTTGCCCTCGGCGCTCGCGCCTCCGACGTGGTGGAGCTCAGCGATGCCGATTTCGAGAGTGGCCTGGCCGAGCGCCCGGGGCTGGTGCTCGTGGAGTTCTTCGCGCCCTGGTGAGGGGCCGCTGGGGGCGGGGGGCCGGGGGCGGGCCGAGAGGGGTACTCGGCCGGTCTGACTCCCTTCCGTGCCCCTAGGTGCGGACACTGCAAGCGGTTGGCGCCGGAGTACGAGTCGGCCGCGACCCGGCTGAAGGGGATCGTGCCTCTCGTGAAGGTGAGCACAGGCTCCCGCGTTGGGGCGGACCCGGGGGCGGCCAGCGACCGGACTACTGCTGTGCAGGCCTGACGGACGTCGTTTCTTTGATGAAGGGCCGCAGCCGCGCGGCTGGTGCGCAGAGCGTGTGTGAGGGCTCGCCCCAGCCGGGAAATAGGCCTGCTCGGAGCTGTGTGATGAGGCTGAGAGCGAGCACCGTGCTGCACGTACCCATTGAGGCTTGCTGACTAGGAGCTTTCTTTTCTGCACAAAACTCGTAGAGTTTTCTCAAATCAGGGTCTCTCTCTTCCTTTACGGGAAGTGGCATGGACTCTTGGCACCATGGCCTCCTGGTCAGGTCAGCCTGTTTTCTTCAAATGTTTTATGAACTTTAGGACTGATGAGGCTCTGAGAAATTCCGTGTCATTGATTGCAAGAAACTACCTTTTCTAGTATTTTTTTGGTGTGTAGTCTGGTTGAACTTGAAATGATTTAGTCTTTCCAGTACTTTCTCAAATATTTTTCTGGACCTCTCATTATACCTCTTTTCCCAGTCTGGGCTGTCAAGTACCAGGCAGTGTGTGACGGATCCCTCTAGTCCCTTGGCTGGGATGGGTGTGTTAGGGCTGGATCTCAGTCTGAGTAGCAAGGTTTCTTTTCCTTTAGGTTGACTGTACAGCGAACTCCAACACCTGTAACAAGTATGGAGTCAGTGGATATCCCACATTAAAAATTTTTCGAGATGGAGAAGAGGCAGGGACCTATGATGGGCCCAGAACAGCAGGTAAGAACTGCTTGGCAGCGTCTGGCGTGCTGAGCTGCTGCAGGAGGCAGCATGTAACAGCCAGGGACGCAGAGAAGGTTCCCACCTACACATACACCCCCCAACCCCTTACCCTCTCCAGAACACTTTGTGCTGGCAAAGCCTGGGATGTTTATTTTCCCTTAAAGCTCTCCTTTAAAGGTGAAGGTTTCCACATTAGCTCCTGGTTCCCAGGATGCTAGAAAGCTCCTGTGTGAAGCTGATGAGAGTAGTCCTTCAGTTCGCATACTTATTGTATGGGAGATGTATATGGATTCTGCAGAAACAATTTCT
Organism: Promerops cafer; assembly: GCA_013398275.1. NCBI lineage: Eukaryota > Metazoa > Chordata > Aves > Passeriformes > Nectariniidae > Promerops > Promerops cafer. The sequence continues at coordinate 2,751 of VZSE01013831.1, forward strand.
GGTTTAAGAAGCTTGAAAAATGTCTTGTGGAACCTGGTATTGATCCCTTTAATTATTTTACTAATCTTTCAAGATGGGATTGTCAGCCATCTCAAGAAACAGGCGGGACCTGCTTCGGTGGCTCTCAGTTCTGTGGCTGAGTTTGAGAAGTTCATTGGTGATAAAGATGCTTCTGTCGTGGGTGAGTAGAGGTAGTGCATCATGAAATGAGTGGGCACTGGGAGCTTGTGTGGAAAGATCAGAGGCAGTACCATAGGCTGCAGCAAAACAAATTCCAGATGGACGTGAACAAAACCACTGCTGTACTGAGAACAATAAAGCCCTAGAACATGTATCCAGAGGTATTTTTAAATGTCCAGCCTGGGAGATTTTCACAACTTAGTTGGACAAAGCTCTGAGCAACCTAGTCTGACTGGGGCTGGTCCCGCTTCAAGCGGGAGATTTGATTTGAGGACCTCTGGGTATTCTCTCCAAATTTTTTCTTTTCTTTTTTCCCCATGGCCATCTGGCTTTGTTGGCTCCCCTGGCACCATAGTATATTTTCCAAAAGTTGTTGCTTTCTTGGCTGGCTGGCAACAGGTAGCTTTGGGTTGCTTTGGGTGCATTTGTTGCTCTGGTGGCATCAGAGGGCTGTTGGCATTGGGTGTCTGTGGTTACATGTGGCAGCAGCAGATGATACAAATCAGGTGCCATCTTGTAGGTATAACCACATAAGTATTAACCAGCATTCCTAAACTTACTGTTATTAAGTGCCAGTGGCTGTTGTTACACAGTCACCAGTGGATGTCTGGGTGTTCAGGGGACAGTTGTCTTGGCTGAATGACCAATTTGGGCTTCTCCTGAGTAACTTTCTGCTGCTGGAAAGGAGGGGGTGCAAGGAGGTCCCAAAAAATGGGAGAGAAACTGTCAAAGGTAAACATCTCAACATGCACTGAAGGACTGGATTCAGGATTGATCCAGTGTATTGTAGAGAAAAATGCTGAGAGCTGCAGAGGGTCCAGAGCTGGGTTGGTTTGAGGTCACCAGTCTGCCTTTCTGCTGCAGGCTTCTTTGGTGATGCGTCTGGGGATGCTTATTTGGAGTTCATGAAAGCAGCCAACAGCCTCAGGGATAACTACCGCTTTGCACACACCACCGAGGAGCAGCTGGTGCAGAAGTACAGGGAAGATGGAGAGTAAGTTACTTTATACAAAGATTTCTTGTTATTGAGGCATTTGGAACAAATTCATGGATTCCAGTTAAATAGTTTCAGTTTCTAAACATAGCTTAAGGTCTGGTTTCCTTCCCAACTGACAGTGGTGTTTCTTTTGAATTGAGATAGAAAGGTGTAAATGGTTACAGGCTCTAACACGTTTGTTTCTGCCTCTGGGTGGAAAGTATCTCAACAGAGACATTTTGTTACTGTATTCATTGTTATGGTGAGAGTTTTGTTTCTCATCCTGGCCTTGTCTGAATCATGGAGAAGGCTCTGACAGGTACACCAAATGCACTAGTGCTACCAAGAAACTAGACAGTGTTGTTTGAGCTATGAATGGTGAGTGGGGATTGTCACTGGAGAGTGGGTTTTTGCCTCATCTGGCTGCTGTCCTTGGACTCCCAGGGACACTTTGAACTAATTCACAATACCTGCTTCCCTGCAGAGGTATAGTCCTATTCCGTCCTCCGCGCCTGACCAACAAGTTTGAGGAGAGCTCTATCAAGTATCCAGAAGACAAAATCACCAGTGGAAAGATCAAGAAATTCATCCAGGAGAACATGTAAGTGATTCCTCACCAGAAAATGTGACAGACTGGCCCCATTTGGCTTTGTCCCTGTGAGAGCTTATTTTTTCATTGCTGTCACTTCTTCTGCATGTCTTGGCACTGCTTCCCTTTGGGGACACCTTCTTGAAATCCTGATGTGGTTGTTGGCATGCACTCTCCGTATTCTAACCATGATTCTGTTTAAAAACTGAACCTGTGAGAGCTGTGCTAGCTTTGGCCTTACTTGGGTCAGCTCTAGCCACTGATGTGACAGGAGATGGAGATTTGACTCAGAATAACCTGGTACAGGAATGAGCAAAGTGTTTCTTCCTGAGGCCTGGTTGGTCACTGGCATTTAACTCCCGGGTGGGAAGCAAGTGTGCGGTGTCAAGCCTGTTCTGGGGTCATGGACTCTGCTAATACCTCTGTTGTTAACAGTTTTGGCATCTGCCCTCACATGACTGAAGACAACAAAGACTTGATCCAGGGCAAGGACTTGCTGGTGGCATACTACGACGTTGACTATGAGAAGAATGCCAAGGGATCCAACTACTGGCGCAACAGGTGGGAGTGCTGGGGGTAAATCGGCCTTGCACTGTTCCCGCCTTGCTGCGGTTCCACAGCTTGCGTGACAGTCCTCTGAAATCCTGGGTGATTGCTCTTGGATCCCTGGTCCTTAGGAACTTAGACCTTACCCACAAACTGCCTCACTCCTGTGGTGTGCAGTTCTGCCCTTGGTGCCTGAGACCCTGGGGTCACTCAGGTGGAGGATGGAAACACACGACACTTGCCTCAGTCACCACAGACACAAGCCTGGTCTGCTTCTCAGCACCATTTCTAGAGGACTTGGCTCTGAAGAGCACATTGTGCCACTGAATTCCTAGTCCGATGTGTATGTCATCTTGAAGGGTGTTACATCATGTAGAAAAAAATGTTCAAAGAAATAACGCTTTGTGGTTTTGTTTGTTATTTTTTCCCCTCAGAGTTATGATGATTGCAAAGAAGTTCTTGGATGCTGGCCACAAACTGTCTTATGCTGTTGCTAGTCGGAAAACCTTTGGCCACGAGCTTTCTGAATTTGGTCTGGACAGCAGTGTGGGTGAGGCCCCCGTCGTTGCCATCAGAACTGCCAAAGGAGATAAATATGTCATGCAAGAAGAGTTCTCGTGAGTTCTTGAACTTGATTGTAGTGGGTCTCACTTTGATGGACTTTGGTCTAGAGGTCTCTGACCAGGTGATACTTTGTTAGCTTCGAGGAAACAGGAAAGCTGGCTGTTCCAGCTGGAAGAAGTAATTGCTGGGTCAAAATGGCTCCTCCTCATGTGTTTTCCTGGTCTCTAGAAAGCTTGCAGCCCCTCCTGTTATACAAAGGGAGAGAATTTAATTCAAAATCCTGAAATGTCTGGTTAGGAATTAGGGTGCAATAAAGGGCAGAAGAATTAGTTGTACCTTTCATTTTGAAAAAAACCCTGTAGAATGCTGGAAGGCCTAAAACTTTGAATGGGATGTGCATCCAGCCTCCTGTCAGAGCCCTTAAGGACATCGTTGCACTTCTTCTGGGGTCTACTCAGCCAGCCCCAGACTGGTGCTGTCAGAGATGCAGGTGGCACCTGTTGTGTGGGTGGAAGGAGCTTAAATAAGCCTTGAAAGTTTCCCCCTCTCATCCTGTGTGTGTGATGATGGCTGTAACATCACTTTTCTTTCAGCCGTGACGGAAAGGCTCTGGAGAGATTCCTGCAAGATTACTTCGATGGAAACTTGAAAAAATATCTGAAATCAGAGCCTGTCCCTGAAAGCAACGATGGCCCCGTAAAGGTGAGTGCGGCTTATGGCTGCAGAGACACTGCTCAGCAGCAGCTTCCTGTGCCTGTGTGAAGTGCTGGGAGTGTGGCATGGTGGCAGCTCAAGAGGCCTCTCTGCTGATAGACAGAGGAATTACTCACTCCTTTGTTCCACTGCAGCTTTCTGAGGTGAGTGAGACATGCAGCTTGCAGTTTGGATTCTGTTTTTTTCTCTCAGCATAGTAACTGCTGCTTGGCCCCAGCAGTTGCGTGCTTTGTGAGTGCAGCAGCATCCAGATTTCCAGGGAGTAAATGCCTGGCTGCCCTCTTGGTTTGTGCTCGCTCCTTCATGGCATGGTCTTCCTGTTGGTTGTGACTGCACTATTTTAGGGATCTCCCCGTTTATCTCATCATTGGGATCTGGTATAATTTGTCTTTCACCCTCCCAGGCAATTCTGCCCTGAGTAAGAGCATTCCCTGGCCTGGCTTTTTGATGAGAGCCTTACACAGGAGTGCAAGTCACGGGACTCACAGATGTTTTTGGGGCGATGGGGATGGCCCCAGCCAGTCCTGCTGATTGCTTCCTGGGATTAAAAGAAATGGCTTTATCTTCCTGCAAGGAGACCATATGCAGACCTCACTTGGAGGTAGTGCTGGTAACTTAGGGCAGGTTTTTACCTGCATGGTGCAGATGAGGAGTGCTGTGTTTGGTTCTGCTGCTTGCTGTGCAGGTGTGGGAGACTCAGGCTTGGGTGGAGTGTTGGGAGCATGTCATGTCACTGCCTCATCTCTGACTTGGAAGGAACTAACTGGTGTGATCAACCCTTTCAGGTGGTGGTGGCTGAGAACTTTGATGAAATTGTTAATGCACAAGACAAAGATGTCCTGATAGAGTTCTATGCACCGTGGTGTGGCCACTGCAAGAATCTGGAGCCCAAATACAAAGAATTGGGGGAGAAGGTAAGTCTGAGACTCTTGCAAATGTGAACTAGAATTTTGCAGCACTAAATGATCCTGCAGGTTCTTTCTAGCCTCTGTGATAATGGGGCATAATTGTGCCTTCCCAAGGACTACAAATTTTGGTCTCTTTGTGGAGTGCAAATATCTTGCAGCAGGATCTGGGGTAGCAACCACACTAGTATCTTTAGTCTGTGTTCTTGGCTAGGGCACAGGAATATTCCCTGATTCAGTGACTGGCCTCAACTGCCCAAGTTTCTTTTTGGGTCTTTTCCCTCTGCATGATGATAGTCTCCCATGGAATGAGGGTTGGTGAAGTGGCATTCCCTATGCACTGTCCTCTGACGCTACTGTCCCAGATCATGCTGACTGCTGGGTTCCTGGATTTTGGAATTGGTCACTGACGGGTTCGTTCTACTTACAGCTCAGCAAAGATCCCAATATCATCATTGCCAAAATGGACGCTACAGCCAATGATGTGCCTTCTCCCTATGAAGTCCGAGGGTAGGTGTGCCTGCTGTGACACCACGTGTCAGTGCATGAGTCCATCTCTCTGACCTCGGGCACAGAAGAAGAGCTGGAAGAGCCTCATGGGAAAGGATGTGGAGGTTGCCAGGCAATAGCTAGGTGACTGCTGGGCAATGGCTTCATGCAGAGAAATCAAGAGTGAAAACAAAATACACTGATCTGCCTGGCTTCTCCAGGATTCTAGTGTCCTGGCTCTGCCTGGAGATCTGTCCTGCTGCTTTGGAATCTGCTGAGATTCTGTTCCTGGCAGTGTGAAAACAAATCTGGGCTTGCTGTTCCAAAAGCAGTTCAGCTAGCAAACTGAACTGAGTTTGAGCTGAGCTTGAGCTGAGCCAGATCTGTGGATGTGGCTGGGCTCTTGAAGGCCACACCTGGTGCCTCAGAGCCACTGAAGCTGTGCCATGTTAAACCAGGGCAGTGTGGGGTGTGAGTCCCTTCAGTTGGGGCCGGTCTCATAGAAATCAGAGCGGCTCAGGAGCTTGTGTGCTTCTTCTCTCTCCAGTTTCCCCACCATCTATTTTGCTCCAGCTGGCAAGAAGCAGAGTCCAAAGAAGTATGAGGTGAGTACTTTGCTGTTCTTGATGCTTTGTAAAGAAGTGAAGAGCATGCAGGTGTTCTAATTATACTCAAGCCTCTTTGGAGTTGGGGGTGGCACTGTGTCCTGTTACCCTGGGAACACACCTGGTGGTACCTGCTGGCAGTGATGTACTTTGTGTTGCCGGCCCTGGGGAGAACTCTGCTTGCAGTCACCTGCGTCTCCTGACAGGCACCTGAACCCCCCTTCAGGAGAGGGGAAGTCCGTGGTGTGTACAGGTCCTGCCTGACTGTCACTTGCTTTCTGCAGGGGGGCAGAGAAGTGAGTGACTTCATCAGCTACCTGAAGCGGGAGGCAACCAACACTCCTGTGCTGCAGGAGGAAGAGAAATCCAAGAAAGCCAAGAAGAAGGTGAAGGAGGATTTGTAATGTACCTACTTGCCACCTTGCCAGGATGAGCTCTGTGTGAATTGGGGAAGCATTGGTCAGATTGGGGCCAGTTCTGGGCTGTGGAAAGCCAGTGGCCTTGCGGGCTGAGGGGCCCCAGCTGCTGTATCTAGTAATGTTTAATTTCCTGCCGTCTCTTAGCTGCACTGTTGTGGGGCTCCCCAGGTTTGTTTTGTGGTTTGGGAGGGGGTGGGGGTACAGTTATTTTCTAATTTTTTTTGTACATTTGGAGAAGTGAAACAATAAAATGACCCCCTTAAGACCAATTGTCCCTGTCCTGGGGCAACCCATCAGACCTAACAAAGGGATCCTGCTCTTCATAGGCAGCAGCTCCCTGCTGCAAGTTGTTCCCTGCAGTGAGCCCTCCTAGCCACTGAGTTTAGCCTTTAGCCCATTATCCTCTTTCCTCAGCTGCCCGAGCCCCTCCAGAATGTAGCAGCAACAGCTGTCCCAATGTGTTGGGCTTTGGGTGCTGCATTTACACACATTTTTGACTGGGGAACTGTGGTCACAAGTGCCTTTGCTGTGTGCTGCCCTAGCAAGTTCAGAGGTACATGGTGCTCCCTGTGTCTGTTGGATCGCAGCAGTGCAGGCACATGGAGCAGCCTGGCAAGTGCCTTGCTCAGCAGCAGCAATAAATCAGCTTTGAAGCTGGTGCAGGAATAGTCGGGTGTAGGAGAGGAGTGTTACTACCTACAGCCTCTACCCAAACACAGGTAGAGCCAGGGCCAAGGGCGTTTGTCATAGACTGGTGCTTGGCTGTGGGGAGGGCGGATAAGACCAGTTAATTATTCCTTGTCATGCTAAGAAACAGCCTGGTAGCTGTGGGTCTCTCTTCAGGAGGGATAGGATGTGGTGTGTGGGCTGTGACTGACCTTTTGAGGGTGTTCTGCTTTCCTTTGGGAAGGGCAGGAAAGAGATGGGAAAGAGACCCCCTACCCCCAGGTAGGGGCTGGTTCTGGGTTCCTGGACTACATGCAAGTTGAAGTGAGGGTCAGCACACTCAAAGTATTGCTGCATGGCAGCAGTTACTATGGCAAGAGCCAGAGCTTGCTTTCTCTGTGGATTCTTCCCCCACAACTCAAAGCCTGGGTACCTTATGTTTTGCTGCTGGAATTCTCCAGGTACAGTAGCTCATACAAGGCTTAGGGTATACTTCTTTGACTACAGTAGCTGTGCAGTACAACAATTTCTTTCCCAGCTCCATTAGTATCTCAAACTACATCTCCCTTCTGTGCTCTGCTGCTGTGGCAGGTGCTCTGTCCCCTAATGCATGCAGGTGTCAAGGCATCTTTGGAGGAGCATGTGATGTCCAGTGGCCCCTGCACAGACTGGATAAGGAACACAAGCTCCACTGACAGCTGACAGTTACCTATGTAACACAAAACTGGAGTGCTGCTTCCTTGGTGGGCAGGGCAATGCCCTCCCTCAAGCCAAGGAGAGCCAGGGAAGTGGTTCTGATCCAGGCTTTGCTCCCTGGTCCGCGACTGTTGACCTGGTGGCAGCTGGGGCACAACACAGGTAAAACTCTTCAGCATGTTTGGCCCAGAGCATCACTGCTTGTGCTCAGAGCAGCCTGGGTGAAGTTCGCAGAGGCCTGGGGAAGTTTCTGGCAGGAGTGACAGAGGATGAGGAAGGGCTGTGCTGGTGGCTGCCCAGCTGTCCCTCACTGTGCTGCAACTGCACTGAAGGTACTGAGCTTCAGTTGAGGAGAAATAGGCATCTAATGAAGGATTTGTATATTAGCTGCCTGGAATACTTGGCAAACAGGATGGCTACAGACCTTGATTTCAGTGAGACCTGCATGGAGAGCTGGTCCTGTGTAAGGGGGAAGCCACCACCCAAAGTAACACATTCCCCCAAGCTGGCTCAGGCCTTAGCAAAAGATCAGATGTTTGTTTCTGCCTCTCCCCATGCAGCCATGGCCCTCCAGGGAGCAGGGGATGAGCTGGCCCCAGGTGCTTCAGGGCAGCTGGAGCAGCTGGCACTGCTTCAGAGACGGGTCTGGATAAGCAAGGAAAAAACTGCAGCAGCAGTTTGCTTGGGAGGTCCCGCTTCTTTCAAACTACAGAATCAGGCTTTTGATGTGAGACAGTTTTGGATGGAGATATTCACAATGATTCTTCTGCTGGTAGCTGGGATAAGCCAGAGACTTGGCCCGCAGCCTCGGTACGGGAGAT
>VZSE01013837.1:0-10579 GCA_013398275.1 Promerops cafer
TGTTACATGTTTTATATATTTTTATTTATTATTTTTATAATTTCATTCCTATGATTTCATTCTTTTAGTCCCTTTAATATTCCAAGGGCCTGAAATATGAAATTCCTACAGAACTGGAGAATCTAAACCAGAATTAGTGGGGGAATCCCTGCAAAGACTTCGGAAGTTTTGATGATTTCAAATCTATATCTAATTTATATCCTTAAAAATCCGTATTTCCACCGTTAAATCCACGTTTTCCTTATTAAATCCATATTTATATCCCTAAACTCCAGGCAGGATGGATTTGGCTCGGGCGTGGTTTGGGGAAGGATAAATTGACCCAATCCTGCTAAAATTTGGGATCTCTATCCCAAATGATGTCAAACCGCTTTGGGATCCGGCGGATCCGCCTCCAACAGGAGCTGCAGTGCTCCCAGGAAATCATGGAATGCGGGACCGGTTTATTTTATCCACGGAGAATCCACCTTTTCTAATTTAATTTTTTTAGGTAGCTCTGGAAATGCCCCTTCTGGATAACGAAGAAACGATTCCCAATCCCTTTTCCTCCTCCGTCTGGGAAGCCGTAAAATTTGGGATGGATCCATGCTCCACAACAGGTCTGGGCAGGAAGCGGGGAGGGATCCATGGAAACTTTCGGGGGAATTTCGGGAGATGGAAGGTAATTAATGCCAATTAGAATTTGGCCGGGATTCCAGAGCTCTGCTGTTGGGTAAGGCACAGCTGGGATCTGGGATAGGATCCGAATAATTCCGGCTCTGTCATCCCAAACGGGGGAAAATTGGGATCCTCGGAGGGAGGACAACGGAATTTGCTTGGCAAATTCCAAGATCTGGCCCAGGAGGTCGGGAAAAAGCAGCTTCACATCCCTTGTCCTTTTGGTTCCTTTCCAGAGGAAGGAAATGGAAAAATTCCTTTCTGGAAATAGAAATACAAAAAAATATTGATATAAAAGGTGAATAATGAATTCAGGGGGAAAAATCCCTGGAAATCCCATGGAATACAAAAAAACTCCATAACAATCCAGTTTTCTGCAGTGTTTTTCCAGAATAGGGATTTTTTTCCTCCAAGCTTGTTGTTATTCCCATAAAAAATGGGACTGAGGGAGTGGAGGTGGGGCTTGTTTGGGTTTGGAAGATCTTGTAGTGTTGGGATCCTCTGGATCAGGGAATTCTTCATTCCTTCAGGAATGCCCTGAGCCCATGAACACCAAGCCAGACAAAAATCCCTGTGGGATCACGGATCTGCTCCAGATCCCCATCCCAGTGTCCTGGTGGGTTGTGCCTTCCTCAGATCTGCAGCCCAGCATGGAGCGGGGTTTTTCTGGGATGAAGGGCTCAGACAGCTCCAAGAATTTCCCCAAACCGTAGGAATTGGGGGTGGGAAGGAAATCCAGAGGTCACTCAGTCCAGCTCCTCGCCCCGGGGCAGGATGAGCTTTCCCTGCGTCATTCCTGATCTTGTCAAAATCATTCCCGAAAACCTCCAGCAGCGATGGCTCCTTCACCTCTTCCTGGCAATCCATTCTTTTTCCTTATCTCTTTTTTCCCTCCCTTCCATCTCCCCCATTGAAATTCCAATCCCGGACTCCTCATCCCGAGGAGGAAGCAGTGATGGGATCATCCTCTTCCTCACCATCCCCATTTCCTTCACCCTTTCCACGCTCTCCCCCTCATCCCGGATTTTCTCCTGGTCACCTCCAGGGTGGAATTCCAGGGTCAGGGTCCCTCATCTGACTGCTGCCACCTCATTCCCAGGGATGTGGGCACAAATCCCGGTCTCCTGGTCCTTCATTCCCACTTTTCACCTCCTCCTGCCCTGTCCATCGCTCCTGTCCTCCAAGGATCCTCATCCCTGTTTCTTCAGACCCGCTGTTCCGGTTGGTTTGGGGAGGGATATCATGGAGCGTTTTTTTTGGGATGAGGGTGATTTTCCAAGGATCAAGGAGCCGCAGGAGCCAGAGATAAGGATCAGAGTAACTCGGGCAGGGTGTGGGAGGCAGGAGAGCGGCGGCTCCAGCCTTAATCTCGGCCTCTGTGAGTCAGACCCAGTCTCTGCCCAGGTCAGGTTAGGCTTGAATTTAAACCCAGCCTGGGCTTGGGGCACCTGAGGGTGTCCAAGCCATGTTTAGGTCCTGGAATTCTGTGATGGATTAGGACTTCCAAAGCTTTCTGCAGTTAAACCTGGCCTAAAGGAGCAGAAATTCCATGAACTTCACCCCAAACCCCATTCTGGGAACATCCCCATCCCCATCCAGCTGTTGTTCATGGGCAGGGCTGGAGGTGGCAGTTTTGTGTCCTGAAACAAAGTCCCTCTTATCCCATGGGATGCTGGAGCCACTGATTCCAGGATTCTGGAGCCCCTCTGCTCTGGAGCCAGGCTGGGAGAGCTGGGAATGTTCCCCTGGAGAAGGGAAGGCTCCAGGGAGAGCTCAGAGCCCCTTGCAGGGCCTGAAGGGGCTCCAGAAGAGCTGGAGAGGGACTGGGGACAAGGCCTGGAGGGACAGGANGGATGGGATGGGATGGGATGGGACTTAAGGTTCCTTCCCACCCAATCCATGATTTTATGTCAAGATCTGTGTGACCAAGAAAAGCCAAAAAAAGGACGTCACTTCACCTAAACCAGGTATTTCATTGTGTTGACTTCAGGGAATCTCCCATCCCTTCTCATCCCCCTTTTCCCCTGGATCGCTCCTCCAGAAGCAGCACAGGGACCCCTTTTGGGCATCACTGGAGCAGAATCCCCGGATGAGGTGGAAACCCCAAGTCTGGCCACTTCTGCAATCATTCCGAGTGAGGATTTTGCAAGAGTGGGTGTGCGATCCCTGGCTCGGCTCCAGCTCTGCTGATCCCATGGAAAGGAGAAACCCCAAATCCAAACAACATCCCCAACCCCCTACTCCTGCAGTTTGGGGTGTGTCCAATCATTTTCTGGAGCTGCTGCACTGTTGATTTTTTAGGAGTGGATGAGGTGATTATTCAAGTGTTAACAAGATAAAAATTATGGGTGAATATCCCAGTGTTTTTTGGGATTTGTGCTGCTGTGGGTGATGGGAGGATGGATAAGCTGGGCTTTGCTGAGCTCCTGGCTCTGCAAATCCCCACTTTTTTTTTTTTTTTTGTACCAAGCTCTGGGATCAAAGCTGCTCCATAAATGGGAGTTATTAATAATCCTAATTATTGGATGTTGGAAAATTGGTGCTAGGTGTTTTCCCATTAAAAAATAAAAGGAGAGGGATGGAGCCCTTTCAGCTTTTTCCTGGGAATATTAAGTTCATTTATAAATTAGGGAGTTGCCCCAAGGAGCCTGGAATTTGGAGTTGTTCCTGAGGATTTTATCTTGCCATAAAACCAATTCCCAAACTCAAAGGGGAGAAATTTTGGGAGCTGGAATTTAATCACAATTTATAATTCCTGACATTTGCATTGCCCCTTTTCACCCCTATGGATCATAAATCATTTTCCAGAGCAGGAATGGAGGGAAGGGGGTGCTCCCCTCCCGTTTGGATGGGGTGGAACTCGGGAATCATCCTGTGCCAGCGGAATGAAGCAACAGCTCGTTTGGGAGGTGAAGTCATGGGATCACAGGAATTAGGGCTGGGAAAAAGCTCATTAAGGAATTTGCTCCGTCGCTCTCCCCGTACGTGCTCATGGCTCTGTCCCGAGCTTTGTCCGGACTAGTTGGGAACATCCCAGGGGAGCAGGAGGAACATCTCCAAACGAAACTGCAGCGGCAAGCGGGAGCAGACAGAGGAGCTGAAGCCCGGCCAGGAATGGGAATGTTCCTCCTGGGGAAAAAAAAAAAAAAAAAAGCCACGGAATCTCCAGGCTTCCAGGTTTGGAATGAGCCTCCAGCAGCAGAAGTGTTAAATCCCAGGATCTTTTAGGTCGGAAAACCCCTCTAGGATTGAGTCCGACACAGATCCACCACTGGCTTTTCCTGCAGATTTCCTCTTCAGATCCCGGCCAATCCCATCTTTTTTCCGTGTGGAAGCAGCGCTGGCAGCGCGGCTGCACATTCCAGGGGGAGCAGGAATGCTGGAGGATGCACGTGCGCCTCAGGAATGGTGTCCGTGAGCCTGGAATGAGCGTTGCTCCCACAAAGGTCATTCCAGGTCAGGGAAGTAGGACAGGATTGGAGATCCACAGTGGGAAGGAAACGTCTCCCCACGCGGGAAGCTGTGGAAGTGCTGTTATTGGAAAATCGTTCAGAGTAGGGCTGGAAAACCAGATTCCAGCATGGAAAACTGTCCCGTGTTGTGCGTGCAGGGAGTGGGGGAGCCACCTGGAGCCCCCAAAATCTGGGGTGTGCCGGGCTGGGAAGTGCTGGGGGAAGGAAAAAGGATTTTTTACCACATTTCTGTGTCCACGGAGAATTCCTCACCCTTTTAGGCCTCTGGAATGTCACAGAGGCAGCAAATCCAAGGTGCTGCTGTTCAATTCATCCCTAAATTCCCAACAAAAGCCCCGCCAGGCCTTTTTCTGGACAAATCCTCCTGTTCTCCCTCACCATTCCCTTGGCTAAACCCTCCCTGGCCTCACTGGCTGTGTCCTCCTTTTGCACTCCAGACAATTCCAATGGATTTGGAATTCCCTTGCCCCCACATCCTCTCTGCCCCCAAATTCCCAGAAAAGCCCCAGCCAGGCCTTTTCCTGGATAAATCCTCCAGTTCTCCCTAAACCTCCCATTGGCTAAACCCTCCTGGCCTCAGTGGCTGTTTCCTCCTTTTTTCACCTAATTCCAAAGGATTTTTTGCCCTTGGGATGAGTCAATTCCTCAGGCTCCATTTGGGATCCCAGCCGCAGGGCGACCCTTTGGCAATCTGGGAACGAAATTCGGTGTTTTCCTGGATAAATCTTCCCATTCTCCCTGAACCTTCCCTTGGCTAAACCCTCCCTGGCCTCACTGGCTGTGTCCTCCTTTTGCACTCCAGACAATTCCAATGGATTTGGAATTCCCTTGCCCCCACATCCTCTCTGCCCCCAAATTCCCAGAAAAGCCCCAGCCAGGCCTTTTCCTGGATAAATCCTCCAGTTCTCCCTAAACCTCCCATTGGCTAAACCCTCCTGGCCTCAGTGGCTGTTTCCTCCTTTTTTCACCTAATTCCAAAGGATTTTTTGCCCCTGGGATGAGTCAATTCCTCAGGCTCCATTTGGGATCCCGGCCGCAGGGCGACCCTTTGGCAATCTGGGAATGGAATTCGGTGTTTTCCTGGATAAATCTTCCCATTCTCCCTGAACCTTCCCTTGGCTAAACCCTCCCTGGGCTGAGCGGCTGCTGCCTCCTTTTTCACTCAATTCCAATGGATTTGGGATTCCCTTGCCCCTAAATTCCCAGCAAAACTGCCAGGCCTTTTCTTGGATAAATCCTCCCATTCTCCCTTAACCTTCCCTTGGCTAAACCCTCCTGGCCTCAGTGGCTGTTTCCTCCTTTTTTCACCCAATTTCAAAGGATTTTTTGCCCCTGGGATGAGTCAATTCCTCAGGCTCCATTTGGGATCCCAGCCGCAGGGCGACCCTTTGGCAATCTGGGAACGAAATTCGGTGTTTTCCTGGATAAATCTTCCCATTCTCCCTGAACCTTCCCTTGGCTAAACCCTCCCTGGGCTGAGCGGCTGCTGCCTCCTTTTTCACTCAATTCCAATGGATTTGGGATTCCCTTGCCCCTAAATTCCCAGCAAAACTGCCAGGCCTTTTCTTGGATAAATCCTCCCATTCTCCCTTAACCTTCCCTTGGCTAAACCCTCCTGGCCTCAGTGGCTGTTTCCTCCTTTTTTCACCCAATTCCAAAGGATTTTTTGCCCCTGGGATGAGTCAATTCCTCAGGCTCCATTTGGGATCCCGGCCGCAGGGCGACCCTTTGGCAATCTGGGAATGAAATTTGGTGTTTTCCTGGATAAATCTTCCCCTTCTCCCTGAACCTTCCCTTGGCTAAACCCTCCCTGGGCTGAGCGGCTGCTGCCTCCTTTTTCACTCAATTCNTCAGTGGCTGTTTCCTCCTTTTTCACCTAATTCCAAAGGATTTTTTGCCCCTGGGATGAGTCAATTCCTCAGGCTCCATTTGGGATCCCAGCCGCAGGGCGACCCTTTGGCAATCTGGGAATGAAATTTGGTGTTTTCCTGGATAAATCTTCCCCTGGCTAAGCCCTCCTGGCCTCAGTGTCTCTTTCCTCCTTTTTCACTGAATTCCAAAGGATTTTTTGCCCCTGGGATGGATCAACTCCTTAGGCTCCATTTGGGATCCCGGCCTCAGGGTGACCCTTTGGCAATCCGGGAATGAAACGCGGTATCCAGGCAGGATGGGAGGGAATCAGCTGGCCAACGCCAGTTTTTTGGGAATGCTGCCTTGCCTGGCTCCTGGACACACCCACTTTTTCCAGGATCGACCTTCCCACCTTGGGATAGTTAACACACAATTGCTGGCCTCATTTTCCAGACGATTACGGGGAAGCAGCTTCCGCCACATTCCCGTCCCACTCCTTTGATGCCGGGTGATTTCACGGCACTTAATGACAGGACACGGAGCGGGGGGGGAAGATCCTCACCCTCTGGAATCAGCCCCCATTCCTGCAGCCTCATTCCTTTCCCCATATATTTATAGATAGGATTTGATTCCCTCCCCACAGCTGCTGGCGTTGTTTTGAGCCTCGTTACTCCAGGCCCTTAATTAAAGCACCCTCGTTAATTATCTCAGGGGACACTCCTTCAGCAATTATAAGTTGGAGGGCGAGGATGGCTGCTCCCATTATCCAAAGGCTTGGGAGATGTTCAGCAGGATTGGCTGGGTACTTGGGATTTGCTTTTTCCGTAGCTAAAACAACTTTTTTCCCCATATTTTGTGTTTTTTAGGAATGTGTCAAAGCTAATCCTGGGCCTTTTTTCTTTTCCCTGCAAGCAGCCAGGTGGAAAAAATCCACTGATTTTAGAGGATCCATTGGTTTTCAGTGGATCCATCATCACTTGTCCGTGGATTTTTAGTCTGTGCATGGATTTTAGTCGGTCCATCACTCTGAGCCCGTGAAGAAAAGCTTTGGAGGTTGAGGCGATGCTTTGGGCATTCCTTGGAGCCTCTGGAAGCGAAGGAGCTGAGGGTGAGGACCAACAAATGGCTCCGTGTCCGGGAAACATCCTCGGGAAGCCGTGTCCTGAATTGTCCAGGAATTAAAACCCTCCTGGACCGGATTTCTGAGGAGCTCAGGGATTTTTCTGCCTTCCCATCCCTGTTTTCCTTGCTCCTCTGAGGCTGAGAAGTGCCAGTCCCGCTTCCTGTGAGCCTGAGTCACCCAGGAGTGCCTTATCCCGGGAGCCGAGTGCCTTATCCCAGCTCCTGGGCTTGGAATGGCTCCCAGGATAAGCGAATAGAATGGAGAATCCTGATTCCCTGTGCTGCATCCCCCCGTATTCCCAACCCTCATCCAACCCACAGATGCACAGATCCCCTCTCCAAGCCATCCCTCTTTTCCTGGAGCTCCCAGAGTGCTGGGCAAACCCAGGAACACCCAGCACAGCCACAAATCCCGGCCAGGTCCTGCTGCTGTCCCAAAAGCGACCCAGAAGGAGCCTTCTCAGAGGCTCTCAGCACTCCAGGGGTGCATCTGCTCTCCCCCAGGCAGGAGAGGCTCAGATTTTCCTTTGACAAGGTTTAAATCCACTGCCTCAACCTCCTGGGAGGACAAATCCAGGTTGGATGGAGCTGATCCAGTGGGAATAGTCCCTTTCCATGGCAGGAATTGAAACAAAACAGCATTTAAGGTCCCTTCCATCCCAAACCATTCCGGGATTTTCTCGTTATCTATGATATCCAATTGAATTGCTCCTTCTGCCTCTGCAGCAGGTCCGTGCCACAGAACAGCCAAAAATCCTGGGAATCTGGAAGATGAAAGGAAAGGAATCCGCAGGAGGTGAACCCAGGTGAATCCAGGTCCCTTTTCCAGGTAAGGGAGCCAAGGGTTCACCTGAAGCTGGGATGAGGCATCGCTTCCACTTCCACCTCCTCTGTTCTTCCCCAAAGTGCTGGAACTCGGGAAAAAGTCCCAGGTTTGGGGGAAAAGGGTCCTTTGGTGTCCTGCAGGAATTCCTGAGGATTTGGATCCATCCTCTCCTCTCAGGAATGTTGTTTGTGGGAAAACCCTGCACAGGTTGAGGGGATTTTGCCTGGGGAGGGATCAGGTGCCTCAATATGGGATTTGCCTTCCATCTCCATCTTTTTTCCTTCACCTTTGGCTGGGACAAGCCTTTGTTCCAGGGGAAAATGGGAATTCCATTCTAGGAACAGCATGGAAATTGGAAATGATTCCTCAAATAATTTAATAATGGAGCAGGGCTTTCCCAGGAGGCCTCCAAATTAATCCCTGTCATGCAGACAGGATTCAACCTCCAGAAAACCCCATCATTTAATTAATTATCTATCTAATTAATTAATTAATTGATTGGTTAATTAAACAAACACTTAAATAATTAAATAATTAAACAATTAAATAATTATATAATTGTTTAATTAAACAATTAAATAATCAATTAAATAATTTATTCCTTAAATAATTAAATAAATCCAATCCTTAGGGAGGCGGAAACTTTGGGGTGATATCAGGACAATAAAACAACAGAATGATAAACAAAAATCCCATAAATTAAATAATCCAAGAAAATATTAGGTACAGAATATACTTACAGGAAAACATCTGGAATATTTGGAGGAAAAATTCCTGTCTGGGAACAGAAATTGATCTATAAAATTTTTCATTTATAAAATTCTTTACTTGGAGAAGGGAAATGAAACTGCTTTTAAGGATAAAAGAAGGAAGGATTTGAGTTTTTCCCTGTGTCTAAAGTGGATGGAAGAAGAAATCCTGGATGGAAAATTTAGATTGGGAAGAAAGTGGACAACAAATCCAGGGAGGGTCCTGCCACCGCTTGTGCTCCAAGGTCCCGTGGCACTGTTTGGTTTCTCCTTGTCTTGGAGGTTAATGGGATGGCCTGGAGGAATTCCAGGCAGGAGTAATTAGTTTGAAATTCCCTCCTGGACTTTCTCCTGAGGGAATTACCCCGGAATTCTGCTGCGGGAATCACAGGGCACTTCAGAAAGGACAGAGGAAGGAGAAGAGGAAGGTGGGGACAGGATTTGTCACCTTGAGAGGTTTTTAACAGCCCAGGTGTGGAGCTCCCTCACCATCAGGATTTTTAGGGATCAGGTCCTGGGAATTTAAGAGATGACATTCCCTCTTAATGGGCCCAGTTGGCTAAAAGGACTGGAATTCCACTGGAGTTATTTGTTAACAAATTCCCATATTTAAAAAAAAGTGTTTTAATGAATTTCTATTAATCCAGGATGAATTTCTATTAATCCAGGGATCTATGGGAGTGAGTGATCTCTGTGTCCCCTTGGATTCTTTCTCCCTTATTTAGCGTTTCTCTGTTTTTGTCCTTCTCCCTGGAGGGTTCGTGCGTGTGCGTCCTACCTTTCCTCCTGAATTTGGGATCGCACGCGGGTAGCACATCAGTGGTAAAAGTTCATCCCTCCAGTTTCCTCTGGGAGCTTTCCCTTTTCCCTCTCACCTTCTGGGAGCTCCTGGAGAGGCTCTGGGCTCCAGCATTTGGGATCCAGAGTTCAGGAGTTGAGGACAACCCCAGTGGCCAAACCTGATTGAAAATATCCACCGGAACCATGGAATTATGGGATATCCTGAGCTGGAAGACATCCATAAGGATCATCTAAGTCATCTCCTGTCAACCCTCCATCCCAGGAAATTCCATCAGCTTTAAGATCCAGGCTCACCTTCCTGGTGGGAGACATCTGAGGGGGTTCAGGAGAACCCTCAGTGTTGTGTTTCCGTATTTATTTGTGGATATGGATTCCCAGTTGGTGATTCCACCACTGTGGATAGGAAAGGGCGGGAATCACTTGTCTCAGCTGTTGATCCTTTGTTTTCCAGCTCTTTTTAGGTGTCCCAGAGGGTCTGAAAGTCCCTGAGCGTACGTAGACAGTTGGGATGAGCAGGGAATGACCCCAGGGGCCATTGCGGTCACTCAGGGATTCAATTTAGACTGAGAAAACTCCAAGATTGGGATCCAGGACACAACAGGATTAATTTTGCTGGTCTTTTTTCACAGTCTGGGATGGATCCACCCTCTGGAACTTTGTTGTCCCTGTCAACTCTCCCATTCTTTTGGGACAATGAGCTCTTAAACTCCTGACACTGGGAAAAAAACCCAGCGGCTTTGGTTTGAGCTGCTGACAGAGGGATGAGAGATGAGATGATGATCAGGATGATGATGATAAATTATGATGATGATTATGATGATGATAAATGATGGTCCTTTCTTCATTCACCTTCTCCAGGAGAGGTTTGTCCAGACCTCTTTTCCATTCCCAGACAGGATTTACTTCCCAAGTTCTTCACCCCAAAGCTCTTCAGGCTTGGAATCACCTCAGGTTTGGGGACTCTTCCCTTTCATCCCCTTGGGTTTGGGGACTCTTCCCTTTCTGCTCTGGATCTTCTGAACAAGGAGACTGGCAGTGCACTCTGGAACCAAGCTGCAAATTCCCTCTGGAACTCCACATTTTCTTTTTTTTAAAAAAAA
>VZSE01013846.1:2662-27731 GCA_013398275.1 Promerops cafer
GCCGCCCACCCCGGAGCCCGCCGGGGCCCGCGGCGCTGCGCTCCCCTCCCGCCTGGCGCGGGGTCGCGCAGGAGGCGGTGGGTGCGAAGAGCTGTGCCCGCGGCGCTCGCCCTGCCACGGCGGCTTGTCACACGTCCAGCCGCACACGCGGTCGCGTTTATATGTCTTGGCCGCGGGCCCCGCCAACCGATGGCGCCCGGGGAGCACGGGGAGGCTATTGCCGCTCCCTGCAAGTCGATTCTTGCAGCTCTTATTTGCAGGAGAAAGCAAAAGGTGCCGGGTCGCCCCTTCTCCCTCCCCGCAGAGTACACGCAGGCCCCCAGCGCGGCTGCGGGGCTGACAGGCGCCTCGAGGGCCGGGGCAAAGTGGCGAGACGGGGGATGACACACTGGGCAGATTTCTTTCTCCTTTCCCTGGAGGGCTTCGGCTTATTTCACACGGTTCCTGCAGTAGCGTATGTGGCACCGACATTCCCTGCTCCTTCCCCTTTCCTGCCTTCAGGCAGAGCCTCCCCGGGCAGCAGACAGGCAGCGTCAGCTGGCCCGAGCACAAGACATGTCGCGCTGTAACAAACCGGTGCCCCGGGGCTGCTCAGGGAACCCCGCGACACTTTACACCTGGTTTCGGACGGACTCCTCAGTCCTGTCCCGGGAGCGGGGCAGACCGGCCCCGTTTGACCCCCGAGCCTTTCCACCGGACAAGGCGCCCGCCGGCAGACTCAAGAGCCGGGCCGAGTTCCGCAGGGCCGGGACCACCTGCGCTCGCCCCCGGGGCGCGGCGCTGCAGCGAGCCGCTGCTGCCGGCACGGCTCCGCGGGACCCGGCCTCACCGCCCGTGCTCGAGCACAGCTCCGCTGCCCAAAGCGGCCCTCGGCGCACCTCGGCGCCCGCAGCTCTGCCTGCCGGCAGCTCATGGCCCTCAGACTCGCTCCTGCCTCTCTTGCACAGGAACCTCCTCTCGTGATGTGCCCTGTCCCGATGATTTTAAGTGCGACATCAATTTTCGTAACCAAGCGTGAGCCCGGCGGGTGGCGGCTCCCGAACGTGCGTGCCCGGGGCAGCCGGCCTCTCCCGTCGGGGCGCCCAGGGCCTCGGTGGCCCATGAGCGGATTCCTAGTTCCACTGCCCGGCCACGTGTCCCTGCTCCCCTAACCTGGACTGACTAATTGCGGGTAGAGGCAGTCGAAGACGTAGAAACGTATTTTATCCGGGAAATAAATTAGCTGTTCGAGGAACTATTTTATGTATATATATAAAATTCGATATATAATTCTATATATAATTCTATATTTCTATATGTGTCAGAACACGTTTCTGCATCTTCGCCTAGAACCGTATAACCAATCCCTTATCTCCCGTCGGCGGAGGAACGTGTGCCCCAAAACCCGGGCTGCGTGCTTTCGGTCACAGAAAGGAGACCCGTCTATTTCCGCAGCCAGCCGCGGAGCAGCGCACGCCGCCCCCGGCACCCCCTAACGCGCACAAACGAAACGGCGAAGGGAGAAGGGATGAGGCCCGCAGGAGAGACGCTCTCCAGGGTTCCCCTCCACGGCAGCCCCCGGCGGCTTCCCTGCGGCTCGCTCTGCGCAGGGCGACGCAGCAGCCGGAGCCAGCTGTGCCCCGCCGTCGGGGCCGGGGCTGCCGGGCTCCCCAGGGCCGGGGCGAGCTTCTTTCTGCCGGCCACCCATGCTGCTCCCGGCGCTCCCCCTCGCAGGCATTTCCGCGGCCAGGGCCGGTGCAGGTGTAGCAGCACTGCCGCGTGTGTCATCACCTCCGCCAAATGGCACATTCCTCCCTTCTCACTCCTAAGCCGGGCGCGTAGCTCCTTGGCAGGGCTCGCTCGCTCGCCAAGGACATTTGACATCCGAGGGTCTTGTTTGGGTTTTTTTGACAGCCCCGCCAAGGGGGATTTCGGATGAACACCAGGGCAGAAGCTCAGCCCAGCGCTGAAAGCGGCGGTCGGGGCCAGCAGCAAAGGTGAGCGCGCAGCCCCGTGTTCGGCTACTTGAGCGTTTGACACAAGGGCAGGCAGGGGCTCTCGGGCTCTCCCCTCTCCTAATTGAGCCCTTTTGGGGACATGAAACAACTACCTGAAAACGCAGGAACACGCCCCTGGCAGCTGTACGCTGTAGCTGCGGTTAAGCGGGGAGCTGAGGGCTTATCGGCACGCACAGAAATGCCGCAGCGAGGGGAATGCAAGTAACGGGGACGGGCAGCGAGCAGAGGAGCGCGGAGAGCCCTTTCGGGGGAAGGAGCGGGGATGCTGGCACGGCCCCGGGGAGCGGCCCGATGGGCCGGTGCCCCCGGCGGAGCCCGCGCCTCGCCCGCCGCCGCTCCTGCGGCTGGGCAGCAGCCGGCCAAAGCCGGACGAGGCGAGAGCAGAAGCAGCCAGCGGAGCCGCTCCCGGCCCGGTGCTGCAGCCGCTCGCCAGGGTAGGGGAAGCAGGAGGGGAATTCGCAATGGAGGGGGCTCACGGCGCCGTGCCCGTGTCCCAGCCTGCCGCGGCGGGGAAGGTGCTCTCGCTTTCTGCACATGAGGGCAGAGCAGCCCCGGCCACAGCCCGGCCCGGTGCAGGGAAGACGGGAGGGAGGCGGGCAGAACTGAACTCCATCCCGGCCGCGCAACCCCGCTAAGGGAGGCGACCCGGGAGACGCTGCAAACTGGGGCTTCGCCGCTACCGGGCCGGACCGGGATCCCTTTCCCGAACAGCACGAGAGCCCCCTCGATATTCCCGCTGCGCAGCGCTGAGCCCGCTCACGGGGGGGAGCGCCGAGCGGAGCGGGGCACGGCGAGCGCCGGGGGGACACGGGGCACGGTGCCACCCCCACGTCTGGCCCCGGCAGCCCGGACGAGGATTCCCACGAAAGCCGTGCCTTCAGCTGAAGCGCTGATAAGACTCGAGTAGCCCGAGAGATTTGGGTTTTCTTTTCTACTCACCCTCTTCAGGCAGCACAACCTGGAAGGTCTGGGTTTGTCTGAAAATGCGGCAGCCTTCCTCTCCCAGCGGTTGTTTTCTTTTCCTTTTCTCTTGGCGAGAAAACGTGTCTCCGGCGGGGAAAGCCGGTCCGCCCCTGGCTCGGAGAGCCCCGCTCCCGTTCGGCCAGCGCGGCCCGCCTGCAGGCACCGGGGCAGGGCTCTCGCCTCCCGCAACGAGACCCGGACGGGGACGGGGGACACAGCCCCGCTGTCGGTCCTGCGGCTCCTACTCCGTTCGGCTGCCCCGCCGCGCCCCGGCTCCCGGGGACGGACACGCGGCCGGTGCCCCGTCAGGACGCACCTTTCGGGACTCTGGAGCCCGCAGCACACTGGGGCCGTACCGACATTGCCCGCACTCCTCCGGTTCACGTAGCAACGACACGGACACGGATGTAACAGCGGCCCTAGGCGCGCCTTGTTCCGAGTCCCGTTTCCCTGAGGAACGGCATCCGCGGCGGCGCGGGGCTCCGGGAGCCGGGGAGGGCCGGGCGCTCTCGGTCCCCGCTCCGTCCCCCCAGCAGTTCTCCTTCCCTCGGCACAGCCCGCAAAGCGGCCGGGACAAGGCAGTCACCATGGTACCGTTTCAAGTATTCCTAGTTTATTCCTTTTTTTTTTTTTCTTTTATTTTTTATTTATTTTTTAAAATATTATTTTCCGAGGTACTATTGCTCTTTAAGATCGTGGAGTATTTTTCCACATAACAAACCCAGAGAAGGTAGGGTACGTGTTAAACGCGGCGTGCGAGGGTCTGCCTCTCACCACGGCGCTCATGAGAGTTAACGAATGTACTGCGGGAAATAAAATATTCTGGCCCCAATAAAAATTCATCCGATTTAATCTATTGAAAGGCTGACACGGGGGCGTTTTCCTGCCGTACCGACGCGCGGGATCTCCGTGTCGCCTCGGGCGGAGGGAGAGGAGGTGCCCCGGGACGCGGCTGCTCCAGCGCCCGCAGGCAACTCGGAGCGGGCCGGGCCGTGGCCGCAGCCGCCCCGCTTCCTTTCCAGAGCCCGTTCCGCTCCCTTTCTAAATGATGGCTAGAGGCAGGGCTCCGACCTGGAGGTGCTTTTGTCGGCACAGCACCGACCACCAGGTATAAAACCTTTGTAACCTCAGCGCATCCATTATGTGAGACGAAACTGCGTGCGTGTCACTGCCTTTAGACCCGAAACTCTGTCCTGGAAAAGCTTGCGTTTTCAAAACCTCACCTCTCACTTGGCCTGCAAATCACCTGGCTCATCTAGGGACACCACAAACACGCACAATCCCACTTGCCCCTCTGTTCAGGATTCCCAGCAGCATTTCATAAACGCTCTTTAATTACATTACTCAGTGTGTGACGCCCGAACAAGGAAATATTCACCTGGAAAGTGTCTTCTTCTGCATGAATGAGTCTCATTGTCAAAACCTTGAGCATATATAGGTGCCTATATGTTTTGCACTGCAGAATTTAATTTCTCATTTATACTGTACGGCTAAAAATTTTGGTAGCTTCAGGCTTGTTTTTACAAGCTCCCAGATGTACAAGGATTTCTGTTTTTACAGGAAAAAAACGAAGCAATCTGTAGACCGTGATGGCTGTACATCCATAATGTGAGCTTCATGAGGAACAGAGCAACTTTATTATGATCTTGACTGAAATCACATTGAATAAAAGCCCATCTAACAGAGCCTGAGGGGAAGAGTCACAAATGGGCTCAATTCTGGGAGTGAAAGGTTTTGGGATCTGGAGAGTAGATTTCCCCCTTCAGCTGATACTCTGAAGATATTTTCAAGATCCCATTTAATTTTGAGCCTGTTCTTGTTGCCTCGAAATCAAAGAAATCTATCTCACAAGAAAAGAGCCCCAGCTGATCTGTTCCTGCTTCCCATCTCTCCTCAGCTTCTCTTCTGTAGCCTGAGCCCGAGTCTTCACTACAGTATATTTGTTTATGCTTAGAGAACAGGCCTAGAGGAAAACAAACTCTGCATTTCACCCCACCATTTGGTAGTTCCTTTCTTTCCTCTGAAAACACAGCCTGATCCAGGGAAGGCTCTTGAATCCACACAACCGGTTACATGATGAAATGCAAACAGTTTCTTGTGGTATTAAATGGCAGCCCGCAGCAGAGTTCAGGTTGGCTGTTATGGATTCACCAGTTAGGGCTCTGCAGGATAATCCTGTGTTGCTGCCATCCTGCAGCTCGTGGCCTACAGCAACGCTGCCGAATGCTGCAAATAAAAACAAACAAGGCAGCTTCTGCCTTTTAGACAGAGTAGAAATTATGTCTTTTTTAGGAAGCTCGAAGCAAAGATAGTTTGTATCAGTCTGACAGCCTCAAAAGCAAGCTGCTCTTTCTAGCACTTCAAAATTGATGCTTATTTTTCTACAAAGCATGTGGAGGGGGGAAAAAAAAGAGGGATAAAAAGCCCAAACCATACAAGTCCACTCATGTCCAGATCACCCCGAAGTTGCAAATTAATAGCATTGTACAACAAAATTGGAGCCAAAGCAGGCATTTCCCATAGTTGCTGCAAAGATATATGGCTTAACAGATCTTTTTTAAGTAATAAAAAATTCTGTGTGCTTGTTTAGACCATTTGAAAATTGCTTAGTTAAATATTGAAGCAAGGAAAATTATTTGAATTTCAGATTTTTTTGAAAAAAGGAGACTTCATGAAAAATTCTTCCAACTGACCTACAGACATCAATGAAGTTTGTTTTCTATTACTTCTCTGAGAATGTGGGTTCCAAACTGTAGCCATGATGAATCTCTCTGAATTTATATAATCACCCAAGTCCGTTTTCATAAAGGGTCTCTTACTGCATTGAAGCAACAATATTTGAAAAGCTCATTCAGGTGAGAAGCTGAAATGCCTAAATTTAGGAGACAAAGATCCACCAACACAGTGCAACTGGATTGTTAGTGGCGGGGAGAAGAGCAATTCCTCACCTGACACAACTCTGCTGACAAAGGCCCTTTTAGAGAGACAGTGGTGCTGGCAAAGCTGCTTCAAAGCTGCACCACAGGCTTGGGGCTGCAGGAAGCTCTGGCGCTGGGCTGTGTCTGCACTGGAAGCACTTTGCTGTGAGAGTTTTTGGGGATACTCCTGCTCAGGAGGCTCCCAGTCCCACAACAGAGCTGGGCACTTGGGGACATGCTTGCACATGTTTGCAGCTCTGCTGATTTCAGTTTGAGGGAGCAGCTTGTGCTGACTCACTCACACCACTGAATTTGGGAATTCAGGTTTTGTCTTTAGCAGCTCCTTGAGAATTTGTGCGAGGCACGGTCGGTGCTCTCTGTCCACTCCTGCAGGCTCCTGCAGAGGAGGTGCTGCCCTGGGAGAAAGCCAGCCAGCCACAGCCACGTGCTGGAAAATCTATGTGCATACTCAGACTTTGCCATCTGCCTTATGCCCACACAAGTCATGCTCCTCTTCCATTTCTGAGCGAGGCAGAAGCAGCTGAACTTGGTTAAAGCTAAGCAGTCGTGTCCCAAGGTCTTCCAGAACTTGCAGAGGGGGCTGTATCAGCCAGGAACAGGGTGCTTTTGTTTCAAATAGTCTGTGCACATCTGGAATGTGCGTATATATTACCTACCCAAACAATTTGTGAATAACTCTCTGTACACACAAGCTTCTCCCCATCTGCTGGCTGAACAGGAGCCCTGGCTGCAGCACCCAGGGAGTGCCCTGCCAGATCCAGAGGGCAGAGTTATGGTGAGGGAGGGCTGCCACGCCCTGCAAGGAGCACCTTCCTCCTCCTCCTGAACACCTGAAGGGTTCAGAAGGAGTACATGGCATGAACTGAACCTGTAAAGATGTTTTTTTCCCCCAAGCTCCCCAGTCAGAGTGGTGCACGTGACAAACTATTCCCTCCTAACCCTAGCTGTGCCTCTCCCAAATACATGCTGCACTTTAAAACAATTAGAAGCACAAGTTTGTTTCTCTTTAAACGTAACTACTGTGCTTCTACGAAGATTATAAGATTGCAAGATAAATAACTAGATTTGATCTGACAACAAATCTGTTTTGTTGGATCAAACCGTCTCTAGAGAACCAGGTTAAAAGTGATGTGAGGGAAGAAATTATCTTTTTTCTGGAGGAAAAGAGCTAGGCTTTAGCCAAAGTCAACTTCAGATCACATACAGTGTCCCCCCAAGACCTGAATGCATAGCCTGAAAGCACACACCCACTGGAGCTGGAGGTGGTGGTGCCAGTGGAAGGTGGATCTGATCCTCAGACACCTCTTAGGTCCCTGCATTGTCCCAGCCAGCCAGTGGGCTTGGAAGCACAATGCAAACCCAAAAGACCAAATTTCCCTTCACGGTAAGAACAGAGACTTTGAAGAAGCTGAATATTTCAGTTTAAGCTTGGCCACCTAAATTCTAGTTGATTTTTGTCTGTACAATCACCTCGAGGTCTTTTCGTTTATCTCCATCTTGTTCTGACCTTCTGAGTATGTGAACCTGAACTGGGAATCTGCCAAACATGGGAATTTGCATGACATTTCCAGCTTGTCCTGCTTGTCACCTGGCCAGAAACAGCAGATCAGAGTCACTCAGTTTTCCAGCATTTCTCCTCCTGGTCACAACAGCAAGAAAATGCAGAGCAGACCAAACAACAACAACAAAAAAAATTAACCAGACTTTCATAGACTCTCAGAAGGTTGGTTCAAATCCAGTTGAAATGTAGATGAAAGTTCAGCCTGCTCTTTTTATTACAGTTTGTTTACTTACATATAATTTAAATTCAATTTGTTTTCCATTTTTTCATCCAGTTTGTAGCTATCCCTTGCAACAAATAAAAGAAAGACACATTATGAGAATAGCTGTCAGGAGAAGTTAAGCTCTGTATCAGTGTTCATCTGCCTGGTGCCACAGGTATTTCACACAAAGCATGGAAGATCACTACTTGCACAGAAAAGCTTGTGCTGCCTGGGTGAATATTGCATTGAGCCAGTGCTGTTTGATGGCTTCATGTGGGGCTGAACTCTGGCACTGCCCACAGAATATGGAAGCAGGTATTGCACTGAATGCATGCTAAAGTCTGCACCAGATAATCAGAATAACAGTCAAAAAAAAAATTAAAATTTATTATTCTCCGGTGGTTCATTCTTAATGGACAGGGCGCAACAGTTGGATATTTAAAAACTCTGGTTTTAGCTGACTTAAATCAATGGCAGAGGAAATGAAGGGGTTTGGCTGTTTTGTTTTCAGAAGGCTTTTGCCTTGAGTGATGTGTAAGCTTTAGTGCTTTGTGCATCCCTGCACCCTGGCAGAGAGAGCTCTGAGGATGTGCAGTGTGTACCAAGGGCCAAATGCATGGCTTACACTCCAGTGAGGAGAGGGGGGCTCAGCTTCACCTGTTAATTAAATTAATTAAGTTAATTAATCAACAGTTACAACTCTTCTTAAGCTTGATGTTATGGCTGGAATATTACACAGTGTTTAAGCAGCATGTCACCCACCTTTTGGGCAATTCAAGTGTTTTACAAACAGCTGGAAGGCATAAAACAAAGCTTTACTTGCTACTGGGTCCTCCATCAGTCACTTCATGTCACATTTTCTTACCTGTGGTTTCTCAGAATTAGGTAAGAGCCAGGATCTTTAATCTGGGAACTCATGCTCTAACTCCTGACTGTGATTGCTGGTGTCACACACCTCACTTTGAAAATGTGATGGGGCTTGACAATAAGAAGCACCAAAAAAATTGAATGAGGGGTGCTTCAGCAGAGATTTTCAAGGGAGACATTGTCCCGTTGGAAGAAAAAAATAACCCTTAAGAAGAAAGAGAGAGGCAGCAGTCATTTAATGCTACAAGCCCTGAAGAAATGTTCCTGAGCACCACCCCAGGAGCAGGCCCTGCACTGACCTGCAGCCCCAATATTAGGCTGTAAAGAGCTGCATCCCTTTTCCTGACTGTGGGATGACTGCAAAGGGATGGAAATACCAGGGCTTTTAAACAGGCTTTCAGAATAATGCAGAGCTACATTTTGGTTCTTTTGAAGCTGAAAAGGAATTTCCCTCTTGATCTCGAGGGGAGCAGGATTTCCCCTACTGTTTAGAACTCCTCATAATGAAAAGGTACTTTTCTGTTTCAGTTCTTGCTGTTGGTGAGGTGCTAATCCAGCACTGTCGTGGCCTTGCAGCTATTTTGCACATTTGCTGGGAGTGAAGAAAAAGGAGAAACTACTGTTTATGACCTATTTAAAGCCTAGTTTTTCTAGTAAAACATACATTTACAAACCAAGATTTTACAGCCACTTTTGGGATAGAAAATGAAAAAAAAGCCACCTCTCCTTTCTTGCTCAAGTGTCTATGCATAGAGTCTTGCCTGCCTCAGACTTATTACCTTAAAAGAACCTATATGAGGGGACTAATGTGGGGGATAACCCCACAACTCAGTGATTCATGGAGCTGCTGTAAAGATATATTTTGAAAAACCACCCTTTTCAGAGAGACTGTTAGATTTTCCTGAAACCAGTAAAGAACTTATTTTTGAAGAAAAAAATTGTGGTTCTAGAAGCGATTATTTTCTGCTGAATACTGTATCAAAAAATCCCAGCCTGGCTTCAGTTTTTCATTAGAAATACTGTCAATTTTTGGCAAAAATCAAAACTGCCTAACTATTCCACTGGGCACAGGTCGGTGTCTTGTTTAAAACGTTTTTGATAAAAGATTTCTGATGAGTACTGCACTGGGTTTCTGAGATGTCCAGCTGAGATGTACCTGGGGCAGGAGCTGGGGCTGGGAGCTGGGTTTGAGTGAGGCAGGGGCAGAGGAGGTTTGGTGGTCCCTCACTGCCAGGGAGCATCTCTGCTGCTTCACATCCCTGCCAGAAACCAGCCTCCACTGGAAATGTTTCAGGGGAGCTTTCGGTCAGCAGCAAGTTTTGCTGCCATCCAACTGAGAGAGTCTTTTCAGAGGTTGGTTTAGTGTTTTAAAGGTGATGCTGTTGTGCAGCAGCTCCTGCTGGGGTACCTACAATTATTAGCAGGAGGCTGCTGCTGTGTTACAGAATTTGTAAATGTAAATGATCGGGTGCTCACGGTGCAGGTAGTGGTGTTATTCAGCTACACTGCTTCCTCTCAATCTCAGCGTGTGAAAACTGGCACAAAAGCCATTCATCAGGACCATATGCCCACCACATGGTGGCCACCACATCACCACAACCCTGATTAGACAAAAAAATGGAAGGAAAAACGGAGCTAATGTAGTTTTTACTAAATGGTGGTAACTGTAGTCCGTCGATAGAACTGCTGTTTGTAAGACTGAAATCAGCTTACTTTGTGCATCTCTCCCATAAAACAATTAGAACAGAGGATTCTTAAGGGCAGGGGGGCTTGTTCCCTCTTACCTCCTCGAATCAACAGTAAGCCACCAGGTTCTCCCACCCTCCTTCCCCTTTCTCTCAAATTTGGTTTCTCAAGCCCCATGCTGCCCGGGCTGCAAGGCCTGTGTCAGTTCTGTGGTGGCGTGTTAGTCAAACACACAGCAGATGTCAGTGCATTACAAAACTTGCTCTGAGGATAAAAAAAGCAGTTACAAATGAGAAAGTTAAAGGGGAAAGCAGAAATGCAGGGAACGGGAAAGCTCTGAAGCCCTGGAGGAGATCACCCCGTGTTTGGCAGGTCTCGTTATCCACTAACACTGGCAGCATCAGTGCAATTCTCCAGCCTCTCCTGTTGAATCCTTCTGAAGCTTTTAAATCTCTCACCCACCCAGGTTTCCAGGGAACTACAGTGCAAGCTTCCCAGCTGGTTTGGGAAGGTGATGCCTGGGTGTTCTGTCCCCTTTTGCCCGATTCAGCCCGTGGACGTGCAGCAGGGAGTGGAACAAACTGGAAGCATCTCTGCTGCTCGCTGCTCCTGTAACCAGAGACTCTCTCCCTGCTTTAGGAAAGCCATCCCTGAGTAAAATATTTCCCTGGCCGGGGTGTCACGGCTGAACCAGAGGAGGGTCATTGAGAGTCAAGCAATCCAGGAACAAAAGAGAGATCCAGTTAAAGGCCTCCCTTGTCCCCAGGACGGAGAGCGCCCTGGAAAAACAAACAGCAGCTCCCCCGGCCCGCAGAGAGAGAGCTGCAGCAGTGGGAGGGACCCTTGGGCGAAAAGGACGTTCTCAGGAAGCCCAGCACACACACCTCAGCCCAGGGGCTTCCTCACTTTGTACGCCCAGCTTCCCTGCAGGACACGGAGCATTGTGAGAGCCGCAGCTCCGCGGGCAGCTCGCACCCAGCCGCTCGCAGGAAACCGCTCGGGGCTTGTTTTGCTCTTGGAGAAGCAGAGCAGAATGTTTATCTTTCTTATCTCAGATAGGAAACCTATGGGAAATGCTGTGCCATACTCTCCACTGTTCTCCTGTCACATAATTATAATGCATTGCACGGAGCAAAATCTTCTGGAAAATCAGCAGGGCCAAAGGGAAGACAATCCCTTAGTAGAAGGCACTTTTCTTTCCAAATTCTACAGGGCTCATATGAGTAGCCATTGGTATAAAAACAAAGGATGAGCTAAATGTTTATGTCAGGAAAACACAACGCACCCGGCGTGTCTCATGGCATTAGGAGAGTAATTGTTACACAAGGCAAATCTCTTTTCCCCAAATAACGAAACTGGGCCAGATTTTTTTTCAGACTTCAAAGCAAGAACACAGTAGGGTCTTTCCACTGCCAAATGGCTAAGTGGAATAAAAAAATTGTGATTTTGCCATTAAATACTTGGTATCAATTCAAGAGGATTTTTTTTTTTTAAACGGTGATGCTATTACATTCTATACTGGAAAAGGATAAATTAGAATTTCAAAGGCTGTAAGCAGTCACTGGACAAGGAACCGTGCACACAAGGCTGCTGCACCACAATGCACAGTTTGCAGCATTTACAGTCCCAAACTCTGCTAGGATATATTCTATGTGTTAGTAAGGTCAGCACAGATTATACTGAACCAGCATCTAATGCCTTCCATTCTGCCAACACAATTTTCCCTTGAAGATTTACTACAAAGCTCACAGTATTCCTCTAAATTCCACCGCTTTAGATTTAAAAAAGGCTCTGAAATAGTTGGGAAGGCTGACACAAACAATATCTCTAAGGAACTTTCATTTTCTTAGGGAAATGCCTAATGAAAATTCGATAAAGAGGATACTGAGACTATGCAAGAGGTTGGTAACAAGCCCAGGTCTCCAACAACACAGTCAGTGCAAAAACTTTAGATTTTGAGGAATAGTTACCAGACCTAGATAGGAACCAAAGTCCTTTGGAGGAGAGTAAAATCCTCACTGGTTTCCATTTCTGCAGCAGGTGTTTCTCAGAACTGCCTACAGACACACACTCAGGAAATTATACTGAATCAATGTTTAAAGTGGGTTAATTAATTGGCCCCAGCCCCCAACTTATTCACAACCTAAAGCTTTTGGGTTAACTAAGTTAAAAGCTGTTTAGAGTACTCGAATTCTGAAAGGAATTTCTACGCAGGATTTTAGTCCTGCTAAAGTAATTTGTTTTAAATTCACATCTTCACTTAATTTGTTGTGGTTTTTTTTAAGCCTTCCTATGTAAATGGGTGCTACAGCAACCCAGAAAAAAAAAGAGTTCGGATAAGTAAATTTGTCATTTTTAAAGTAAACAAAGAAAATGCTTAATCTCAGCAAATGTTCCTGGATCATTTAATGAGGGTTCTACGAGCAACCTCTGAGAATGTGCTGCTTTTTGAAGCAAATGTCACTACAGGAGCAATAAACTTCTGACATCAGTGTTCTCTGCAGGTATTTGGCCCCCAGTTTAACACCTGAAACTGTTTGCAGGTGTTCCAGGTTTTCAGTAGTTTATGTGAAACTGAATGATGTCACCCGAAGAATAAAAGTAATAATAAAATAATAAAAGATAAAAATAATGGATAAAGTAAGGGGAGCTCTGCCCAGGCAGCCCGTGGGGGACAAGGGGAGCAGGGCAGCTCAGCCCTGGTGCTCTCTCCACAGGGACCATGGCATGGACATTTTCCTCCTGGCTGTCTGCAGCATTTTCCCAGGAAAACAGCCTGGTTGGTATGGATCCTTCAGCAGTTACCAAAGTGCACTACATTCACTGCTATCAGCCAGTTTTGTTGTGTTTGAAATCTTTGTTTTCCAGAAAAAACACATCTCTCGTTGCTTCTTCTCTCAGTTGCTTGAAAAAGAAATGATTCGTGTTGATTGGGGTTCACTGCTTGTCAGCTGGCTTCAAGTTTAGGTGGTTTGTGACACCCCACCTCACCAGGATGTGATTTTAACTTTATATTCCTTTCTGTGGAGCTGTTATCCACGTCTGGAGAAAACAACAGTGGAGGCATTGCTCCCTGACCCAGCTCGTTTCCCACTTTCCCCCTGGAGAGTGAACACCCTTCATTTGCTGTCACTGCTGGCCTGACTGCTGGGACATCCTTCCTCTGGCACACCTGGCCACCACCTGCCCAAAAATAGGATTTAGCCCCCTACTCCCACCGGGAAAAAACCTCCTCAAAAAGATGCACGATTTTTCTGTGAGTTTCTAACTTCGTTGTTTATTATTTTCAGTGGTTAAAAGAGGAGATAATCCAGATTTACATTCTCTGGGAACAGGCACAGAAAAAGGCAGCCAGCCCATTGGTGATACCCTGCTGCCACTGCATTCTCCTGCATTTACAGCACAATCCAGGGAGCTGAAAAAGAACCACCTCCATGCTATTATTAGATTTTATCTACATATTAGGTTTCCTCTGCCTATTCCTCGTTTGAGAACAGGGCTACACACAGACCAGCCCTGGAATAAATAATGACAATAGAAAAGGTTTGTCCCAGAGCCTGCACTTATCAGATGAGTTGTAAGTACTACACAGTTTAGTATGTGAAGGAGGAACTTGACACACAGAAAGGCATCTTTAACTGGCTGTGTTTTTCAGCTGGATAAGCTTTTTAAAAAAGACCTAGAAGCCAGAAGAAAAGGTGTGCCACATTTCCTGGATATTTGGTACTCTATAGAAAGATTTCACTGGAGCCTTTAAAGCAGTATTGGGACAAACTAAAAGCAAACAAGAGTTTCTGGGGGTTAAGCATCAATATAACTTTTCTTTTATTTCAAATTTAACCTGGTCAAAAAGCTCTTTAAAACACAATGGAAGTTATTATGGAAATGTTATTTGTGTCTTGTGTTATAACAAAAATTGTATTTGCTGCCTTTCAATGCTATGTATACAACCTGGGATGGGGAATATGGAAAACAGAAACACTGAATTTCTTTGCTGCCAACTGTACTCCTGCTCAAACCAGGAATTCATCACAAAGCTGGGTTCAGTGGGCGTTAAACTGTGTGAGTGGAAGCAAACAAATATTCTGATTTTTGTGACACTCACAGCATAGCACAGGGCAGCACAAGGGGGAAAAGCCTGGAGACCCTCGGTAACCCCAAAGCCTCAGAGCACTCTGAGTTCTGTGTGCTCTCTCCAAGGTGGGTTTGGAGATTTGTGAGCACACAGATCTCTGTAAGGTGGGTTTGGAGCTCTGTAAGGTGGGTTTGGAGCTCTGTAAGGTGGGTCTGGAGCTCTGTAAGGTGGGTTTGGAGCTTTGTGAGCACACACATCTCTGTAAGGTGGGTTTGGAGCTCTGTAAGGTGGGTTTGGAGCTGTGTAAGGTGGGTCTGGAGCTCTGGAAGGTGGGTTTGGAGCTTTGTGAGCGCACGCATCTCTGTAAGGTGGGTTTGGAACTCTGTAAGATGGGTTTGGAGCTGTGTAAGGTGGGTCTGGAGCTCTGGAAGGTGGGTTTGGAGCTCTGTAAAGCACACAGATCTCTGTAAGGTGGGTTTGGAACTCTGTAAGATGGGTTTGGAGCTGTGTAAGGTGGGTCTGGAGCTCTGGAAGGTGGGTTTGGAGCTCTGTAAAGCACACAGATCTCTGTAAGGTGGGTTTGGAACTCTGTAAGATGGGTTTGGAGCTGTGTAAGGTGGGTCTGGAGCTCTGGAAGGTGGGTTTGGAGCTCTGTAAAGCACACAGATCTCTGTAAGGTGGGTTTGGAACTCTGTAAGATGGGTTTGGAGCTGTGTAAGGTGGGTCTGGAGCTCTGGAAGGTGGGTTTGGAGCTCTGTAAAGCACACAGATCTCTGTAAGGTGGGTTTGGAACTCTGTAAGATGGGTTTGGAGCTGTGTAAGGTGGGTCTGGAGCTCTGGAAGGTGGGTTTGGAGCTCTGTAAAGCACACAGATCTCTGTAAGGTGGGTTTGGAACTCTGTAAGATGGGTTTGGAGCTGTGTAAGGTGGGTCTGGAGCTCTGTAAGGTGGGTTTGGAGATTTGTAAAGAACACAGGTCTCTGTAAGGTGGGTATGGAGCTTTGTAAGGTGGGTTTGGAGCTTTGTGAGCACACACATCTCTGTAAGGTGGGTTTGGAGCTGTGTAAAGCACACAGATCTCTCCAAGGTGGGTTTGGAGCTTTGTGAGCACACAGATCTCTGTAAGGTGGGTTTGGAGCTTTGTAAGGTGGGTTTGGAGCTTTGTGAGCACACAGATCTCTCCAAGGTGGGTTTGGAGCTTTGTGAGCACACAGCTCTCTCCAAGGTGGGTTTGGATCTCTCCAAGGTGGGTTTGGAGCTTTGTGAGCACACAGCTCTCTCCAAGGTGGGTTTGGATCTCTCCAAGGTGGGTTTGGAGCTTTGTGAGCACACAGCTCTTGCCCAGGCGTGCCAGGACCAGGCCTGGGCAGCACTGAGCACTGAAATGTCACTCGTTGTGGGAACAGAAATTCCTTTGTAAGGATTGATGGGTAGCTCAGATAAGGACAGAAGTTAAGAAGAAGTTTCTTTCCATCACACACAGCTCCTCCAGGCCCTCACACACCAGCCAGTAAAGGTGGGACCACAGCTCACCTGCACCTGCATTAAACCCTGGCAGATCACTTGGCTCCCTCTGGCTTTTTACAAGGCTGAAAGACAAGTTCCTCTCTCCCCCAAGAAAGAGCAACCTCAGCTTCACAGAAGCAAGTAGAAGTTTGCTGTTGGCTTCACAAGGTCTGGGTTTACACAGGCCTTAGCAGCTGCTAGTATTAAAATAAATTACTCTATCTACAAAAATCACAGCTCAGAGTAATGTTCTGAAGTGCAGGAGTTCCATGCATGCAAGAGCCCAATTAGATACTTACAAGGATGTATGACAGCTGCTGTGAAAAGGCTGGATTTTTAGTTTTTGCTTTGTTTTAATAAATATCAATGCTATAAAACTCTTTCCTTCTGATCAGGGTATTTAAAAAAAACTAAGTAAAATTGGAGCAAAATACTATTTGGAGTAATTAAATTTATGCATAGTGTATCAGTAAGACATTTAAAAGCCAAAATTATCAGCTATTTCCTATTGAAAAATGTAATATATAACACTAAATGAAGACATATCTGACATTCACATGCATATAACAGAGGTATTCAGCATCAGTTTTTCCTGACTACATTATTGTCAGATGGAGAAACAAATAGCTTCATTCCCCACTTTTCAAGTGGACAATTTACCCTCTTACAGGTTTTAGAAAGCCACACAGAAGGGGCTGTCTGAGCAAACAGGGAGGAGCTGCCTGTGGCTAATACAGTTCCATTGAAGTGAGGCAGAGAACTGCTGCAGCTTCATAAAATCTTAAATCTGTGCATGGTTTTGGGTTCGTCTCCAGCTGCCTTCTCCTGCTCTGGTGTTTCCCCAAACAACCCAATCATCATCACCCAATTAGTGCTGGAAGGAAAAAAGGGGCTTCTGTCAAACAGAACTCCTTAAACAAATTAGCACAGGTTTTGAACTGGGCTTTACAACCTATTGCAAAGATTCATGCATCAAATACACTCAAATTTGTGAGACAACAGGAGTGGAAAACGAATTAAATTTATTTACCCCTGAATATAGTGAGTTTTGTGAAAATATTGGCAGGAGAAGTGTATAGCAGAGATCCTTATCACAGCAGTTCCATCACAGGTGTTTCCCCATATTACTAGATTATCCTTATCCAGAATAAATATTTAATGTTAGTATTAACAAAGAAAAGCTGTAGCTCCAACAACAAGCTGTGTGTATTTAAAGCTCAGTGATGATTATCCACTTTCAAACCCACTGAGTCGTGTGTATTAGACAATTTTACTCAACACCAGTTTTCAAACTGCAGAGAAAAAGCTCCAGCCCCCAGAGGCCCCCCTTCCCGAGCCAAGGCTGCAGCCAGCTCTCCCTGCTGGGACCCAGAACTTTCAGAACAACGCTCTTGACTGGTTTTTCTTCCCCACTGATGTCTCCCCACACACAAGGGGTGTGCTCCTGTAGCCCACCCACCCTCTGCAAGAGAGGGCAGGGCTCTGAGAGCGTCCCAGGAGGCTGCACTTCACCTCCCAGCGCTGGCCCCCCTGGAAAAGCCCTCTGCTGAGCCAAAATGCGCCTCTGGGAGAGAGGCAGGGCTGAACCGCGGTGGGATGGTCTCACAGGGCTCCTCCCCTGGCTGTCCTGGCAGCGGTCAGTGCCTCAGGAGTCAGGAGCTCGGGATGGATCTCGGCAGAGCAGGAGCTGGGAAGGCTCAGGAGACCCCAGCCCAGCACTCACAGAGCCTGTGGCACCCCTGGTGCCAGTGACAATTTCAGGTTTTTGGAGGGGTTGTGCAAGAATGCTTCTCATCTTGGTATAAACTCCCCAGAGTCCACCTAAATGCAAATTCAGCTCCCATACAAAGTTCCTCATTTTTTCCTGATTCTCTGGAGAAAAGTAGCAAAAATAGTAGGGCAGCAGACACACAGGCTTCTCCTGCAAAATTTTATTGAAATTCTGACTTTCAAAGCTCTTAATAGCCTTCTCATTTTCCTAACTTTGACATTTTTCTCATGAGTTTCTCCTGACAAGTCTTTTATCACCAGTACATTCAGGCTTGCTCTTCCACCTGTGCTTGGCCCCTTTGCAAGTTATGCTGACCTGCACCCTTTTATTCACTCTTCTTTTTGCATCATTCTTGTTCAAAATTTTGTGAGTGGTTTGGAGAGGATGAAAATTATCCTTCCCACTGGGACAACTTTGTTAGGGAACTTGGGGCAGTAGAAGACAACAGAAGTCAACTCATGAGCCACAAAAAGCATTCTTGGGTCTCCCAGAGTGCCTCTGTCCCATCCTTCCTATGCCTCTCACACTCTTCCAAAGTCCCTTTGCTTGCTTTATTCTCTCACTGTTTCTTCTCTCCTAATAATTCCCATCCTTCTTCTTTTTTTCTTTTTTCTTTTTTCTTTTTTCTTTTTTCTTTTTTCTTTTTTCTTTTTTCTTTTTTCTTTTTTCTTTTTTCTTTTTTCTTTTTTCTTTTTTCTTTTTTTTTTTTTCTTTTTTCTTTTTTCTTTTTTCTTTTTTCTTTTTTCTTCTGTCTTTTTTCTTTTTTCTTTTTTCCCCTAACCAAGCAACTATGCTCCCTCCAAATAGTCCATTTCTGGAAAAACCTATCACAAATTGCCTTTCCTTGTTCAAAGGTAAAGTACATCTGTCTGGATTTGGTTATTTCTTAGGGTGTCGTTTTTTTTTTTTTTTTCCTCTTTTGGAAGTAAAAAAAACAAAAATTTCTTGTATCTTTCACACTATTTTGGCAAAAAGAAAACCCCAAAAATCAAGGCAAAAGTTAAAGACTCTGAAGAAAATAAAGTATGTTAAACAGAACACCATTTCTGACCTGAACAAAACTTTATCAGCATTTTCTTTCAAGCAGTCTGTGTTCATCTGCTGGGGGAGAAAAGAGGGGCCAAGAGTCTGACGAGGTGGTGTGGGGAGGATGTTGGGGATGGAGGTGGGGACACCCTTGTGAGCAAAGCCTGCACCCTTGTGTCCTCCCTCTGAGAGCAGCTCAAGGGACAGGGCCAGTGTGGATGGCAAAGCAGCAGCACAGGGCCAGAAACCAGAGCAGAATTCTGCACCAATCCTCCTTCTGAGGGCTCCTTCCACAGTTTATTTTGAATGTAATCGCTTTATCTCGTGGTTATAAATCCAGGCCTGACTCCAAACAGGAGAAATCTTTACCAGAGAGATCTCCTTGTGGCTAGAAGCAGTTGGCAAAGTTTATCAGCCGATAATGGCTGCTCAATTACTATTGAAATGATAATTTCTACACAACAACACTCACCAATATACAACCTGTGCCACTTCTTACCCGCATATTTGCTCACTTCTGAGGCATCACTTTTCCCAGTGCTCCCGCGGGGTGCAGAGGGGTGCAGCTCACCCGTGGTGCCACCAGAGCAGAGGCGCAGCCTGGGACCCAGCCCCAGCTGTTTCCAGCTGCTGCCGCTGCTTTCCTTGCCACGTCTGCGTTCCTCAGAGCCCCTCAGCGCTGCTCAGGGGCTCGGCACCAGCGGGGGCGATGAGCACATCCCCACGACGATGCCTGAAGGTTTCAGCTTTTGTATTTTTCGGACCCTGTGCTGCATTGGTGTGTAACTCTGAACTCCATACAGAGTGTTTGTTAACTGTGCTCACACTTTGGTCAGACAAAACAATCCCCCTGGGCCTGAGATCCAAGGACACCCAACAGCCTCAGGCCCCAGAAGTGTAAACAAAAAGTGATTTGGGGGAGCAAACTGGGGGTAAATGACTTCATTACCTGAGGCTGTAATTGGAGAATTAACCCCTGATATGGAAATGGACCAAACTTATAATTGTCTGAAAAACTGGTGACCACTGTCCACCTTGGGCGTCGCTCCTTGGAGAGGCTTTGTCTGCCCTTAATGTACCTGAAGGCCTTCATTAAATCTATCTTCTTTTATATTTATTTTTTCTATTTTTTTTTTTTTAATTTTTATTTTTTAGCTTTGTCAGGGGTCTGTTTCTAGGTGAGCCCGAGTGAAGCATCAGCGAGGCTGCCCTGGTACCCCGGAGCGGGCCGGGCTGGACCCCGTCTGAGCCCGTCGCGGTGCTCCGGGGGGCTGCAGCGCCCCTCGGCGCTCCCGGGGGGCGAAGCCTCTATCCGGGCATTACCCGAGGGACCGTCCCGGGACCCCGGCTCTCCTCGGGGCACGGCCGGCGCTGGGCTGGGGCACCCACGGGCGGCGCAGCCCGGCCAACTGCTTCCACACTCAGCCCGGCCGAGGCTGCTGCTCTGAGCTGGGATTATTTACAAACGCGTTGGATTTCTCGTCCTCTTGTTTTAGTTACTTCCAGGAGCTATGGACTAGGTTCAAAAACACGAAAGGCTGCGGGCTTTTTGATTGGTTGGACCTCTCTTTTGGGTAAGACAAACGGGGATATGAAAAGCATCTCCAAGCTTTCTGTGTGCTCATGGGAAGGATAATATCCGTTAACACAATCAGGAAAATTGCCTGATGGAATCAAAACTGTTTATAAAAGGCACGGTTAGAGGATGGGTATAGGTGGAAATAAATGGTGCTAAGTTCAGCCTACTTTAGAGGATGCACAGCACTGTGTAATTTTCCGACGTTACTCAAGATCCAAAATCCACTTTGTCTTCATGTAAGGCATAACCCTGTTGTATTTAAAAAAAAAGTTTAAGGGAATTGGTACTTTTCCCTATTGCCTCACCATGCCTATGCTGGAGGGTTCCATAGGAGTCTCTTTTCAAGCCCTGCACAAGCAAGGCTGTAAAGCTGTGCCTTACTTGTGCTGAGGAGTGCAGCATTAAAACCAGGCTTCTCCGTGGGACACCTCTGGGCTCTGCCCTGTGCAAAGTGCACCCTGCGCCCGGCTGCTCCCCCTGCGAGGGGATTTAGATTAGGGCCCTAATTCCAGCCAGCATCCTGGGGTTTTTTAAGCTGTGCCCAGAAGTGGCTTCCTGCAAAGAGCCTCCTGTGATTCCCCTGGCGCGTGCTGAGCTGTGGAATGTCGATATGCTGGCGTGTTTTCATTCTGCATAGCTGAGCTGGCTCTCCCCACCGTGCCATCAGGATGGCACTGGGAGCAATATGTCAAATACGGGCACACTGCCAGCAAATATAGATGTTTCCTGTCCTTTCAGGGGTCCCTCACACTGTCTTCTCTGAAAGACCCAGCGCATTCTGCAGTTATAATAACAAACATTGTAACCTTGCAAATAGCGACACTTGGAGTTTTCTTTAATATTTGTATTTTCTGACCCCAAAAGGGGAAAGAATTTACCATACTTAGGCTGGAAAAACAGTGTGCTAATTTCTCTTATCAAAGGCGCTCAGACCAAAGAGCCTGCCACTAATAACACTATGGTAAAAAAATATTCTGGAGCACATCGTGTGTTACTGGGTTTTAGCACATGCTGGTACC
This sequence comes from Promerops cafer, assembly GCA_013398275.1. NCBI lineage: Eukaryota > Metazoa > Chordata > Aves > Passeriformes > Nectariniidae > Promerops > Promerops cafer. Next base: position 23,853 of record VZSE01013846.1, read on the forward strand.
TAGCTCTAAATGTCAGTATTTTCACAGCGTAATTCATGTCAGCTCCCAGCTCTTATGACATCAGAGGATGAGTTCAAAGGGACACAGTTTTCTGCTTTATAAAAACAGTTTAAAGATAAAAGCCAGTTTCAACCAAAAACAAAAAAAAAAAAAAAAAAAAAAAAAAGAAGAAGAAAAAAGGAAAAAAGAAAATGAAAGTATTAAGCAGTGCATTAGCCAAACAATTCTCTGAGAGGCAAATGCCAATCAGAAGAAGATGACAGTACCCTATAGTGAAACCATATTAGCAGAAGTGATCAACTGCTGTTTAATGCCTTGCACAACACTCAGTGTCTTGCCTTCTAAACCACAAAGCTGAGGAATGGGTAAAAATCATATTAGCTCTTGAGCAGAGAAGATGAAAACAGAATATTCTCCCTTACATCACTGGCAGTTTTTAATACATGTAATGTATCTACTATCCATAAATCAGCTTCTCTGTCAGTGTGAACGGGCAGAGAAGGGAAAGTGACAGAGTATTATTTTCTATATTCATCATTAAAATAAATAAATATCAATCACATGGCTTTAAGCATTTAGTTTTCTGCAGACCTTTCAAAACTTTTTTGACCCAGCACTCGGTGCTCTGGAGCTTATCAATGACACCAGGGGTCAAAAGTGTTAGTGCGACTAAAATTACTTGGACAAAGGCAAGACCAGGTCAGATCGCCATGGGATAGTCCCACAAGGCCTCCTGGAGGCTGCTGCCACCAAGGAGTTCTAAGGAAAAGAAAGGAAAGGCTATGAATCAAACATCCCAGAAAATTCACAAGCAAATGTGTTATTAATCAAGGAAAATAAAAACAAAGTTTATTAAAATGCCTTGTAATAGTACATTTCAAAACAACACAAAGACGTCTTATGTGATGACCATTTTATCACTGAGGCTCATTCCAATTGAGTTACATTCTTCAAACCCAAAGAGCCACAAGTGTGCCAGAAAAGAAAATAAACACTGGAACGATGTGTGCAGTCACACATCTAATTTGACGATTGATCTCACAATTTAAATAGACACTTTCCACCCCAAATAAATGCAGGAGTCTGTATCAACGGCACTTCTGCAAACTGAAACTAATGGTAGGACTGGTACAATTGACACATTTCTTTCCATATTTAGCTGAGAAGTTCAAACTAGGACCTGAATGAAGCCAGAGGATAAGAAAACAAAGCAGAAGGGGTCTACTATGTTCTGCATGATTTGGAACACCACTTTAAAATATTTTTGAATTACTATAATTCTCTCATTTTTTGCACAAACATTTATGAAGGGGATGAATCCTCATATGGTGCAAACAGCCCCAAATTCATTGGTTTCAGTGATACCAATACAGCCAAGGAAGTTACAACAATTGACATCAACCATGAATTTACCCCGGTGTGTTTATACAGGAATTTCAAATCGAATTCTGTGTTGCTCTGGCTCCGGGGAATTGATGGAACTGTTACAGCACAGGATTTAGTCTTTTACGCTCTAAACCGACATCAAAAGGTGGATCCTGTTTCTCCCCTCCCACAAGCTCTTGTTTACTCGAATATTGTCTGTGAAGTGGCTCCTGGGAGCAGGGGTTGAACTGCTGGGCCTGCCTTTGTGCTAACGAGCCTAAATACACAGGGATATTTGAACTGGATTGAGTTTTTGAGCCGAAGATGGAGGTCAAAGTTACAGTTTTATCAGTTACATTTTGGAGCCCTTCACTTGATCACGACAATGCCATGTTCATAACACAATTATTGTAATCATATTTCCAGTGGTGCTCGCCTTCAGTGGAAACAGATTGCGTTAGACTCCGCCTGAAGTGGAATGCACATTTCAAAGTCACACAGAGGTTATGGAACAGGACCTCTCATTTCATCTGCAGACTGCACTCGGGACTTGATCACTGCAGATAGTTCTGAGGCTTTTGGGGAGCTTAGCAATTAAAAAAAAAAAAATAGGCATTGTGTCAGGAGAGGTAGAATAGTTATTAGGTATTGACCAGTCCAGTGATTGCACAGATCTTAGCAAGGCTGTGGGCAGAGCTGGGGGCTCCACGTGATGCTGGTGCTGTTGTGATTTATTCATGAATGTTATTTATTTGCTTGAAGTTTGTAGCAGGCAGCAGCTCACGTCCCTGCTGCTGCAGCAGAGATCTCCCAAAATCTCCCTGGCTGGTCAGGTGGTGTAAGTCAATGGACCCTGGCTGCAGCCCGTGCCCACTCTTGCCAAGACAGAACTTATCCTGCAGTTCCTGTGTGAATTTCTATTTGAGTAAAATTTATTAATGATAGCATTTGGAAAAAGAAAAATCTACTTTGTGTACTCCTTCTATCCTTGCTTTCTGAAGAATTCTCCTTTTTAGTCTGTGCTATTTTTCATGATCTCCAGCCAGTAACAAATAATTCTATTAGAATTAATTACCTCCAGTCTTATGAATCCTGAAATAGCATTATGTAAAAGTGGAGCTATCATATTACCAGGAAATGTAATATACAGAAAATATGTCTTAATTATTTGAACAGAAGCTGGACAAAGATTTATCGCCTCACTAGCTCCAGAGATCAATGTTTTGAACAAAATAAGTTTTGTTCACTGACTAAACCAGAAGTTTAAGAATAGATTTTTCACTTTTTTTTTTCAGCTCTTAGAAATTAATTTCTATTTATAGACGTATTTTAATTTTTTTTTTCATGACTTAAATATATCCTTTTGGCTGACCCCAAATGAAATCTTGATTAAATATTGTTGGTTTTCCAAGTCTATAGAATTATCTAAAGTAACATTTTGGATTTCTAAATAAAAATGTCATTTGAAATAAGAAATGTAAGCTTTATTTAAATACCGCAATAGTTGTTTTTGTGTTTGCCTTTTTTTTTAAAAAATAGATTTACTTATTCTTTAGAAGCTTTGAATTTAGTAAAGGATTTTAGATCTTGCATTTCTGGTGAATAGCAAGAGAGAGCTGCAAAGCATCACCCAGCTCTAGTTATAGCACTGGCCACAAACAGGGAAGAAATCCCAGACATCTCTACAAGTGCAGAACAAGCCCTGAAGATGAAGTGAGACCAAATATTGAGTTTGTATGAGGGATAATTTGCTATATTAGAAGGTTGGGGTTTGGTTTTTTCCCCCTGCTATTTGCAAGTATTAGGTTTTGTTCTTCTGACTGAAAAATTAGCCAGCTGCAGGTACAGCTCAGAAAGCAAAGGCGTGGAAATGAAAGCAAAGGTTTGGAACTGAAAGCGAAGTCCTCGTGTCCCTGGCTGCGAGGAGCTTCCCGGCGGCTGTCCCCGCACTGTCCCCGCGTCCCCTGCCTGCCCTGTGTCCCACATCCTCCAGAGCCACTCGCAGCAGCCCCGGGGCAGCGTCCCCCTTCACGTGCCAGCGACGGGGACACTGCAGAGGGAACGCCCGGGTGCCAGGGAGGGCGACAGCGCTCTACCAGGGCTGTGCACTCTTCTGCAGCCCCCACAGATGTGCGACCAGGACTAGCCCCAGCGCTTTATTTTTTATAGATTGCAGGGTGATCATGTAACGTGCAGCCTGCCTTCCTAAACAGCACGGGCCACAGTAACCTCACCCGCTCCTTTGCCCCTCCATTAGCGCAGACCGTCCTCACCCGGGGAAACGCCGCGCGTGTGCGCAGGCAAAGAGCGAGCAGAGCCAGCCCAGCCCGCGGGCGTGCAGAGGGCCGATCCCAGCTCTGCGGCTGAGAGGAGCTCGGCAGAGTGGAGTCACTCTGGATCAAGGCTTTGGGGTTGTTTTCAGACACTCACGGCTGGAGTCTAGAGCCGTGAGCGCCGGCTCCCCCGAGCGCCCCGGCTCCCCCGGGCGCCCCGGTTCCCCCGAGCGCCCCGGCT
>VZSE01013846.1:27743-155360 GCA_013398275.1 Promerops cafer
CGCCCCGGCTCCCCCGAGCAGGCTGGCCGCAGCACCCGCAGGCTCAGAAATGAGCGGGCTCCCAGGGCAGGGCGAGCAGAGCCCTCGGAGGGCTCATGGCCGTTCCACCAGCCCGATCCCAGCACTGGAGCCCTGGATTGCAGCTGCTCCAGCCCAGGAGTCACGGCGCCGTCGTTTGCTTGTGAGATACACAGCCCCGCGGCTCTCAGCCTCCGGCAGGGTGAAAGCACCAGCAAGTTACCCCGAGCGGGTCCAGGCAGTTTGAAAGGATTTCAGTGCCCCTTTCCTGTGTCTGCCTTTGCAGGTTCACACCACCAAACCCGACTCCAGCGGGTAGAGCTGATCTGAGAAGTAAAGTTCTGGGGAACCAAACCTCGACGTGCACTTTCCAAAATCGTGGCTGCACAGCCTTGGCGAGAGCCTCCATCCATGGCAGGCGAGCCCCGGGAGGAGTCGCTGGGAGCAGCTGTGCCTCAGGCTCCCCCCGAGGAATGCCCTGAGCTGAGTGAGTGGCACACAGCCCTGCGTGGGTTTGCAGGGACCTGCTGCCTGTGCCGGCCGGGATGGGGGTCCCGGGACACACTGGGGATATTCCCAGCCCACCGCAGCCGAGCCAGCAGAACAGAGAGTGATGAGTTCCTAGATGTTCAGAAAAGCTGATATTAACACAGGTTTGGTTTATATCAGACGTAAGTAGGACTTTTAAAAGGTTTTTTTTTGTTTTGTTGCCAGTTTTAATTCAAGAGACTGGAACGAAAGAGAGTAAATAATGTCTAAACTTGGCGGATATTTCCCATAAGTGCAAAGATTAAAGCAGAAATGAGTGGTGGTCTGTACTGCAACCTGAACCCCACTTAATAAACCAAAATATTCACTTACTTGAACATTTAATGAAGGTTAAATATAACCATTAAAGCATGAAAACAATTTCAAAAGTTTCCAAGAGCCTCTCAGCTGTACCCCCCAACCCCACTCTCCTTAGATTTTGGAGCAGTGATGAGTGATATTTCTTAGCTGCTTCAGCTATTCCTGAATCTCTTACTAGAGATGGAGAAGGGAATTTTTCTGCAGTTCTCCTGCTTCATTAATGACTCTCAAGCTGGGGTTTATCTAGCCTGAACTGAGATGACCATTCTCCCTGGAGCTTATACTGGTGTCATTTGTATGAGCCTTCAGTGGTTTTACACAAATGATTGCCCCAGGATTTTTAACAAAACCAGCCAAATGGCCTCTTTCCTTTAATATATTATTTAAGCAATAACCTCACTCTGGCCTCAGGCTTCCAATGCAATAATTAGAACCAAACTAGCATTTACCCACAGAGAAGCAAAAGCTGTATTTAAATACCACAGCAGTGTGTAAGTAATTCTAATTCAGAGGAGAAGTAACTGAACTGGCTGAGGAAAACGTTAAGGAAATGTTAAGGACTTTTATCCCCGTTAAGGTTAGTCAGAAAGTTAGACTGCCATATATTAGAGTTAATAACATAAACAGAATAATGGTGTGGGAACAACAGTTGCAATGCTCACAGTACTGAAAGAGAAAAGGAAGAGAACCAGACTTTGAATGACACTTACTGAAATATAATCTGGACAAAGCTGCCCAGTCTGTAACAGAAAAAACTTCATTACTATGGGCAAACATCATTTTATCACTCAGATTGACGGTGACTTTCTTCTCTCCCCTCACAGTTGACAATTTTCCCTCCTCGTGTAACATTTTAGTACAACACAGTTTCCAGGGCCCAAGGGGAAAGCTGGGCCTGTGTCAACCCTCGTGAAGGAATTTCCCAGGGTAAAGAGCAACAATGAGTTAGATGTAGGGAAATAGGGAACCTGCTCCAATGTACAAGTCCTATTTCAGCATTTTGTTGTGTTTTATACAAGTGCCCTGCCAGGTGAGGCAGGCACCCCTGGGTGCTCACACAAAGCAGTTGTCCCCACGTGGAAAGGAAATCCTGACTGGCCCCAGCAGCAGAAACAAGAGCTCACCTGACTTGCCTAGAGAGTCTGTCTGGCAGTTTCTGGATGAGCCACACCATGGGTATTTCCTGGTATTTCCATTGCTACAGCCTTACCAAAGACAGCAGCTGCTCTAATCTATTTTAGCTATTCAGAGTTAACAACCCCCTTTTAAAAACAGCGACTGATTTGTATTAAGCCCAAGCCTGTTGAATCCCTTTAGCCAGACATCTAAACCACCTTTTTTTCCTAATGAAGACAAGATCTGTGTATCTGGGTCCAGGCACAGCAATCTCTTGAGCTTGACTGGGGACAGTAGGCACCAAACACAAACAACAGCACCAGAGGTGTTTCTCGTTAGCCAAGGGCTCCTGCAGCCAACTTCCTTGCCTTGCTAATTGGAAGCAGGGTGCTGCCTTCCCCAGGCACAGGGAAGAAGGTGCTCGAGGCTATAGCTGGGATGAGCACTCACAAGCAAAGCCACAAGCAGCAGGGAGAAAAATACATGAAGTTATAGGGAAAATGGGCCCTCAAGAACTACAGAAAGAGAGCAAAGCAGCGAGCAGTCAGTAAAAACAATGCTGGAAGCAAACACTGGGGATGACTTTGTGATCTCCCTCCCTGCTGTGTTCCTTGGAGCATTAGCAAGGACTTTGGTAGAAAGTGGCTCCCAAACGCTTTTTGCCAGGCACATTAATTTTAATCAACCTTCCTTTTACTCTGCTGAAGCCTGGGAACCTGTCTGGTGCTGCCTTGTCCCTGGCCCTGCTACAGAGAGCACTGGGTGGAAAACACCTCCTGTAAGAACTGAAGTGCATCCATCACCTGTGGGAGAGTTTCACCAGCACGGGGCAGAGGCTTTAAAGCAGGGATAGTCTCAGCAGCTCAGAATTGTGAACTTGCTTTAAGTGAGTTCTTCCTATCATCCTGTTCTTGATGGCTATTTAACCTTATTTCTACTTGAACAGTACACTCTGTCCTTACTACTGCTGAACACACACCTATTCTGAAGTGATTCTTAAGAACAAGGAGTTGATGGGAATATTACAGAAACACACACACAAAAAAGAATCACTGTACCAATCTGTTTTATTTGCATGTTTTTTTATTTTTTATTTTGAATTTTCCAGGCAGCAGAGGTAATTGTCAAGCTTTTATTTTATATTCTTGTTACCTGCTTGATAAAAAGCCAGCCAGTATGGATAATGTGTGTGGGGTCTTCCTCCTATTTGTTTTTGGTGGCCAACCTTCTTACTTTAGGAGGGTTAGAGAAATAATTATTGAACCCTCTTTGGGTAACAGCCAGAGGTTGTTTTCCTTAAGCTGCTGCAGATTGTTCCAAGGCAAGGTTGAAGCTCTAGGCTTTCACATGGCATTTGGAATGTAGGTGGTGAGTCAGAAAGGCAGCAAGACACAGGAAGGCTGCTCCAGGTGGCAGAAGCAACAGGGTCAGAGAGAAGGCCACTCGTGGCTGGGCAGAGGAGAGCACAGAGGGGAGGTTGTTTAGCAAGGCTGCAGCTCTTCCACAAAATCCCGGGGTGGGGGGGCTAAAAACAAGCAGGGCAGCTTGGAATTGCATCAGGGGACAATGGAGCCGATTGGAGCTGGGGGCTCTAAAGCTGTGCTTTTCATCCAGGAGGGAAAATCCTGCACGCTGGGGCTGCAGAGGGAGCAGCAGCACAGAACTGAAACGTGAAAAGTGCAGATCTGGGCTGGGAGGGAGCAGCAGCTGATGCTCAGTGCCTTGGCTTTCAGCACACCCAGCAAAAACCCCAGAAAAGCAAGGGAAAACAGCACAGATTTGGATGGAGGGTCAGAACTCTCACTGACATCAAGGAAAACCATGAGGGGGATGCAGGGAGGAGGGAAAACAGGAGGAGGATCCCACCCCTACCCAAGGGAAGGCAGCACTGATGTGGCCAGACCAAAGCCCAGCTCTATGGACAATGCACACATTTATTTTTCTATGTTTAGGCTTCTGAATGGCCACACCTACAGACACTGCTGTAAATGATGCATTTTACACGTTGAGGTACTTGTGTGGACAAATGTTCAATAAAAGCAATGAGAAGAGACCTAATGTCTTTGGGAATTTTTTTTTTTTTTTTTTTTAATACATGACGTTAAAAGCCATGAAATAATATCAAGGAACTCAAACGTTTACAAGTATGGGAAAACCAAAAGCATTTTTCAGCTTGAAGGAACATTCTGAGAGTGTTTTGTTGGACATCAGCAGAAATATCGTATGAAACAGAAGCAGACACCCCAGGAATTTCAGACATTCCACTGGACTACATAACTGACACTAGTGGAATTAATTTATGTTTTGGAGATATATAAAAAAACTCAATTTTCTAATTTTCTTCCCTAGAGTGACATTCAAGGTGCACTTGCGAGCATCTGTCTGAGTCTACAGCCAGGGAGGGAAATTCAGTGTTTTTGTTATTCAACAGGATTAGCAGCCTAGATTCAGGTTAAAGTGATACAGAAGGGCCTTAACTAGTTCTAAATGACTTAATTCCCTGAAAACAGTATTTTTTAATGTGCTGCTAATTAAAATATTTAAGAGCTCACTGTAACAACGTTTTGAAAACAAACCAGAAGAACCAATGTAAACAAAATATCATTTTACAAACCAAACGGAATCACTTAAAATCCAATGTAATTCTATGTTCCAATAAAAATAAATATATATATACAGGTGTCAAGTTAAGATTGTCAAGCACACTCCCAAGATACCATCTAAGAATGAACTAAGAAGTCAAAATTAACCCGTCCTGTACTTATTCTTGCTTTTTGGGAGAGGTAATAGAATTTCCTGAGGAGCACCCACCTCTGAAGTCCCTGGCAGTGCCCAGAACACTCCAAATGGAGGAGCAGGAGCCACCAAGGAATTTCCCGGGGTAAGTTCACCACAAGTCTCTCTGCAGGACTGCAGTGCACTGTTACCCATATCCTGTGTTTTCAGGCTTTTACTCAACATTCTTCAAAGCTGGAGATTTTCTTCGTAGTATTTGTCTTATATTTTGATAGAAATCTGAGTATGGCAAATACAGATTTCAGGAATATGAGACATGACAGTGCTCAGCAGCTTGGTTCTCTTAAAAATTAGCTTTTTTTTTTTTGGCAAAATATTATTCTTGCTCTTCCCCACTACATTGTACTGACACAAAATTACATGAAGACGAAATGCTTCACAGGTTACAACTTTTTGTCTCACAAACTCAAACTTATTTTTCCACATTCATTAGTTTCCTTTTCCTGAGAATGTTTTAGGTGCTGCTTAACTGTGGTGTGGGCAGCAGGACAGCAAAACATTGAGAAATAATCATTCAAGGCCAGCTGCAAGAAACAAACCTTGTGCCTCTGAACAGGCTGATCCCTCCACCTGGAAACTGTTTCTTTACAGAACCTGGGATTTCAGATCTGTGTCTGTTCTTGCACCCAGCTCCTTCAACAGGGCTAGCTAACTAACTTCAGGAGAAAGGGAGGTGGTAAGTTTTTTCCTTTTAATTTACTGGTATTTCCATGTAATTCCTGAGTCTTCAGTTGCTGAGTTAGAAGGTATGTCCTTGGCCATTTTTTGGTGGAGTACAGCTCTGTGCACCCATTGGAATGTCACTGCTTGTGCTCACTGCAGATGACCCTTTCCCTGGTATTCTCTGTACTGGCCGTGGTGGTGTTCTGGAAATACTTTCATCCATAAAAAAGTGATTACTAGCCTGCACAGTATTATCTCCTAGGATAACATCTCACACTTATCCAGTGCAAAAAAATGCTCCACATCCAGATGGCAGACAAGTGGGGACATCAGATTGTGGCTGTAATTCTTCACTTTAGCCACTCTGTGCACAAGCCAGCAGCAGGCTACTCACAGTGTAGCTAAGTAAGGATTTATTTTGGTTCCACACTTAAAAATCTACATGGGATAGGTGCTATTTCACAGCTGAAAAGATAATATTACTTCAGAAGTCTATTTTGGCCATTAATAGAATACAGCTGGTAACTTCAGGACAGGAAAAAAAAGTTGTCTTTTCCAAATAATCAGGTCAGCAGGTTCCCCACCCTTCAGGATGTTGGCAGGGACCCCTGCTAGTACAGAAGACAGGAATATTTCCTAGGTGATCTAATAAAACCAGAAAAACCTCATGTCAAGAAGCCATATGGGGATATTGCTGATAAGCTGTTGCCATAAGCTGTGGGCTCTTTCAAATGTCCATCTTCCAGAGGCCAGGTCCTCATCTGACAGTTCTCAAAAGCCAAAATAGCTTGGCCATATCATCCTTAATACAGTTAAATTCAGCACTGTATTATGAAGTTCATTAAATGTGAGAAAGTTAAGGTGACAAAGGAGAAGATTCTGCAATTTCAGTTACTTGCCTCTTCTCCAGCCCTTAGCTATTATCTTTGCTGATGAAAGGGCCCAGACAGGCACTCCCTCTTCTCCTGAAGGCTGAAGGGAGCATCTCCCAGGGCACTGGGAAGGAGGACTCGCCATGAGCCACTCCTCTGGGCTTTCAGAGAGACACTGAGGTGAAAGAATGAGAGAGAAGGCACAGCCTGAACTCCTGAATTCCAGCATTTTTCTCCCTTCTGCTGGGAAGTGCCTACAGAAAGCAGAGATATCAGGGATGCTGCCAGGGCAAGGCTGTACAGTCATCTCCTCTTGCTGAACCGAAAGACAAAAGTGCCAATTCCACCCCTTCCCCACCCAAACCAGCTCCTCAAGGTTTTTGCAGCAGGAAATTGGCCCCAAGTTTCCCTGCAGACCTTACAGGCACTGGCAATTCTCACACGGGTACAAGATCCTCTGCAGATTAAAGGGTCAGCATGAAAAAATAATAGATTACCTTCACGAAAGAGTCTTGAGGAGCCTCTCAAAAGAAAATGAAACCCAAATATTATTTCATGTTCCTACTGCAGAAATAAGCACTGCAGTCAACTGGATGCCAGCTCTTAACCAGCTGGGCAGAAAGCCAGAGGGCCAAGAGGGTGTCAGATGGAATTCAGGCCAGGCAGGCAGGAAGCACCAGGAGGAAACACCAGCAGCAGCTGTAGAAGCAAAAGAATGGGCAGAGGCTCTAAGACAAATAATAACAGGCAGAGCAGCAGCAGTAGCAGATGTCAGACGTGGCTTTCTGGAGGGGGATGGGATGGCCCTTGTGAAGAAAAAGGATTTTTTTTTTTTTTTTTGACTACTTTGCATTAATTATCTGAAAAGGGATTCTTCCCCAAAATCTTTTGAGATGTTGTTATTTTGGATTAGTTTGTGAGGAGAGACTCAACTGAGCACCCACTCCAGTTGTGCAGTGCCCAGGACAGGCACTGCTGCTGATCATGGTTCCACTCATGGGTTTGAATTCTCCCATTCTCCTGTGATTAAAAATAATTCTGGAAATAATTTTGATAAAGGAATCCCTTATTTCTAGAGTGGTTTTACTATAAGGTTTTCTGAACTTTTAGGAGCTATCAGGGAGAAGGAGGAATTTCTGCTCTTCCAGAGGATGCTTTTGTCAGGACTGTGATTTATAGGCAAGCTGATACATTTAAAACCTTTTGATCAGGTACATCACTGGACTGATTCACTAGGAAGGGAGTGGCAGCTCTCACGTCGTGCCAGACCCTGTCGTGGTGGTGCCTGTCAGTGCTCTGTCACCCCTGAGGAGTGTGTCCCCTGCCACACAACGTGAGGCACTTTGCAGAGGGCATTTTACACTGACTCAGCCACTGTTCTCCCAGGCTGCATTCAAAAGGCTGTAGATGGGAGAAGCAGTAATCAACCTTCCTCCTCAAACAGCACCAAAAGGAGAGGAGCCACCTGCCCAGCTTCAAACCAGCAGGGCACCAGCTCAGCCAGGAGCTGGGGAGTGTGACTGCAGGGCCCTAGGAAATAAATGTGAAGAGAAAAACCGAAACCCAACGAGGTACATTAATTGTATTAATTCATTTATCTCTGTTTCACTCAGGAAAAGTGTCCTTGTACAAATCAGGGTGGCACGGGTTATAGCTCAAACAGAGCAGTGAATTTAACAAAGGGGAGCTGGCTTTGGGAAGAAAATCACCCCAAATGGGACGAAGCCAAGGCACACAGCAACCCAGGGGCTGCTCAGTGACACTGCTGGGACACAGACAAAGCCACCAGCCTGCACGTGGGGTGGCTCAGCTGATCCTCTCAAGCAAATAAATTCTTAACGAAGTATTACATCTCACAAATTTTTAATAAAAGGTTTGTGTTCAAGTTGTCTGTTCATACCAAGATCACCTTCAACTTCTTGACATGAAAATTAATAATTTTGTTTCACATAAGATCATTGTGTTGGGCTTTTGAGAAATCTAATTTCAAGACTATTTTCCTGAATAAAAATCAAATTTAAAAAAAATCAAAGTCTAACCAAGATGATTTTCTCACCCAGTTTTTCAGGACTCATATTGAACATAATTTTAAAAGTCTTGTTACATTTCCAAGTTTTCCTGTGAATAATATTGTAATAAAAACCCCAGTCATCCCTTCCCCCCAAAAAATCACAAAGCAGTTGGTCAGAATATACACAAGAGCAGAAACAATTCTTTAGTTGGATCAAAATGTTCCTAACAGGAACACTAACACCCCTGCCATGTTGATGCTTGTAGGAGGAGAACATCCATCACAGCAGTGCTTTAACTTTACAGAGTTAATTCTTGTTAAAAGAAAATTAAAATCAAAAGGTAAACCAGAAACTCTTGTATGTGAAGACTACGGGAATATTTAAATACATCACATCAAGGGGACAGAAAATGCACATTTATCAAAATAACCTTGGGCAAGACCAAGGAGATTGGAATGGCTAATGGGCTGCCAGAATGTTAGAAATACTGATTTTCTCTGAAAAGATAAACAAACACAGATATAAGCATCTTGCTCATATACCTTACTTATATTCCCGAAGAGCTCATGATAAATTTTTCTCTCTGAGCTTTAAGTTCAAACGGGATAAAAAACATAGTAGGTGTTCACATTCATTAATAACTTCCTGATAAACGGGGTAGGAGTCCTTTGCTGAGGAGTTCCACAGGAATCTGCACTGGAGCTTGTGGTGCCCAGTGTGTTCGTGGGTGTCTTAGAGGAGTGCAGAGTGAGATGAGGTTTCCTCACGATAGGCAGTTTTAAGTGAAGTAAAAACTAAAGTCAGCCATGAAGAATTACATGACAATATTATAATCTGTCATAAAATGGCGTATGAAATTCAAGTATTTGAAAGTGTGAAGTGATCCACAAAATAAAAAAAAGTCCTGATTTTATCCCTGCAGGGAGGGACTCTGGCTTTCACTAAGCAATGGTGGTACTTTGAAATAATGGGTTCTGTAAAATCTACCAGCTCAGGGAGCAGCAACAGATACAACAGCAGGTGGAATTTTATGAAGGGTAAGAAACTTACCTGAGAACCTTCCCATGTCCCTGTGTACACCCACAGTTCATTTCTATCCTGAATGTAGAGTGTTGCTTGGGCCCATCTCAGACAGGACAGCCTGGAGCAGGCACAGTCAGGGCAAAGAGGACAATCCAAGGCATGGAGCATCTTTCACAAACAAAATCACAAAATAGACCAAGGCTTTCAGGCGGAACAAAGGACTTCATTGAGCAGAACACAACACGGAGCAAATAAAACCGAGCAGCACAGAGATGATGAAAAAGGTGTGGATCAAAATCCTTGTGCCAATTCCTGTCTTCCTCAAGCCCCTGTCTCCTTGTCCAGCTACTCCTGTTTTTGGACTAGGATGGCTAAGAATTCTAAATTCAGTTTTCTTCTTCCTTATTGCCCTTGATCTTAACATCTCTGCACATACCACTGGTTGCAGCACACCTTGCCTTGCACACCCAGCCTAAGCTGCCACCTCATTATTATTTCTGATCTCCTTGTCCATCCAAACGTTTACCCTTCCTCAGAAACTGTGCACTAATCTCTGTCTTGTCTTTCAGCACAGCTCACAGACTTTCTGAATTCAACACTTGTCAGCTTCTCTGTGCTACCTGGGTGTAGAAAAGTCCTCCTCTGCTCCTAAAGCTGTCCTGATGGAAAGGATGTCTCTGAGGGTGAAAGCGACCCAAAGCTGGATATAAGCCTGCACCCACACCTGCAGTCAGTCTGTGCAGGGTAGCCAGCTTTCCCCCAGGAATACACGGAAACTCTGAGAGCTGAGGACACTCTGGTGACATCCCCCATGCCTGGCAGACACCACCACAACCATCTGCAGTGACAGCTCTGCAGGCCTTGGCTGGTGGAGGGGACGTTCCCTGTCCCTTCCGTGCAGCGCTGAGCTCCCCACCTGGCAGGGAGCTCCATCACCGCTCTCCCCACCTGCAACCCCCCCTGTCCTGTGAATCATCTGCCAGCAGAGCATCCTGCATGGGGAGGGACAGGGACAGCCACGGGCCGTGGCCTCGGGGCCATGGCCTGCACATGGTCTGGCTCAGCAGAGGAAAAGGACAAGCGCCCCTCACGCGGCCCGGGCCTGGCCCAGATCCCGCCCTCAGCACAAACCATCGGCTCCCAGCAGCTTTCCTGAAAGGATGAGCAGCCTCAGGTGGGAAAGAGAGTGAGCAGCCCGCTGCAGGCAAGGCTTTCACTGATGTCAGCCATCTCCTCTCCCCCACACACGCCACACCGAGACCTTCAGCCGGGCCAGACGGGGCCGCAAACCCCTGGCTGACACCCGGCTCGGCAGGTCCCAGCCCGCAGCTTTGTGTTTGCACTTCTGCTACGAGGCTGCAGCTATGTGAAACACAGCAGTGCAACAAATGGCTCGGATGCGCTCAGCCCATTTGGCTCCACCAGATGTGACGCGTTGTACGGAGGCAGGACTTGTCAGATGTGTGACAGTGGCCTGTCCTTGGAGCATTCTGTGAGTTCTTTTCAACTTCATCTGCTCTCGGCCTTTTGTAGCACTCCAAGGGGACACAAGAGCCAGGGAATGTTGGCTGCGTGTCAAAGAAGCATAAAAACTCCAAGTTCTTAAGTGAGCCAGTTGATAGTTACTGACACAAAGCCTTCACTGAAGCAGTGATATAAATTTAATGCCCTTTTATTTTTTGTTGAATATTTACAACTGACATAGCAGCAAGAAAAGGATAAGTTCTGAGAAACTATGTAAAACCACAGGCTACATTTTGGTAAAAAAAGAATTACTTATAATTTAAAATTAAATTTATTAAAAGTAAAGATGGAAATACAGTGCACACTGTAGGATTTTTATTTCTTATGCATCTTGCTTCAAATGTGACAATAGAAGGGCTTCAGTTATTTTCTTGAAGCATAAAATTACAAATCTGAGCATTTGTTATATCACCTTTTATACAACTTGATCTCTTGAGATCCCATGATGTAAACCAAGCGAATCTGGTGCCTTCCAAACACCTTTTTCACATTTAGTCTGCATAGATTTACATTTATTAGCACAGAGACACTTATATTTCTGTCTTGCCCATTTATCTAGCTTGGATAGCCACGTGTGTTAGAGGCTGTATTTCCTAATTTGACATGTTCTATCATACAGCCAAACTCCAAATGTGATCTTTTATTAAAACTTAAAGAATGCAAATTTGCTGACTACTTGTGTTACCTCATACATGGAATCAAATTACCCTCTAGATTAAGTAAATGACACTGCTGTTAACTGTACAGACATTTTGAGAAAGGAAGAAGACAAATAAGTGTTGATAGTTATTCTCATAATTACTGAAGCGTACTAATAATACTGACAGAGTGCTAAGTCAGAGATTCACATCAATTTAAGGACATTCAAGGATGTTAATTTGAAATTTACCTAAATCTTATATAAATTAAATTTTCCTGGACATCCTACTTGTCTCCAATCTTGCAAGAGCTGATATAGCTGTACTTTTTATAGCAATATAATCCCTCCAGTACTCTGAATTGCCTAATTTATGTATTATGCATTGTTCAGTTTTCCTAAGAGCCTCTATCTTGCACCAGTTTTGGCTGGTACGCAACAAAGACAGAACTAAACCAAATATTTTGTGTAGCATGGTGGTTTCAGTGTAACTAATTTACTAATTTGCTATTCTGATGGAGTCTCAAAGGAAGTACAATGAGGTCCATGTCACAACTTAAGGCTTTTTTTTCCTCCCCCACAAGATTTTTTGCACTTGTGCTGGTTTAAACTCATATATGGTTTAAACTCCATTTTTATGGAACACATTCAGCCTTGTGTTTATTCTGGAAAATAGAGCAAATGAAATGCACAAAAATCCACCATTCCCTTTTTCACTGACACACTGTGAATCCCTGACACACGTAAAGAAATCCAGGTAACTCTGCTGAATAAGGAGCTCAGTTTCCTGCAGGATCATGTAGCAACTCCAGCACAATCCATCAGGTACACCCCACAGATCAGACCTCGAAGAGCCTCAGCTTTCTGAATTTGGACAGGCTAAGTCAAGCCTATATTTAAATTATATTTATCTATCAATTGCAAGCAAATCCTTCCTTTTGAGGGGTACACAATGCCTCTTTTTAGGTACATGAAGCTAATGGCCAATTTGAAGTAGATGCTAGGCACTTAGAAGAAATGAGAGCATGGTACAGAACCTTCTAGTCCTTGAACATACACCTGTTAATGACTCAGTCACTGAAGAAAACAAAAAATTAAGTGTTGTGCTTCCCAGATAATCCTCTCTCTCTCTCTCCACTCGGGAGAGGAAACTGATCATTCTGGCACTGCTATGGATGAAACACTCCCAGTACTCCACGTTTTTTTACAGAATTACCTCACAAAGCATAATCTGAGTATAAAGCTTCCCTTTTATAGCCACTGTCATGACTTGCAACTGCCAAAACAACCTTATTCTCAAGAGCTGACAGCACAGACTTGGATATTTTTTTTAATGAGTATTCATTAGGCGAGGAGAGGAAGGAGGAGGAGCAGCATTGCTCTCCCTTTAAGATGCAGTCTGAGCCCAGGTGGCTGGAGGGAAGCTTGGAGCACAGCTGTACTCCCAGGGAGAGGGATGTGCTCTGGGCAAGAGCAGCCCGGGGCTCCAGCTGCAGGCCAGTGCTGAGCTTTTATCTCCCATCACCTTGGTGAGGTGGAAGCTGCACGCTGACCATGCTCTTGTCTGCTCTCCTGTGGGATTCACAGCATGAAATGCTTGCAGTTGTGCTCTGCAGGAGGGGCAAACAGCACCCTTTTCAGGAGGTGCTATAGGGGAAAGCAGTGGTGATGAGGGCAGAAAAAGAGCAGAAAGGGACACACAGGTGCAGGTACTCTGGGCAGGTCAGTGTGAAATGCAGATGTCAGTGCAGAGTCTGCACAGGGCTGGGGGGCTGCACTGCAGCTCAGGAGCTTTTTTCCTGACAAATACCAAGAACTACCAAAAGGCTTTCCTGATCCTTTCTTCCAGAGCATTTCTGAGATGAGAACTTGTTTCAAGGCATTGACGCTATTAGAGATACCCTGAGTGACTTTTGTAATTTTTTTTAACCTCCATTTCCTGTACAGTACGCAATTACCAGGAGGGTGGAAACTCCTGAACTCCCTGGGAGAGTTTGCTATGTCTCTCATTTCAGCTTAATAAAATATAATCTGCATTGCAGCATCTGCAATTCAGAGTTGTTCCTTATCCAGCTGTTCCAACTCAGGTTATTCACAGGATGATGAAGAAAAGACATTTGCTGGAGGGATGCTGGATTTATTTGATATGAATAACACAGCTAAGTCTTTTATTTTAGTATTTTAGAAAATTTCCCCTTGTCAAACTAGTTAAATAAGAAGGATTTGCCACTATTGTGCTGATCCAGTTATTCTTTTTTAGACTGATTGCATTTTCACATGAATTATGACTTTTCATTGACACAGCCTCCGTGTTCATTGTCTTTCCAGGCTATCTCAGAACTTTGATGTTCCTGGAAAGAGGGTGTCTTCTGGAGCAGCACAACCACCAGTCAGGACATTCATTAGCAGAGTTTATTACCAGGAAGCAGAGGGACAATGTACTCTTCCTCCTGCCTGCACTGAACCCGTTTACCTTCTAAAAAGAGAGAAGCTTCATACAGACTGAACAACAAAATCATGAGAGCTGTCCAGGCAATCAACAGGTTCACTTAATTAGACCCTTTAACATGAGAGAAAGGGCAAAACTAGGGACACAAAAGTAGGGAAATTAGAGAAAGTTTGAACAAAGTGATTGCTCATCTCAGAGTTTTTTCTGTTGCCAGTTAACTCCCCCAAATTAATTGCTGTTGATTACTGACATGAAGGAAGCTGATCTGGCCCTGCATAGAGACACTCCAAGATTAGTCCATTGTGAAGAGCTGAAGTTCAACTGCAAAAGTTTTTAAATTATAAATTCCAGCTCCTTATCAGATAGCTCAAACCAGGGCTGAACTTCTGGGGGTTTTTTTGTTTTTTTTTCTTGGAGTGAAACAGTAGAGGTATCTTCCTTTTTGGCTAACAGCCCCACAAAAGGGGAGTGAAACCTTATTGATTCCCTCTGAATTTACACAGTGAAACTTCTCTTAATTCTCATCCTTAAAAGAAAAATCCACTTAAGATCCAAAAAAAAAAAAAAAAAAAAAAAAAAAAAAAAAAAAAAAAGAAAAAGAAAATAAAAATAACAAGGACAAGAACTAAGGCACTAAATATAGCATGACAGATTTCCACAGGGATATATTTCACCAAGGAGATTTTCCTAGGAGTTATTCTAATCAGTGCAGAACCAAACTCTGAAACTCTGAATAATTAGAGTGCAAATGACTAATCAAACCTTGCCTCTGTTCAACATTTGATTTTTAAAAGTGCTTTGGTAAGCTGCATATATTTACTTTGCCTACAGCAAAGAGAAATGGATTAATTAATATTCATCTGGCACACAATATATTTTCATGAAAAAATACATGATGGGATAGGAGAGACTAATGTATTTGCATGTCTGAAATGCCATGGAGATCAGCTCCTAGGAAACAGCTACTTCACTGCTGATCATTCCCCTTTTGTCTAAAGCAGATTTAACACTGGAATAACACATTTGTGAGTTTTCTTTATATTATTTGCTTACATCTTTAGCCTTCCCCACTCCCCAAATTTCGCAGCTGCACATTAAATACGCTTCTACAGTGAGCTCTATTTTCCTGCTGCTTCACACTGATACAAGTGCATCAGTCCCCGAGAAGCCTTTGCACTCAGGAAATGTCTCTCAACTGCTCAGGGTAAAAGAAAGGTCTTCAGGCAGCAGAGAAACGGCTGTGGAGCTGCAGACAGGGACTCCTTTCTTTACTTCCTGCTGCCCACTTCCTAAAGGCATTTGCTGACAAGGAATTTGCAGATCTGGTCTCGTCAGGGACCGCAGCGCCGCTCGGCATTGCTCCGATGCGACCGCCCGCGCAGCCGCCCAGCAGCTGATTAGCTGCTGTCGATTACTGCAATAATCAGTAAGAGAGCCGCGCTCTCCCTCCCGCACCATCCAGTGTCAGAGTCTGCCTGCCGTGACCTTCTCCCCAGAGCCCTCGCAGATGCTGCCGCCCCCTCCTCCCGGAGGCTGTCCCGGAGAGAACGCGGAGTTCCAGGGTGACTCACACCCGCACTCGTCCCTCCCGCGCTCCCAGAGCTTCCTTAAAGGCGCGGGCCGCAGCGGATAATCCGTGTTTCAGCAGGAGCCCGCTCCGGTGTCCCCTGCTCCGGCATGGCCAGGCACATCAGGACAGGGATCCTCCACGCTGCGGGACACAGCCCAGCAGGGATCATCCTGGGGGGACAGAGCCTGTTTCTCCACAGCACCCCTTGTTCAAAGCATTCAGCAGCGTTCATTCATTTCTACACCACAGAACCAGTGCAAACATCTACAGCCCCTGCCCCCCAGCACGGCTGACATTTGCTACTTTGCTTAGTTTACATTAAAATTCTTTAAAAACCCCCCAAACTTCTCCTGTGTTCTCAAGCACAGGTGAGCGCAGAGAACACCTGAGCTCCCCAGCTGAGGAGATTTATCACTGAAGTGATAACCTAGATTTTAGCACAGCTTTAAACGATTGGGAAATTAGAGGCTTTTACTTCCCTTGCTTCAGTTCACTGAGAAGTGCAATATGGTCCCACTTCTCAGGGGTAAAATGCAAACCCACGGAGTGTAAAGGGTGTAAAAACAGTTGAGAAAAGCAGCCAGCAAGCCCTGCAACTCCAGTGCTCCTAAAGCTGGTTAGGAAATACCACAGAGGAGGGAAGCTCCAAGAGCAAGGAAGAAAAGAGAATTAGAATGGTGGCAAGGCTGGTGAAAGAGAATTCAAGGTGCCTGCACAAGAGCAGTTCTGGGCAGAGACCACCACCATCATTTGGGGAGAGAGGTTCAGGGTCTCCAGGGCAAGGGATCAAGGCAGCAGAGCCAGGGGTGGTTCTCAGTGCTGGCACTGTGAAACAGCCAACACATCAAGCAGGTCCATACTTTTTGGGGGTGCTTAATTCCCTGCAAAAATGAGTTAGAAAATGCAAGAGCACGTTTTACTCAACTGCTGAAAATTGCATCTGAAATTTCCAGGAGGATCTTTGCATCAAGGAAGCTGTAGGAGTCACACTGGTGTGCTCAGGAGAGGGAAGTACAGGACATCCAGCCTTGCAAGCGGGCAGCTCTTAAAGGGTGATTTTATAAAAGTCACAGAAGAACAGCTGACATTGGTGGAAGTTATCAGGCAACTCTAAAATAAAGCAGAAAATATCATAGAAAAGGTGATTTGCTGAGAATTTTGCTCTTGCCAACATCCGGAGTGCTGCAAGATCCGCAGTCCCTCACAAGAAGTCAGCCCTAAAAATATTCCTTTCTCAAGGTAAACCTGCCATACCAGTGCTGACAATGCAGGCCCCTGGCCCCCCACCTTTGCACATACAGCCAGAGGTGCAAGAGCTTATTTTTGTGCCTGGTTGTTATTCAGACAGCTGGATACAGTGTTCAGAGGCACCTGAAAAATAAAATAGCAATTCTTTTCTGAGCCCAGAAGTGTTAATTTCCCAATAAGCTTGTTTGATTAACTAAGCAAACCCAGAGGACAGGCTGACTTTGTCTTGTTTCTCTTCCCCCAAGCACATTTTTACAAAACTCCAGTGGAGTTTTAACCAAAACAATGTGCTGATAGGAGAAGCTGTCTGCATTCCTCTTTTGCAATTCACCTTACACTCTACATGTTGCTTGAAGATAAGCTCCTCTAGATGCCAAAAAAACTCCAGCAAGAGGTGAAGGCTCCTCTGCAGCGGGTAGAATACCACACAAGTTATTCACTGCATTTTTTGCCTGTGGATCCCCACCCTGAGTGAAATCCCTGCAGTCATTCCTCTTCCAAGTGACCCCAGCAATATTCAGGGGTGGGAAGAGCCTATTTCAAACGTGACTATTAGCTAATCTACATTAGGCACTGTTTTAACTTCTTTATATTCACACTTATCCCTCCGGATGGAAAGCAGGACCCTATTTAACTTGGCACCTGCTCCTTTTTTCCTGCAGGAAGGAATATCCATGGGGCTGGACTCAATTCCAGGGGAGGACCTTCACATTCTGGGATTTTTTTGAGTGGCAAAGGAGGAGGAAGAGGAACAATGCTTGTATTTGTATTATTTCAGCTTTGCTCTAGAGAGGTGCTCTCCACAAGTAGCAAATAAAAATATTTAAAAAGAGTAGAAGAGAAATGGTCTTTCCTGCACACATTTACATGCACACACCTTTCAAAGAAACACAGAGGTGCACTGAAATCTGTACTTCCAAATAGGTGCAAAGATGCAACAAGTGCTGCAAACACCTTAAGTAGCTACAGATGAGGTGAAAAAGGAGAAAAGTGGTGTTTTCTGGCACAATTCAACCTTCCCTTATGGCACACACATTTTTTGACTTTTGTACACAGAAGGCTCCCATCACCTCCCTGTTTGCAGAGCTGCTGATGTAACAGACCAGAATTCAGCAGGAAATGGTGTCAGCTAGAAACATCAAACTCAGGACCAGCAGAAGAGAAGAAACCAATGAACCTCAGAAGAAAATCTGAAAACCCATTAGAAAGACAACTTATATGTAGTCCCAAAGCATCTCTTGGATATCCCTGAAAGAAAGTCCCCTGGAACCTGGGTGAAGATGAAAAATGCACTTACTTAGACCCTTCTGAAACTCCCACCTGAGGCAATACTGGAAGTTTTTAAGGGAAGGATGACAGTATGTAAATGTAGGATCCTGAGTCTTTTCTGGAGCATAATGCAATGTTATTGATAAATATTTATCAATGTTATTGATAAGTATCTCTCATGGAATTAACTGTTCTTCTCTCAAGTGTTCCTTTGACCTGAGGAACAGGTTTTGTGCTCTGTATTCACCAAGAGCAATCAGCAAAAGGAACAGATTTGAGGAAGAAGGTAAAGATGAGGTAAAACACATCAGTGATGAACGCAGAGTGAAGAACTGGATGGACAAGACTGTCCTGTGAAATGCAAGTCCTTTGAATGCTGAAATGGAATAACATTCCATTGATTCTGCCTTTTTTCAAGGAACTCACATAACCAACAGGAGATGCAGATCACATCACTTTCAAAGGAGCCATCTGATTCTGGATTATAACCTGCTTCAATTACTCATCTGAGAAGGAGCAGAGTCATTAACTGATCATTAACTTGTGCAAATTTTCAGGCATGTGGAAATAGAAAAGGTATATGGAAACTAAATTCAATTAAATGTTAAACCTCTTAAAATCTGTCACTATTTCTTCTACCCACTGCAAAACAACATTAATTCCTAAAAAGAGGACTGTCACCAAAAACCAGCCTCTTCTGCAGTGGAATCTAAAAGCTGCTAAGACAGCAAAGCAGCACTGCAAATCAATTTTTTTTTTTTTAACAGCACTAATTTTTTTATCTACTTACTCAGTTGCTTTCTCTAGGAAAAGACTAAAATTTATCCAAACAACTTTAATATTGGAAAACAACTGTAAATCAAATAATTTCTTTTGTGTCAGTTCAAGGGCTGCTCCAGGAGAGCTGGGCAGCAGAATCTGAAACTGAATTTGCTGATTTTCTCCTTTATTAACTCCTGAAGTCAGCCTAAAAATACTGCAAGTTCTGTGTTAGCAGAGTTCAATATCCCCTCCTTTTCACGTGTTCCAAGAGTGTACAAAGCTTCTCATTAATAAATATTTTGAAATTTATACTACATAAGAGAAATATATCTATATGTCTGAAAGTTATGCTGGGCAAGCTAGCATTTTCCCTGTATTACTTAGGAACATAAGAGCTGTTGAAAGCAGTATAACTGAAGTCCCAAGGATAAAAAATGCAAATATTTACTTGATAAAGAGACTGAATGTCACACTTTTTTAATGCAAGAAGCAATGTGACATTGCTCATTTAATTTGGGCTCTGCTAATTGGTCTATTACAAAACGCAAAAATCTTTGGGAGTCCTTCTGGGAATGTCTCACATCATTCCCTATCAGCTGTTGACATACAAATACTCTGGTAATGAAAATATTTTCATTCCTTCATAACAGCATTCCCTGTCCTGTTTAATCTTATTTTCTCTCTTTCTAAAAACAAGCTTCTGTGTGAGGTTTCTGAACTAACAGACCTGATGCCATGTATCAAAAATATCCCGTGCTCCTGTCAAACTTTCTAGAAGTCCACCCAGATGAGAGCAAAAGGAAAAAACCCAAGGATTTATAGCAACAACACGGGATTTTAAGCACCATTTGAAATTCATCTCTGTTCTGCATCATTTCAAAGCACTCTGAGTGCAGCTGGGCAATGACCCAGTAGCTGGAGCTGCCACCACTGGCCAGGGAATAGCCAGCACAGGACCCAGGGGTGTGCTGGAAAGGAGCAGGTTCACAGGTCTCCAGAAACACTGCAGAGCAGAATATTTTAGCCATTTGTCACAATCCTACCACTGTACTGAAAAAGGCCACTGAGGACCAAAAGGCTGGGAAATGAGGGTGCCTTCTTGCCCTCCAGGCAGGCTCTTCTGAGGCCTGGGCTCAGCCCTGTAACCACGAGGGCTTCAGGACCTGGTACTGGGGATGGACAACGTGGTGAAAGAACT
This sequence comes from Promerops cafer, assembly GCA_013398275.1. Classification (NCBI taxonomy): domain Eukaryota; kingdom Metazoa; phylum Chordata; class Aves; order Passeriformes; family Nectariniidae; genus Promerops; species Promerops cafer. The sequence goes on from VZSE01013846.1 coordinate 47,750, forward strand.
TCCAGCAGCCCCTTCAGTGCTTTCTCCCCTCTCCCCAAGGGGGAATCAGCACCTCCACGGCAGAGCCCTCTGCAGAGGCTGCACTGCTCTCCAATCTCACAGCAAATCCTGTCTGGGATGGTTTTTACTCTCAGTGTCCTACTCCTGACCACTTAGACCCCCACTCTGTGCTCGGGCAATTAGCTTGGGAGATAAGATCACATTCTGCTGTGCATGAAATCCTCGCAGCAGAGTCAGGGCTGTGGTCTCACATTGCTTTTGGAAATCAGGCTATTTCAAAAATTGCTGCATTCACACTGTGCAGGCCAATACCTCTTTCCCCAGTAAACACCGTGCCTAAAAACACCTCTTGAATTGTTTTCTTTCTCTTAAATTATTGTCTTCAATACACCAAATTCTTCCAAATTCAAGGTCAGAAATACGATGCAAGCTCCTGCTTCTTCCTCCCCCATCCCACTCCCCCCTTGGGACTCCAGCCTCCACCCACATCCTGCTGCCCAGGTTGTAACATTCCTTTCTGCACCCTATCACTGTCACACTCCCTCCTGGAAACAGGTGCAAGGAGATTAAAAACCCACTCATTCAGCTGGGATTTTCATCTGTTTGCACCTTCCCCTCTGCGTGTCAACATCTCGTGAGCACACGGCGGTGGGAAGGAGCTGGCTCTGCCAGTTCTCACTGCTGTTTACAGGGAGAAGCACAGGTTTCCATCTCAGGGACAGCCATATCAGGACACAGGAGAAAACTTCAGATACAAAGCCTTTACTTCAATTAGGTTGGTATTTTTTCCCTTAAAAAACACAGGTGTTTTGTTAAAACCTAAGGTCAATTTTAATGTAGTGTTAACTGGACCTAAGAGGGTTGTTTCAATGAGTTTTTGAAAAATACATTAATTCTATGTTATTCTTTTTAATTCCTAAATTGTCCGGATACGAGGGTTGAAATATTGTACCTCTTTTTGTTTTAGTTGTTAAATCATTTTTATGTCAAGCTGTCATTGCAACACAAACAAAAGAGTTTGACCTAGAAGAGAGATCATTCCATGCAATTGGTAGCTGCACTTAATATTTTAAAAACAAAGACAGTGCAGTGACTAAAGCCATCTTCCACAGTGGTTCTGTATCTCTGCAGCTGATGTCGGGAAACAGTGATACAATCTTTGCATTGCATTGGAAAAAATCCAGAAACACTTCCACAGATATCTTTTTTTTCCTAAAAGTCCCTAAAACTGAGGAATGTTTTGTGTCCTATCTCTATGGCATTATTCCCTGCCCTCCCTTTCCATGCTGAATTAAAGCAACCTATATCCTCTCATCCAGATTTTGAATTGACAAGTTTCTGGGGTTTTTTGTTATGTTTTTTTTTTTTAATTGCCCAAGCACCCACACTCTTTGCTGCTGTGGTAAGTGTTACAGAAGTCATCACCTTTTTGGGAACTCTGTTTGCTGTGCAGCAGGAGCTCCCTGGAATACCACGGGGAGGAGAGGCCTCACAGGATACGGACCAGTCTGTGTGCAGGCATTTCCCAGAATGGCCATTCCAGGAGAGCCCCTGGCGTGCCACCTGCAATCAGCACCCACACGGGGGCTGCCAGCAGGTGAGCCAGTCCTGCACAGGTTTGTAGGGGCAGGCAGACCTTCAGGTGGGAAGCTGTTCAGTGCCAAGGTCACATCCCCACGCCAGTTTCCCTTGTGGCAGTTGCTGGTTGCCCCCTCTTTCCCAGCAGAGCAGGCTGCAGGAATGCACCCAGCTGGAGCTGAGCCCCCAGGGGCAGCAGCAGCAGCAAAGAGCCAGGATCTGGCTCCTGTTCTCAGCTCTGTAACTGGATCTCTCTGGCAAGAAGGGACAAGTGCATCCCGGAGCTGGGACACTTCTGTGTCTGCCACAGAGGAGTGGCACACAGCCTGCTCAGGCAGCCCCAGCTCCCAGGATGAGCAGGGGGTGTGCACCCCTCTATCACCTCAAAGGGGAGGATGAACAGGGAATGTGCACCCCTGTACCCCTCAAAGGGGAGGATGGACAGGGGGTGTGCACCCCTGTACCCCCTCAAAGGGGAGGATGAACAGGGGGTGTGCACCCCTCTACCACCTCAAAGGGGAGGAATAACAGGGGGTGTGCACCCCTGTACCCCCTTAAAGGGGTTGTTGGAGAGGAAAGTGAGCAAGAACGGTCACAGAGACCAGACCCAATTTTTCAAAGATAGTCTGGTGATTTTTTTTTAAGGAGGAGCTAATTTGCGATGTGATACTTTGGCTTACAAGTGCATGGGCGACCACACAACTGAAAACTGAAAGCCAAGCGTGCTTTTTAGAGCTTTTTGGTCACACACACACGAAGATTTCTAACGGATGAAATCATTCCCACCTCCTTCCTTCAGCGTATGCATTCAGAGGATGCATTTCTGACTTGCAGGAAAGGCAAATGGCTAACGATGAACGGGCCAACACAAGGGGAACTGGGCGCGCTCCCAACCCCGCTCGCTGTCCTGCTCCGAAGGAGGATTTTCCCGTGATGTGAGGCGAGGAGGGCAGAAGGGGGCATCAGTGAAACAGCGAGCGGTGGAGGCAGCGGAGAGGAGCGATGGGTGAGCCCAGCATCGGGCGAGGTGGGAGAGGCGCTCCTGCAGGAGCCTGAGCATCCCCGGCGCTTCCCGAGCAACTTCCAGTCCGTAAAAAAAGGGGAAAGCGCCCAGAAAATGCGTAACAGAAATATAGCAGTTTATCTCCGGAACAGGACAAAGATCTAGAAAAATCTGTTAGCATGCAGCATAATACACTCATGATGTTTAAAAAGATTTGGCATGGCTGTATATATGTGTATACAAATGTAGTCAGTGATTGGGGGAAAAGGGTGGGTTATTTTCCCTGTCTGATCGTCTATGTCAGGAAAAAACCTAATTTAAGTTTCTAGTTAAAAAAGAAATTATTATTTCAAGATTTAGTCTTTCAAAGGTAAGCCAAGAAATTTGGGAAGTGTAAAATATTGATACCCTCCTCCGCCGCCTGCCCTCTCCTCAAGCACTTCAGGTGCTTCCTTCAAATAAGAAAGTTCAATAAGGACATTGTGGAAGGTAGCTCAGAGCAGCACAGCACAAGTGACCCCCAGGCTGCTGCTGCTCCTGGCTGAGTGGCAGTGGCACCTCAGCAATGGCACCTGGAACTGGACCAGGAGCAAACCACAGGGCTCACTCTCTGATAAATCAGTTCTTGCCCCCACTCCCACCTCCTGCTCAGCTTTTGTCTTGCGTGTGCCAGTTTGGCTCCTCCTTTATGCCCTCCACATGGAGAAGCCAGGAGAGCCACAGCAGTCACTGGGGCTGCCCTGCAGGCTCGTATTCCCTGCTCTGAGGAAGTTCTCCTCACATCCCCCAGCTCCAACGTGAGCAAAATACAACCCTCACCCCAACCCAGCACAAGGGGTACCTGTCACTTAACTCAGGCACAAAGGAGACAGGAGGGATTTCCCTGTTTCTCTTTAGCCCTACTCATGCACAGGGCCCTTAATCTGTTTATTAACTTGGTGTTGCAGCAGAGCCATGTGCATCCTCAGAGGCAAAGCTTTTGAGAGGCTGGGTAGTACTTCAGGCTATAAAACCACACCAGTTTTAAGAAGTTGGGTAGTACTTCAGGCTACAAAACCAGTGTTAGTAAAAGGTGTGTGTCACTCAGCCTTCCACAGTCTGAAAATCTACTCCTGCTTAAAATGTGGCGTTTTCCCTTTAAAGGAAAGAGGCAAAAGTGTTTGCCCTTCACAATCCTTAGATATTTTTACTGATCTTTTGTTGACCATTTTGTGAACTCAGAAGTCTGATGTCAGTTACTCTATAGAAAGGATACAGGCTGTTCTGCCATATCTGGAATTATTTTTAAACACTTCCCCCTCACAAACTAAATCCTTGGAGGTTAAGGGGGAAGGCAGACCAGTGGGCTTATATTGAGAAGAGAACATCTTACAAGAATTTAGTTCAGGAAAAAATAAGGAAAGTGTGGTGAAAAAACAGAGGTTCTACAAATCTGTGGTGGAGGTATTTTGACACTGTCATGGGATAAAATCAACAACTTTTTCCTGGATACAAAGGCTCAGGTCAGACATTTCAGTCAATGGGCACATGTGTGTATTTGTGTCCCAGGCAAACTACTGGCAGACTGATGCATCCTCACCATTATGAATAATTGTGTTTCTGATGGAGTTTCCACAGCTATTTGAAATAACCACTCCAACCCTTGCCAGCAGAAGTTTCACCCCAAAAGTTTTCCTTTGCTTTGAAATTCCAGACAGAGCATCTCAAGGGGAAAACAAAATAAAAACAAGCAAACAAATCTTCCCCTGCTTGAGTAGCTCAGCAATAACTAATAACAGGGGAGAAAATTTACTGGAATGACTGAGGAAAAATCATAAAGGATGCACAGTCTGTAACTTCTGAACAACATATACACAGAAGCATATAAACCCAACAGAAACGGGATTGGAAAGGTTTATTTTTAATTGAAAAATGTTGATTTTCAGCTGCTTTCCCTGTGCCCTGTTATCCTGCTCCTACTGCCAGCTCACTGCACCCACCACTGCAAGGATTGTCTCACAGTTCCAGTCTTACTAAAGAACACCAGGCTGAACTCTACTAAACATTAATTTTTTTTTGTTTTTTGCAATTTCTGGTACTTCCAAGAAAGTCTCCACTCTTGGAGCCACAGAAGACTGCAAACAATCAGTTATTTCACTTAAAGGTGAGGTTCTTTGCTCTTGTTAGAAGTAGAAAATGAAAAAAAAATGCAGTAAAAATATGTTGCACTGAGATGCATTTTAGGTGAACGTCATGATTTTGGGGACTTTTAAAAAACTGGTAATTACAGAACAGAAATGCAGATGTACATGCCTACAGCCATAAACACACCTGTCCTGGAAAGCAGAAAGAAAGCAAAATGTAACAATACATGCTACACCTACCAGACTTCTCTTTCAGATTTTAAAGAATACAAATTTGTAATCCTGCTGTCAATGTTCTGCCCACTGCAGCACAAAAGAAGTGAACTCCCAGCAGAGACAAAGTTGCACACTCGTGATTTTGATCAAGTCATCTGAAATTTGTTAAAGACCTCAATAAAACCCAACTCATCTCTGTACCTGGCAGGGGCCCTGGGTCACTGGAATCAGGCCATCCACCAGATGTCACATCTTGCAGAACTTTGTCACATCCTTCCTCAGGACCCCTCTGAAATGTTGTGCTTTCTGGGAGGCTCCTCAGCAGTGCAGAGGATGTCTGCTCCAGAAACAATCACACTCTTCTGTCAGAAAACAAATGCCAGGTCTTTAGCAAAGGATTTGTCTTCAGTTATTCAATAATACTATTGAGGCACTTGGAAGCACAGCAGAGTTTATACTTCTCTCCTTTAACAGTGCACATTTAGACAGTAACCACTTTTAATATGAAATCCTATCTAGCGAGTATTTTTTTCAAATACACTACACTTTCTGTGCAACTCTTCAGCAGGATTGTGTAAGTATTAAAAGCTTTTAATTTACCATGGGCTTTTGACAAAATCTATGTTTCCCATTCACCCACTTAATAAAATTATACTTTTACACAACCTTAAACGAGCACACACATTCTTTAGTGAATTCAGAAGTGTATTTCAAATTTACTGGTAGAGAATAAGACCTGAAAAACAAATCTGGGGATAAATACACCAAAAGCACCAGTAAGATAAATGTCTTATGCATTTTAGCCACGTCCAGAGCAGAATGTGGACTATGTGGCCCCATCCTCCAGGGTGTGTGGGTGCAGACACTTTGCTGCAGTCAGTGCCAGAGTGGAGCACAGGGCAGGTAGCTGGAGGGGCTGCCCAGCTGCTGGCAGGGAGCACAAGGAAGTTCTGCAGATTTTCACTGCCTGAAACTGAACTCAGGCATGCACTGCTCAGCCCCTGGCACTCACACGTGGGGTGAATTTCTTGGCACTCATCTCGGTGTCTAGAGGATTAAAAGGAATAAAGGCCTTGTATTCACAGACCAAAGTAATGAAGTTTGGTATTGATACTAAAGGGTGTGAGACAAGACAAAGATACATCAACCTCCATGGTATTTTTTTCTGTGCTTTGCAAAATAGGCTTCGCTTGAGCTTAGTTTGTCATCGAGTGTCTGTGAGGCCCCAAATGGCCCCGAGGTTCTGATGCAGCCCCTCTGCACAGAGCTAATCCACAGCCACGGCCTTGGAAGCACTTCCATTCATGCAACTGCAAGAAAACACTCAACTTTTTCATCCTTTAACAGAATGGATAATTTTTAGGGGACCAGCTGAGAGGAAGGTGAGATCCATGGGGATGTGATCACTCGGGGTAGATCTCCAGAGCACGCTTAAGGACACTGGGGATGGTGCTCTGGCCCACTGAGCTGGCTTCTCTTTTTAGTTTGGGAATTATATAGGGACTAACTAGAACAGGAAACTTCTCCCTCCCCCCAGCTTATTAAATGATTTCCTGTCAGTCCTTAGAAAAAGCAGCTCATTGCTCAAAGCCTTAAGAAGTTGTGAGTGGCTCACACCCAGGCTGGGAACAACAGGAAGGGAAGGATAAGCAGAGCTAATTGGCCTTTTTACACTTAGCCAGGGTAGCCAGCACGCTGGAGATAAGCCTTCTCCCCCAGAAATACCCTGCCAGTCCCTTCCCCTCCTTCAGTTTGCTTTGCCTTTAAACGTGACCGTGTCAGATGCGATCCTGGCCGACACCCAGGGGTGACTTCATGACCTTCTCTGCATACCAGTGCTCAGGGAAGCCACGTTTCCATCTGCTCACTCCATTTCCCAGGCACAAGTGAAATAAGCCACTCTTCCAGTGGCCTCCTTCACCTAATTTAAAAAGCCAGAGCAGATAACCTAACGTGGATATCCCAAAAGACACACTTCTCAAAGTGATCTTTCTAGAACTATGTCAAGTGTTTATGTATTTGTGCTGAAACCAGTACCACCAGCAGTGTGGTAAGACAACCCCACAGACCAACAGTTTGGTGTCTAGACCTCAGAGAAGCTGGTGCTCTCTGGGTGTCCTTACAGCCTCGATGCTCAGGCACATTTTTTCTGGAGTTGGCCCCAAATGATCTTTCAAAGAATTAAGGACAGTCCTTTGACCACAATTGCACAGCAAATATTCCTTTCTGTTACAAGTTCTGCTGCCAACAGGCAAGCATCAAAAACTGGAAAAATTACACTACACATCTGATTTACTAATAAACCTGCACTAAAAAAATCCCCTCACTTCTATCAGAATCTAGGAATTACTTGCAACAAGTCAGTGAGCATCACTGCAGTGACTCAGGCCTTGAGTGACATTTCCAGACCCCCAAACACCCTTAACCCTGCATCAGCCCCACTGGTGCTCATGCTCTGTGAAATGCCAAGTCGTGGTCAGGGTGCTGCCTCACACTTGTTTCCTCCTGGACCAGAATCCTCTCATCTGCACAATTAAACCACAATTTCTACCTTCCAGCTGTGTTTTTGATGGATGAGCCATAGCCAGGATCTCTGAAATCCCACCCAATCCATCCATCCATCCCTCTGCAGGTGAATTGCTGATAACTGCTCCAACAGGTTTCCCCTGTGCTTCTCACACGTGTGCTTTGGCAGCCCCATAAAGATCTCAATTTTCTAGACTTTCTAGCCTCAAAAAACACTCTGAGTACATTTTAAAAAAATGGGGGGAAAATTTACCTTTTTTCTCTATTGAGTTGGCCTCTTACTTTTTCTTGTGGAAGAAACAAGGCTGACCTGGGCATCAAAACTGAAGATCTCATTGCAACCCATCCTTTCCACCACTTTTACTTGGACTGAGCATTTATGCTTCCTGTTCTGCACTGCATTTAGAGCAAAAGTTGATGGTATATCCTGGAAACATGTACTCTTGGAGCTGATGAAAACATTGCCATAATTTATGGCAAATAAAAAGATCTCAGTAGAATTTTAAAAACCCTGCCATTACTTTTACGTGCAGAGTATAAAAATAAAGATGAACACACTGATTTTTTTTCACCTTTGACACATCCCACTTCTATCTCTAGTTTATTTAAAAACATATCTGTTGTCCACCCTGAAGAAACACTCTGTGCAATGTGTGCAACTGGAAAAAGGAAAGGGAAACACAAAGAAAAATCCAAATTTTTCTACTAATAATCAAACTTTTCAACAAAAGTTTGGTCCAATGGCTCTACTTCTTCTAACAGTTAAAGATGTTTCATTCTGCATAAAAGACAGGCACTTTTTTTTTTGTCTCCTAAAATATGTTTCTAATTTAAGTTTGAAAAAATATTTCCATTGTGCCATATATGCGGTAACTCAAAACCAAAATGAAAGGATTAAAATCAGGGCTGCACAGAATGGTTTAAATTAAATTCAGGTAGTGGGGAAGACTGCCGTATCTGGCAAGCTCCCACTCCCTGAGCTTTCTGGCCAAGAGGCAAGATGAAGCATAACAACCCTTACCTGCCAAGTCTACAGCAATTTGGAGGGTTTTATTCATCTCTCCAAATAAAATGTTAATGCTCTTGGAAGCTTGCCCAGCCATACAGTAGATCTCACCTGTCTTTTCCTTCTCCTCACACCAACGTACCGTGGGACTCTTCAGCAAGGGCTCAAAACATTTTCCATCTTTTTTTCCTTCTTCTGGAGGCACTGTATTTAAACTTGTCGCCCGTAACACCTCAGTGGAAGACGTGACTAAATCCTGCAGCTATTTTGAAAATCTCAGCTAAATACACTGCAAACAGTTGATGAAGAGCTGAAATCTGCACTGTGAATGTCCCCTTCTGTCACTCTTTCACACCTGCAAAGCCTTTGCAGTCCCCCCATGATTAAAAAATAAATCTGATTAAATCTGCCCCCCTGCCCAAGTGGCTCTGCTTATGAGAAATCAGTTTGGACTATTTATGGTCCATATTATTACCACAGCCACAATGAAATGAGCCCCAAGGCTTCCCCAAATACACCTATGTCCCTCAACAGATTACTCCTGGCTAAGCAAAGAAAGGATAAGCAGACCTCTGCCTTTCAGAAAAGGCAGCAAAATGGAAGAATTAAAGTTTTCATAGGCTTCTTAGGAAATTACTCAGAACAGTAATATTAAATTATTTTTACAATCATTTGGGAAGGAGTGAAAATACATAAATAATACACAGATCTCTCGAGAGCTTTCTCCCAGTCTTGTATGAGGTTTAAAGCCTTTCAGATGACACTGGTAACAAAACAATTTACTGACAGCCTGGCCTGCTAAGGCCACAGTTAATCTGTACAGGCCATCTACCTTCAAGAAATTCTTTATTCCAAGCCAGGGAGTTCCCAGACGTTTTTCTGCCGCATGTACAACCAGCAGTAACTGCAAACACCTCCACTGGCAGCATCAGTCCTGTTTGTTTGCTGGGCTCTGGGCCATTTTGAAGTGGTTTATGCCCCTCCCAGCAGCACATTCATCACATTTGATGCAGCAGCCTAAGCTGCTGCCTTCTGCAGCAATATCTAGAAATCATCATTTTCTGGAAAACCCAAAAATTTGCAGCAACGGCACAGCAAGTCACAGACATGGCTGATTTGAGAAACTGCCACCAAATCCAGTGCTTTAACAGTACTTTTCATCTCCTTTGAGAGGATTTTTTTAGGATATCTCCACCTGAAAATTTTGACAATTTTGTCAAAACCCAAGTTTGTCATCTTTCTCTTTGGGACCGGGGGCGCCGTAACACATCAAAACCAAAAGAATTATTTTATTACATATTAAGATCATGTCTTATGAAGAGCTGTGGGTTCTGAGCACCTTGGGGTGGACTGACAGCAGGTAATGGAACTACTCCTTGCACTATGCATTCTGCAAAACAGAAATTACAGGGAAAAAAGGTCATAGAACCATTAGGGCTGGAAACGACATTGAAGATCATCAAGTCAGTTTTGTTCTTTGTAATTTGTCAGGGAAAAAAAGGAAGGCATGACAGAGGAAGGTTATAACAAAGGCTGGTTTTGCTAATAATTTCTTCTTTCTCAAACCACGTTGCATGAAACGGGTTAGTAATTCTTGGAAACAAACACACACCACTTGCCACGGAAAGGAAAGGAGGCAAGGACGCCCCCAGGGAAAGAGGTGGTGCCCAGCTTGCCCTTCTGCAGGCAGCTCTCAGGCTGATGAGACCCCAAGGGTGCAGAGCTCCCTGCTGAGGTCCTGCAGAGCTGGATCTGCCCGATTCACTCCGCAGAACCGAGGGGTTAACACAAAACTTGGCAGCTCTGACCAGGGCTGAGAGACCAGGGCAAGAAAACTGCACTGTCAAACAGGAGGTAACTCTGCAGTTGTGCTGAAACTCGTGTCCCAAGTGACTTATTTCATGATGATTTCAACTGCCACATCAGTGACCTCTGCGCGCAGAATGTGTTTCCAGTACTGGCGCATGCAGAAAGCTTTCTTCTTAAATTACAGAGAGTTCAAATAAGTATAATCCTAAAAGGGATCTCAGCTTCAGAACAGAACCAGAGTCACTCGTGCCATTATCAGATCATCTTCTCAGACAACCCGAGGTCAGGCCAACCTAGGCAATTATTTATAGTCATTTGTGTGGAACTCATGGCATTCGAAGGCCTCTGAAAGCTCATCGGGCTGCACAAACTCCAGAGGTCATTGCTGCTGCTTCTCATTACACCAGCTCTCAGCAGTGAGGGGGTTAGGACAGCTCCTTCAGTTCTAGATGGCAATATTGAGGAAAGGCGACGTACCAGAGCCTGCACTGGAGAGGAGGTTGAGCCTTGTGCCTGAGCTCTTGTGGCAAGGCTGATCCGTGACATGGGACATTTCAGGGAGCCCCTCTGCAGAGGCACAGGCAGGGACACAACACGTGGCACCCATGTGGCAAGGGCACCAACCCCAGAGGCTGCCAGCTCGCCCACATCAGTGCATTTGGAAGGCCTTGGCAGCGAGATGGGGTTTAAATGTCACTACCAGCACAGGCAGGGTGCTGCTGGAGCTCCTGCAGGAGCCAGGATCTGACACTCGGGGCTCAGCCCCAGCTGGGTGTGCTCTGGAAGCTCTGCTGAAAAGCTGGGCCTTTGCACTGCTGTTCTCTCTCCCAGCAATTCTCCTTTGCTTTCCCAGGCCTTGCTCTGGTTTGCAAGGGAACCCACAGAAATCAGATAAGGACAATCACAGTACATTCAGAAAGTCTATAGACCCCACCTCCCATTCACCAAAATACCACTAGGAATTCTGAAACAAAGATACCAAAAGGCATCCACGGAAGCAAAAGATATCCTTCACATTAAACAAGGTAAAAATACTGCTGAACTCATTACAAAGAGGCTCCAATTAGGCAATCTTCTCTTTTAGTAAGTGCCATGAACTGGATGCAGTGGTTTTTTTCCTGCTAGCAAGAAAAAAAACTAAAAAAATTAAAAATTAATTAAAAATTTAAAAATAAATTAAAAAATAAATCAAAAAACAAGCTGTATTATTGCCAGAGAGCTGGCACACCATGTCGCAGCAAGGAGACACAGCCCTTTGACTCAAACCAAATTCTGACCATTGCAGCAGGAAAGCTGCAGCTGGGCAGAGCCCCGTGGCCAGGCAGAGCCCCGTGGCCAGGCAGAGCCCTGTGGCCACCAGTGCCCCTGCACCTGCTGAAGGACAGCAGCAAATCCCAGGGGAGCACAGGGAGCCACACCGTGCCCCGTGTCCAACACCATACTGGTTGGGAGTTGTCACAGGAGGTGTAAGCACTATACTTTCCACATCCACTCACATACAGATGTATATTTACACCAAAACAACGGAAAGAAGAGTTCAGTTCTAAGAGCTGTTGTTCCTTTTTTCACCCTTTTTCTCTCGATGCCATTGTGCCTCACGCTGGGCGCCAAAACCTGTCTTGGTTTGAAAAGACAAGCATCTGCTAAAGAAGGCAAGAGCCTCTCTCAAAATGGAAAATGTAAATCCCCTCCCTCAGAATTATTATAATTTTGGAATTAAGGGACTCTCAGGCAAAGATTTGGGAATAAGAATAACAGTTCTTTATTAAGAAAAATAAGAGATGCTCCCCCAGCATTCCTACCTGGATAGAACCTGACCCTGCACACCCCAGCAGCCTTTTCCCCCTGCATTCCCAGAGGGAGCCCAGGCCCATCCACAGCACCCCTGGAGCTGCAGAGGAAAACTCCACCCTTGGCCAGGACCCTGCTCCAGCAGAGCCACATCTGCCCCTGCAGGGGGATTGCAGCCCCCATGGGATGGGGCTGTGCCAGCCCCCTGCCCAGGAGGGTGTCAGGGGGGTTCTGACTCTGCCAGGGGTTTCTTTTTTGTACCATTGCATTTGTACTTTTAATTTTCCTAGTAAAGAGCTGTTATTCCTATTCCCATATCTTTGCCTGAGAGCCCCTTAATTTCAAATTTACAATAATTCAGAGAGAAGGGGTTTACAGTTTCCATTTCAAGGGAGGCTCCTGCCTTCCTCAGCAGACACCTGTCTTTTCAAACCAAGACACTGAGTCTGCACCTGCATGTCCTTGTACAACACCCAGTGCAAAATTCCACCCAGGACACCCAGTCCTGGGGCACTGCTGCACTCTGCATCCTTACTCACCTGCCCCAGCACAGAAGGAGCTGCCACAGCAGTGTCAGGGGATGCATGGACCTCTCTCTGCCAGTGCCAGGATGTCCTGAGATCACTTTCCACTGAGCTTCCCCCTGCAGGGACAGCTGTCACTCTTCTTGGGTGGGCAGCTCACATCAGTGTTTTGCAGCACGAGGTTTTATTCTCCTCCAGGGTGTTATCAACACATCAATAGGTAAGGATTGGCAGCAGAAAACTGATATGGGGCTTCCAAATAGATCCATACAGGGCTTCAGATAATAATAAAAATTGTCACCCTCTCAGGTGATAGGTAAACGGGCAGTGAGGAATCAGATTCCAAACATAGGGAAAGAATTGATCTTGGAATGGGTGCTCGTACCACTGAATGCATCTCCCTGCAGAGTTCCCTTGTCCACAACATGAATGGTACCAATATACCCCATTGGTATATTACAAATGGGGTTTTTTTTTTGGGATCTCAAAGAAATGGTCACAGCTTCCTGTGTCTGTGTCAGAAATTCGGGGTGCAGTTCAATTTAACATAGAGGCAGAGGTTTCCCTTGGGCTCAGCTGGGCATTGAGGGAAACTGGGAGAGGTGGATCCAGTGCCCCTTTTCCTGCCCCACACAGGACGTGCAGACACTGCAGAGCTGCTGGCAGAGCAGCATCCCTTCCCTCAGTGGGTCAGGCAGGAGTTGAGAGCCCTTGCAGGAGTAACTTCTCTGAAAAATGCTAAAACCATTGGGTATGTGCCTCTAAACCCAGCTGTCTGCTATTAGGATTTCATTACTGCACACTGCTCATGATTTTGGCAAGGCTCTGTGACAATTAACGTGAATTCTTCTGGGAGGGATGCAGCACATGACATCACGTAGTAAATCTTCTGATATTAGAACTTTTCATTTGTGCCCTACTGTACTTGTTAGAGTAACAAATTCAAAATGAAAAATGTAATTACCCAACAGAGCTTTCAATTGTATGATATATTAACTTCTAATACTCTAAATATTCATTCTCAAATCCAAATCTGGCACATAACACTTTGGAAGATGAAACTTGACAGATCTAATCAGGCACTAATAGGAGTCTTTGACAGACACTGATTTAAGGGCATTTCATAATGGGAAATATCAAGTAAGATATTGGCAACACTTGAACAATTACCCTTGTCTGCCTCAGTGCTGGACTCTGAAAACTCACATGCTAACAAATGCTAAGCAAAATGCACAACCAAATAAAACTCTTGGAACAAGAAGCATTTTGTAGATAAATATTTCTGGGAACAGCCTCCTGCAAATATTAATAATATTGGGAACCAGTGGTTTTAAAATTCTAATTTGTGCTCAAAAGCCCCCTTGGATAAAATAATTCTAAGTTTATAGGCAAGTAGTTTAGATGAAGATTAATAACTTGTTTTTCAAGAATAATCACCAGATACCTAAAAGGGCAGGATAGGATAGAGTCTGTAACTTGATCAATGAGACAAAAATGAACACACTGAGCATTTACAGATCTTTATGACAAACTCCACCTTAATCCCCTCTCTGCTCTGTTAGTGCAGTGAATTACCTGACAGGAAAAATAAACAGTTTTTCTGTACTTTTAGGCGAAGTTACCAGGTTTTAGGACTTCATGTGCTTTTACCAGAAGACTCATCACAGCAGAAGATCTAAACAACCACAGGCCAGGCCTCCCCACCAGTCTGAATCACACTGGCATTAACTACTCCTTCTTTTGTGATCCCTGACTTCTGGTTAACTGAGTAGGCAAGACTGCTCATGTCCAGTTTTTATTTCCCCCTCAGTGTTTACACTAACTGCTGCAGCTAGAGCAGGTCCCAGTGGCAGACTCGTGTGCATTTGGGTTCACCAGCACAAGCAAAGGACAGCTGAAAGCTCTGGCATCACCCCATCACAAATATTGGCTTCTCTTTTGAGATGCACCACGCAGGAACACAACCCCACAGCATTCCAAAGATTTATTCTTCTGGGCAATTACTAGGGAATGTTCAAAACTTCAGGAGAAAAGCTGGGCACTGCTGGTATAAATTGTTCAAGCTTCAATAATTTCAACAGCGTGAAGACTGAGTGCACCCTCAGACAGCCTAGCACAAAACTCTTACCAGAATCCTGGTGCAATACTATTTTCTTTCCTAGGCAGAGAAACAAACTTTCAAAGCAAATTTGAAACCTATAGTCTTCTAATGTTAAGACACTTTCCTATCCTTTCACTGAAATTGTATTCTACTTATTAATATACAATACAACATTGTCCTAGAATTAGCAGCGATGAGAAAAATTGAAAGCATACTTACTTTTTCTTTGGTAATTAATTCAACAGGAGGCAAAGCTGTTTTAAAGGTGTTCAGCCCTTTGTGCTGGTTTCTGAACCATTTCACCACTAGTTTGCAACAAAAGCAGAAAATAACTGGAATTTCCATGAAGATTGAGAGTGTATCTTCTTTTAACTGTTCTGTATTCTGCCAACGTTATCTCTACCATCACAGAAAGATAAAAGCCAAAAAGACCCAAACAAACTACATAAAATATTGAAAATAAAGCTGTAAAATAGATCAAGGTGACTCCAAGGTATCTCAACCACAGAAGTGAAAATTCAGCATGTGGTGTAGAATTATAAAGAAGGAGGCCTCAGAGTGCTCAGAGCATCGTGTTTGTGGTATTGCACTAAACCCACAAGATTTGACTAAATGATCTTCCTATCTCTTTCATTTTCCCCCATCACCTCATGTTTTAGTTTCCAGCCTTTTCTTCTGCTCTCGTTTGTTGGCTTCCCTCGGAGCACACACGTTTTCCAGCTCCAAGGCAAGGATAAATGAGACCCATGTCAGTGCTTGTCTCCAGAGTTATCTTTTGATACTCGCCTCAGAACACCCTCATCTCAAAGGCAAGGAGATGGCTGATTGCCTGTGATAATTTCTCACAAATGGAAACTGTAAATAGCCATTCCCGTCCATAAGTGGCCCTCCTCTCCTGCATACCTTGCAATAGAACTCTTCAGTCAATAGCAGGCTACACCTTGGAAAAAACCCTTTATTTACATCTGCTCTTCTTGTAAAAACAACAGTGCCTTGAGCTGCCTGTAAATGTCTGATATTCAAAACCCTGTGTTCTGATTATCAAAAACTTCTCCAAAAAATTTTGCTTCCCAGCATTTTTTGTTATCATCACAGTCAACATTAGCTAGAGGCCTTCACTGCAAGAGTCAAGTGCTCTTTCATTATTTTCATCAACATAGACTGAACTATACCATAAACCCAATATTCTTCAGGTGCAGAGGTTCAGAGCCTGGACTGCAGCACGGAGCAGATGTTCCTCAGGTGCATGGAGGGGCACATCCAATTTCCAGTAATGGATTGCATTCTGCACCCTCTTCTGCAGTGGAAATAAATTCACATACTAAATGCAGAAATCACCTTGGCAATGACTACCCAAACTGGTGAGACTTAGCCAGTGTAATTTAATAGAAAAGGGAGTAACACTCATTTTAAACAGAGGGCAGAAATTGTGCTCACTCTGGAACAGGGGCTGTACTCCACATGTCTGCCTTAGGCATTGCCCACACGTGACACGAAGAACCAGGACATTACAACAAAAATCCTTCATACACTGCAGTGGAAAGCATTTTGCTTTGCAGCATGACTCTCCTGAAATTGCCCTGAAAGCAGCACTGGCTGGAGCAGTCAACCTTTAAGTTTCCGATTCTGGATGTTTTATGCCTCATTTTCTCCCTCCAGGGAGAAACTGAGATCAAGTCTCTGAAATTATCTCCCTGTCCACACTGCTTTAACAACTAGGATAATTTTCCTACCATGTCTTATTCACAAGCAGGAGGCCCATAAAAGCTAAGTTTAAATAAGAATGAAGTTTTCATTAGAATATTACAGGATTAGCAGCTGCATCCATTAATTTCCTCCCTCTAGCTACAGAAAGGTACCAGAGAATTTCCAGAACAGGCTACTGCAAGCTAATGCTTCTTTCACACTCTGGAAGAGCTGCTTCTATGGCAAAGCAGGAGATTAAACTCTTCATTTTAATTTCTGAGACAGCTGTTGATAAAGAGGCAAGTTATGAAAAACCTCTCACTTTTGTGGGGTAAACTCTGCACCCTGTGGCCCTCTTTTCAGGAAAATCAAGTAACTGCTGTAGTGCTGTTGTATTATGTGACCTGAGCTCCTTCCAGAGGTCTGGCATTCTCTGCCTGCCAAAACACCAGTTCTCTCTGCCTTCCAAACTTCATTCAAGGATCAGATCCTTCCTTGTCCAGTACCATCTGCCCTATAGCTTACACGTTAAACCAAAAGGGTTAAAACACCTATTACAAGACTCAGGCTCTGGAGTTCCAGGTGTACCTTAACCATCAGGTTAAACTCTCTCAAACCTGTGCACAGGTGATCATTCAGTGTTTCTGCCCATCTGGACAAGCTTTTACTGCTGTCTGTCAGTTGTGGGGTGGTCACACCAGAGGGTGACCTGTCAGCTCAAACACAGCATCACACAGAGATCTCAGCTCAGGTGGGAACCAGAAAATTCCATGCTTTTCTTTTTTCTTTTTTTTTTTTTTTTTTTTTTTTTTTTTTTTTNTTTGTTTTTGGGTGGCTTAGCACCCTCCAAATGCATCTGGGCTACTCCTGCAGCCTCTCATCCCTGCACTGGGAAGCTCAGTGCAAGTTTGCCCTGAGCTCTCCTTTCACTGCTCAGTCCAGATGTGAGAATCCACATCTAGAAACCTCCTACCCCACTCAGCTCTGGATCCAAGGTGGTCCAGGCTCTTTGTCACAGATTTATGTTGGTAATACCAGAACGTGCCTCACCATTCACAACGCAAAATGTTACAGAAAACGCGTCCTACAGCACCAAACATACGCGAATTTTAAAAATGACCTGAAGCTGACAGTGAAAGAATGGTTTTCTGCCTCCTTCCCCAGTAAAAGCCAACGGAATGCACTGACTGAAGCAAGAAATTTTGCAGAACAGCTCAGCGGGCGAGCGTGGCATTGAAGGCTTCCACGCTGTGCAAACACAGGGTCTAGAATTCAGGTTACACGAGCTACTTGGAATGTGAACGCTCTGCTGTCATGCCTTTGCATTTCCTGCTCCCCTGGAGCTTTGCCTGCCCTTGCAAGTTTTGCTGAACAATGGGAGCAGGTCTGCAAGGGCACGGTGGACACCATACTCAGCCTGAGGGTGGCACTTCAGACTGCCCCCAGTCTGCTCCCCACTGCTGAACACCCAGTCGTGGCTGGAGCCTTTCAGGTGCGTTTCTGAAGCACATTTTTCTGTGCAAGACCGGCCTGTGAATTGAAACAATGCGGGGATGAGTTGAAACAATGCGGGGATGAGTTGAAACAATGCAGGGATGAATTGAAACAATGCAGGGATGAGTTGAAACAAGGCAGGGACACTGACTTGAGAAAGCATTTCTGATCCCACTGAAATGAGTGTGGACAGCTCCTTCAGTGGCAGCAGAGCAGCCCAGCACAGGGGTGTCCCCCAGCCATGTGCTGAACACATCTGGAGGGAGGTGCTACTCAACGTTTGTGGAGGTGCCAGAATTTGGCATCCTATTAGGATTGCTCCCTTAAAAAGACACTCCTGGGGGAGATACCAGGCTTCAGTGCTTAATTGAGTCAGTCCATGGAATTGCTACAGGATGAGTTTTAAGACACAGCAGGAGCAGGTATATATCTATTATGGGTGTTTTTTTTATATAAAGAATGGCATAGACAAGTTAAATTAGGTAACTTTATTTAAAATGAAGTTTATGTAGCCCTACAGCTTCTGAAATGTCTATTTTAGGAGTAATGTAGCTAAAATGAGGTTTAGCTTATGCATCTTGTCATAATGGTTGCTGTCTGGAATTATTGTACTATGAACCAATTGTTATTTATGTTACCACTGGAGACAAGGATTTTGTTAGTGGAATTTAGCTTCCAGATTCATTTCATAATCCCTGTGCCCATCACTTAGAGAGAAGAGAAAAGCACAAATCAAGATGACATTTAAGAAAAAAAAAAAAAAAAGGGGACCTAGGCTGGTCTTGTAGGAATATCTAAATCCTTTCCCATATTAAATACCTTATCTCAGCAGCAGTGCACCAGCCATTTAGGAAAATTAAAGAGGGAGATAGCAAAAAAGAGACAGCAGATGCTAAAGCAGAGTAGTTTCTAGTCACATAGATAATGAAGGGACTTGGCACATGGCCTTTCAGTTTATCCCTGCTTCAGCTTATCCTTCATCTGCTTAAATTCAAATGGATCAGGCATTATTAAAATTATCTTGAAATTAGCTGCTCCAGTTTCATGTGACTTTTTGGTGTATCCTCTAAAACTTGGTAACTCTTTGGGAAGACAGATGCTGTCCACTTTTGCCATTTTAATTCAGTTTGGAGCACGATTTCTAAGCAGCGAGTGGTAGGTAATACTCAAATAAAATTGAATTTTACTCATTAATACACACTGTGAGTCTTTTATCCCTTCCAGTGAGTTGTCATATAAAAAATATAGACTTCTTTGCTGAAAAACACCAAATATTTTGTGCAAGGTGCTGTGGGCTTACAATTCTAAGAGATACTGGACTCTGGACGTATATTTTCAACTCATTTTCTTTTCTTTATTATTGGATAAATATTCTTCTGTCACCCTTGGAACCTCCTACTTGCTAATTCTGAGGAGCACTGCATGTGTGCATGAAGCAATGACCAGCCACCCTGTCAAACATTTAAAGCCTGCTTCAAACAGCTGCTGGATCTCGTGCAGTTCTAGCCACTGGCCAGCCTCTCCATGCTGGCATCTCCTGGCCCTGCCCCAAGCCATGTGCATGGCAGGGCTCCCCATGCTCAGCATGTTGGCCTGCCCAGGGACAGCAGTTGTGGAGAGCTCTGCATCCCTACTGATTTCTGTAGAAACCAACACACATTTCAGTAGCAAGCACTGCACGTTAGCACACACGGAGAGATCCTTCACGCTATTTACCCCAGCAGTTCATGGCTTTTGTGCCATCCTGAAACACTCCAGTGGCCAGATTCCCCATGGTCATCCATCTCCTTCTCCCCCTTCCTCCTACCCAGTTTTAAATCTGGCAATGGGGACCATTTAGGAGATTTCTGCCAACCTCAAGCACTTGAAGAAAACAGTGATGGTTCTTACCTTCCCATTTGGCAACACAGCACTACTGTAATTCTCCTTTTGTGCCTCCTGGAACATTAATAACAGCCACATCCAGCATGAGCATGCCACA
Organism: Promerops cafer; assembly: GCA_013398275.1. Taxonomy (NCBI): domain Eukaryota; kingdom Metazoa; phylum Chordata; class Aves; order Passeriformes; family Nectariniidae; genus Promerops; species Promerops cafer. The sequence continues at coordinate 67,588 of VZSE01013846.1, forward strand.
CCGAGGCAGCTGCCTGCTAGGAGCCCCTATCAGAAGGTGATTTATGACTTCTCTGCCTTTTGGCTGTCAATAGTTCCTCGATGAGCAGCAGCTCCTAAAGGAACTGCTCTGCAGAGAGCTTCACTGCCACGTGGTTTCCCTGGCACCACCTTGCTGTGCTCTGGCAGCACAGTCCACAAGAATCAAGGATCTTGAACTATATTATGTCTTGAAACTCCTGCCATTGAAGTCAGAGTTCTGCATTGTTAATTTTTTAAACAAAATTGTGTCACTCCAGTTTAAAAAGGCTTAGAGACTACAGAACGTACATAAAGACAGCAGGAGTCTTAAAATCCTTGACTTGGGTTTTGATTTGGGAAATGAATTAACACATCTCCACCACGCAGACTGTAAAAATATTTGCAAAAATTAGCTTTGTAGCTGGGTTAACTCAAGTGCAGCTTTACCTTTCATCAGGCAGAGCACCTCTTTGTTATTCTTGCACCAAGATGAAATGGATACCTTAAACATCAAAACAACACAGCCTTACATTCTGCTTACATGCCTCTAACAATACTTCTTCCCACCTGTAGGTCACCAGCTCAGAGGTGAACAGGTCGTTTCTGTCAGTTCCTCAAACCTAAGACTAGAAATCCTGGGTGCTTAAAGGGTTTTTAGATCAGCTTTTTGGAGTCAAAGTTCCCCACCACAGGTGCATGCCTCTATTGTCACTAATTGCTGTAAAGACGTGGATTTCTTCTTCAAGTGACAGTCTTTGAAGTTGGCTCAGGCACTTCCCTGCTACCTTCCTGCAAGTGTATACTGAGGATTAAATAGTGACAACAGTGCTCCAGCCGATTCCCTGTACCAATTGATCTGCCAGATGCAAAGAGAAGAACAGCAGAAGTCACTGTGAATAATCACTGCCTAAAGCACTCTGTAATAAAAATGAAATTTCAGGAATTGTCTGCTTTTGAAGGAAAAAACTATTAAGGACATTATTCCCTTGTTAATTAGAAATGTGTGCACTTCAGAAAGCCTCTTTAATTTTTACACTGTCCTAGGCTGAACAAAACTTTTCTAAGGCACTCAATTAGCATAGGAGGTGTTACCTGATTGAAGTAAGAAGGTTATAAAAGGTTCAAAGCTCTTCTGATGCAGAAGACACTGAGCATTTTTGCTCAGCCTCGTGCAAGGGGTGGTACCCAGCTGCTCTGGCCCCGGGGGAGCCTCGGGAAGGAGATTGCTCCTGATTGCCAGGGAAAGCAGGGTGACACTGCTGATGGAACAGGACAGTGGTGAGACCAAGCTTTCCACAGGGGCCTCAAACTGGGATTGCCCAAGAGTGGCTGCTGCAAATTGTGAGCTGAAATAGGAGAGTATTTTCTTATTTTTCCTTCCTGTTTTCTCTGCAGGGAAATTGTCAGTGAGTACAGTAAATAGACTTCAGCTCCGTGAGGAGGTGAGCCAAAGTTTACACTTCTGTCTCCAGACCTTCCAGGGACAGGTCTGGGCCTGACAGATCCCCAGACATTTTTAGTAACACCAACACCTCCATCCACCCTGTGCTCCTTTCTCCTCTTTCTGCTTTGTCTTCTCTTTCACCCACTTCACCAGGAGGCTTAGTGCCCTCAACACCGTGCAAATGACTTCATAGGCATCACTTGAGATGAATGGAACTGTATTATATTACAGCCCAAACAATGAACTTTACAGGCAGAGTGATAGCAAACTCTAAGACCACCTTTGGAACTGCATTTCAAAATTAGTAACTCTAGGTCAGATTCTGCCACCTTTCAGTTGTCTGTTTCTTTAGGATGTTCCAAGCCTTTCAAAAGGAATTATCTCAGGAGTACAGTATTTATAAAAATAAGTTATTATTTATGTGGCAGGTGTAGCTTCAATACTGAATCAGAGGGAGCTTTAACACATGTTTAGGCGTACATTAGTGGGCTCCAGCTATGACAGGCTTCAAACAGCTCTTCCCAGTAGCTTCTGACATTGCCTTGCACAGCAAGTTGAGCTCTGGCAGCACCAGGGATTTTGGCTTTTATCAGCAGAGGATGTGTTCCCATCTCTTTAAATCAAACAGTCATATTACTGTTATTCTTCCTCTGACACTTTCAAGGCTGTAGCTTGAGATGCTATCAGCTCTCTTAAGCGCTGCAATTAACTCCTTAAGTTGTATGCTAATAAGAGCACGATCCTTATCTACCCTCTGGACACAGGCTGCACTTCACACTGGCAGAGAAGCAGCTTGTGCAACTGGTATCCACTTTCCCCACTGCAAAAGACAAGCTTTATGTGCTTGGCCTTTAAGGTTGGTGCACAGAATACCAGATGGAATTTTTTACTCTCAAAGACACGGGTTTAAAGCAGCTACAGTAATTAATTCTGGGTACATTATTATATAAGCAGAAATTCTCCCCATAGTACAGTAGGTGGCCATAATATTTTTCATACAAAAATTACTCAATATTTGAACAAAATCGTGTTTGTAGGATTCCCTAAGGGGCGTTTCAAACTGAGGCACTGAGGTATAGGTTGAGCCTTCAGTGTCTCAATGCTCCTGACCTACCTGCTGGGTCCAGCAAGCTCTCACCCCTGTGGATGGAGGGAAATAGGTTAAAAATTGCTTTTCAACAGCAATGCCACCAGAGTTCATCCTTCAGTTCAGCTGGGATGTTATCTCCTCTCTTATCTTCGCTTTGCTGCAAGCAAGGAATTTGTGCGCCATTTCTGCAGTCTTTTCCAAAATAAGTAAGACTAAGAATCAGTAGGAATTTTTATTCAGTATAAAACCCTCATTCACCAAACCCAGTATGAAACACTCAGGGACATTTCTCAGGAGAAGATGGAAGGGCTGGATGGAGGCAGAAATGCAAGGATCACTCACCTTCAGAGGTGAAAGGGATCTCCAGCTTCTGATGGGTCCCCTGGGAGACTGAGCTGCAGCTCCAGTCATCATCTGCCTTTTAAAACCCCAGCTGGGATTGCAGCAACGCTAAAAGAGAGAGCAAAAAAGACTCCTAAAGAGACTCACTGTCTTTGCTCCTAATCACTCCCTGCAGAAGGCAGGAACTGAGGCTGTGGTGCCACCACAAACTCAAAGTGGCTGTGGTGGCTCCGTAGCTCCACACAGTCAATCCCACCGAATCTCATGACACAAATCGTGTTAGAACTCCCTCACTTCACTAAAAGTGACCTTTTTTACGAAATAATATTGCAAGACTAAAGCTCTCCACCAAAAGTGTCATTTTGTAGCTGTTCTGTTCAATTGGTGTTTTGAAATTAAGGCCCGGTTCTTCTAATCAACTCTGCCTCAAAGATGCAGCACTTCAGCCTGCCTGTCTTCGAAGCACAATTGTCAGTAAAATTCTCAGTACCAATAGAAAGAGCTCTGAATATACTTGTTATGCTGTGTTACTGTCTTCACTGTCTTTTGAACTTTTACACCATACAAGGTAAGTGAAAATTTTGGTTCTAACCAGCGGGAAAAAAACTGGATTTCAAATTTATAAATACATTCCTAAGAAATTTGGAATGAATTCTGAAAACCTTTTTTCCCCTTATTTGTAATCTAGTTACGCAATAGCTTGATTCCATGATGCTCAAATCATAATCCATGTTTCTAACACCTACAGAGTGAGAGAAGCTAAATACCTTTTCATTGTGGCAGCCCGATGATTAGCACACGAAAGAGAAGTGGGAACAAACAGCTCCAGCTGTACAAAATCTGAGTGGATGAAATATGAATTCTTCATAACACAAGCACTCAACTGAGTATTCACAGTCAATAAAAATGACTGAAAACCCAACGTATGGATTGCAGAAACAAACACACGGGGATGTAAATCTGTCCTGCATTTAAACTGGATCGCAAACCAATTCCTCATCCTTGTAAGTGACTCAGCCCAACGCTGCCACTTTTTAGGAAATATGAAACCATTAATTGCCTTATCTGATGAAATAGAGTCCTGCTAATGACTTATCAATTATCACAAGGCTTATCTTTCAGCTTCTTATTAACCAAAGATGTTCTGGAACAGAGTATCCTTGGAATTGCTTAACATACGGAGACCAGACTACCGTGGGGGAAGCAAAAAACATTTTGTGTTCAAAACACCCAAACACCACAGCATTAACATTCCAGGGGGAAAAAAGAAAGCCAATGTGGATGTTTTTTAGCCACATCAGAACCACTTTTGTACTTAGTTCTGCATACCACCTTCACTTTTGGGGTAACTGCTGATAACTGTGATTAGGTACAGCAAAACAGGCCAGATTTGTAGGACTAGGTGGTCCCTTATTAGCTCAGGCAATGCCTCTGGAACAAACTGAAGGGCCCCCTCCAGCAAAAGCTCCAAATGAAAATTTGTACTCACCTGTGGAGCAGGGCAGTGGCAGGTCCTTTGAAACACCTCAAATTTGACATTAGGTGGTTCCTTCCTCGCACCAAGGAAAGCAGCAGTGCTGGAATTTTGATTTTACTTGCAAGCAAGTGCAGGAAGGCTCCATCAGGTGAACGGACAGGCAATTCATGCAGTGAGGTGCACACCTAAAACTGCTTTGAGGAAGAGTAAGAGAACATATGGAGACAAAAAAAACAACCCTAAAAGGAAGTTTTGATGTTAAATCTTGGGTGCATCATGCCAAGCACTGGTAAATTAGGAAAATCATCTGGCAGTCAGAGCAATAAATGCATCTGAAATCCCTGGCTTTGCCCATTGCTGAGGAAGGTACTAGGAAAACTGTGGTGCCACCAAGAGAGACTTTAGCTCTTCACGCTGCTGTTTTCACCAAGAGGGCTGCATAGATGAGTAGGTGCACAGGCAAGATTAACAATAATAGGAGGCATTATTAGACTCTTGAAATTTAAGGTATACATAAATTAATCTCTAATTCAGTAAACTATTGAGCACACAGCTATGCTTGTTTAGACCTTATGGTCATCAGGAAGTATTTGAGGACACTCAGAAGACCTTTACCTATTCTGGGTGAGCCATATCAATTCCTTATTCTCACACGTCCTTTCTCTTTGCTAGTAAAAAGTCCCAAACAAAATCCCCACCCCGTAAAATTCCAGACCACCGCTGGTGGGGACTACAGTTGATCACAGTTGATAAAAAATCAGAAATCCTTTGTCCAGGCTCTCCTTGCACCCTTGCAGGCCACTAATCCTGTGACATTTAATCTAAACCAAAGGCACACGGTTAGCTGGGGATATTTTCCCCAGCCCGTGCTCCAAATGCAATAATGGTTTTCAGAATGTGCGGGTCTGGCTCACTTCAGGCGGTTTTGCTCCTTCCTTGACTCCAGCTGCAAACTACTAAACACATACTTTTTTAGGTCATTATGGCCTAATGTCTGTGGCATTACATTATTTCAGTGACATATCTTTGAACATACCGTAATTCCAAAAACTGCAGGTCATCTCTTAGGCTAACTGGAGAGCAGGATTTTATATTAACTCCATCCTTTGTCTCCATCTCCCTTTTTTAAAAAAGGCAAACAAAAAAAAAAAAAAATCCCACTGAAACTTCCTTTCCCATTATTCCCTTCATGGTAATGAGTCTTATGAGCTTGCCCTATTAGGAAAAAGCATAGCTAGAGGCAAAAAGCACACCACCACTGTGAACATCCTCCATCCTGAGAAATCCTGGCCCAGAACCAGGCACCAGGATAACTAAAGCACAACATTCCTAATCAGAGATTCTCAGACAAAGAAACCTTGCCAAAGAAGACTTCTACTCCTCCCCTTAAAAAACAAACAAAAAGCTCCACACACGCACCCAGGCCAATAAAAGATGACAGCTGTCTTCAGGGTGATGCTTTTTATGGTCCTTTGCAAAAGGAATCAAGGAACCAATTCTTCATTTGATATCCTCAGGTTAATCCACTCTCCTTAGATACATATTTATCTACTTAAACTCTAATTAGCTATCAAATACAATTTATCTGGGTGGTTTCTGTTTGAGAAAGGAATTCTCAGCAGAGCAAAGCTTCTCTAAATCAGGTGCAGGTTCTCTCATGGCTGTGACAGAACTCCACGAGCTGTCAGACTCACCCTCCCAGCTCTAGGTGACAAATTTAGTGTAAGAGTGCACACACTCAGACAGAACTCCGGGCACAATCTCTGAGTTAAGGTGTGACAGTTGTTCCACTGGGCCAGTTCCACCTCAGTGGAAAATGGGAATTCAGATATTTTGTCAACACAGGCTCCGTGAGGTGCCATTTCTCACGAGCTGAGCTCTCTCACGAGCAGAAAATCACTGGTGGTTTGCACTGGCAGCAGAATAAAGCATGGTTGGAACGAGGCATTGAAGGCTTCACTCTCCTTATTTTGTATTTCTCCTGCAGTAAGGATTTTTTCCAGCAGTGAGCAAGCAAGCATAGCATGGGGAGTTTTGTCTCCACATCAGTTTTTCATACCTCCTAGTTTTCACCACGCCTAACCATAGTCAGATTCTCCCAGACACAAAACTGGAGCTTCCTAATTTTAGGAAGGGCAAGGACATCAGCACTTCTTACATCTTCAAGCACCCAGCAAGGAGAGAAAACGGAGCCATGGAACCAGATTAGGGAAGAACCTAATCTGGGCAAGATTGGGAGGTAAAGAAAATTCCAGATTTTTGTTCTCCACCATCCCTTTTCCATGCCCTGCTGCACATACACACGTCTGAAAGGAAACTGAGGGCAAAATTTTCACGTTAGTCCAAAAGGGAAATTTCTGTGTTACCACCAAAGCCCCGCAGGAGCCTCAGGGCACAGGAGAGCCACGTCTGCAGCAGGGGAGGAGGGTGCCAGAGGGGGACAGTGGCCTGAGGAGGGTGTCTCAGAAGGGGACAGTGGCCCCAGAGAGGCCCCTGCATGGCAGCAGAGTTGGAGTCAAGCTGTTCTCTTTACACCAGCGTTGTGGGAAGCTGAGCTCTCTCCAAAAGAGTCTTGTTCCAAAAAGCCTCTGCCCCCAGCTCCTCGTTCCTTCTCCAGCATCCTGGCTGCCCTGGCACTTTTGGCTCCTTGGCACTGGACAGGCCTGGCAGGGCTGCTGGTTCCCCAGCAAGCCCCTGGTGCAGGGTGAGGAGCTTTAGCAAACACGCAGACTCTGGATGTGTATCCAAACCAAACCCAAACATCTCGAGATTCTTCCTTCCCTAACTCCAAACACATTTGATATGCTTAAACATGTATTGTATTCTGTCAGGAACCAAATGGCTGCTTTACTGTTCCAAATAATCAGGTCTATTTTGCTGGATGATTAACAGAAATGCTGCTCACCCAAAGCAATCAAACTTTCATTTACATGTTTGAGAGCCTGATCTACAGTCCCTGGAGCCTCTGGGACTATTTCCAGTCACTTTGACAGACCTTGGATCTGGCTTTAAGCAAGTTTTTCCCCTAGATACATTCATCCACTGAAGACTGAGCTCAGTGCTGATTTTTTCACACTGCAGCTAAAGAATGAATATACTTAAAGCTTCTTGTAGGCCGGATATCACTAGGTAAATTGAACACAGAGGCTTGTTTTCCTTACATTTGGTTTTGATGTTCTGTTCACTGAGCCTATGACTGCAAAGGTTATAGATGATGCAATTTATTTTCCTTCTGCTTTTTACCAGTAGAATACTGCTCCTCTTCCTAGATTAAACGCAGGCTTTATTGCACATTTATCTCAAAATACACGTCTTTGAAAGGTCTAAAATCTAACAGCATGTTTCACATTTGCTAGCAGTCTCATTTTTGTGCTGGTTTTCTAAGGAGTCTGTTTCCAAACCAGTTTTGCCTTTCTCATGTCAATGGTGTCCTAATCCAGACTTTCACAGAACTAAATGCTGACCTTAAAACCTTTGGAAGGATCCTGATCCTGCAGTAAGCACTGCAGACATCACCATTCCAACACCAACACGAAATTAAAGACATGGCAACTGTGTAAGATAGCAAACTCTCTCAGTTTACAGTTGATTTTACTTTGTTTCTATTCAAACTGAAGTTATGTACACTGGGCATTAGCAGGGTTTATTTTACAACTACCTGGGGGCATAAACCTGCTCATTTCCTACTGAGGACTGCAGAGTGTTGAATTGACTGCAGAATTCTGACCACAGTATTATGTGCTGTGCTTGATTACGTGGGCATTGTCTTAAAAACACAATCACACTGCTCCCTGAGTGTACTGGGCTACACGCAGCCACACAAACTGCACATCCTCATCTTCCCAGTGCTCTTTGTGCCTTTCCTTTCTATAAAAACAAAACTGAAATCCAGCTCAGGCTGGCCATACCTGGGTAACCAGGTTTTGTAAACCAGACTTGTTTTGGTTTTGTATCCACCAAATAGTTTCCTTTGAAAAAGAGGCTATTATACATATTTTTTTTTTTTTCAGGGAAACTGAGATCTAGCCAGTGGCAGGTAAGTTCATAGAATTTTGACAATAAAATGCAGTAGGATCTGCATTAGGAAATCTAATTGACACTGCTTTTACCTCGGAAGATTTCCACTGATGTGATTTGACCTCAGTTAGTGTCTAAAACTGAAGGCAGATCTCCTCCTTCATGGGTCTCACGTTGCAAGTCTGTTTTACAGTATTGCTCTGACACCAGCCAATTACATGGACTAATTGAGAGCAAAACATTCCTGCAGTGCTCCTGTGTCAGGCAGCTCTTCAGAGTTTTCCAGAGCTCTGCTCTGAATCCATGTCTGTGTGCTACCCTTAGCCCACGGCCTTTTAGCCAATTATCTTCCTCTTAATTGCCCACACTTATGTGCTGAGTGCCTAACCATAAGTGAAATTTTGACTTGTATATCCAGCATACGTTTATTAAATTTTTTACTTTTCTTGTCAAGGCAATAAAGTTAATTGTGAGCAGTACACCAACGTAAAATAAGTTGTAAACTTTCAAATAATGGAAGTAACTGGGACACTCTTGTTCTAAGTAGTCTTCATCCAATGTATAGGGCACCATAGGTAGAAAAGGTTTTTTTCTGGGGAAAAAAAGAAAACGAAAAGAAGGAAAATAATGGTAAGCAGTGTTCTTAATTTTTAATTGCTCTTCCTGTTTAGAAAAAGCAGCAATGGAAACAGTTACTGATGTGCTTCCCCTCCTGCTCAATACACTGCTCAAAGTATATCACTTCCAAGACTTGAGTTTGATTAGTTTCACAGCCACTGGAAAGCAAAGCTTGTTTACAAAGTCCCTGCTTCCATGAAGGAAAGCAATGAATATTCAGATGTTCAAAGAGGCCAGGACTGAGAGCAAGCCTCTCTCAGCGTTCTGCCTTGACAACAATGAAGCATTTCCAGTGGTTTTGATGAGAGTCCCAGTCAGGATTCTCTCAGTTCAGTCTCACACACAATCAAGATTTGAAAATCGTTCAGGTTCAGAGGAGGTGAAAACACAGGCAATGGGCTTGGTTCAGTTTCTGAGGAAAGTGATGGAAAGGCTCTCCTGAACCCAACAGTGCCTAAGAAGCCCCTGAACTTTTGTCAAGCACTGTACAGAAACATTTAAATCTCTAGAAATGGGTGAAATAGTCAAGAGTTAACAAAACGCTGAAATAACACGATTTTTTTTATGACATTCAAAACTGAAATTAATAAATATGTCTGACATCTATTATTTCTATTTATTAAGGAGGGAAAAGAATGGAAACTTTAAACTACAGAAACACTTAGATGTGCTTTCAAAACTAGAGAGTTAAGGACAATGGGCAGTGTCAGATTCTCTGCAAGATGCAATACATCCATTGCTTCTCCCACTGAACACAAGTCAGGTGTTGATTCAAAATTATTTTCACAAGCAGAGAGAGATACAAATTCAGCTGAATCACTCAATAGCCTTTAAAAATTCATAGATGAATACCTGAAGCTTAGGAAAATTCAGGTTCCTAAGATGCTTTCCATAGAACATTGATAAGTACACACATTTAACTCCCAATACTTTTGAAACACCTGCAAATTTTTTATAGAAAAGGAGAATTACCAGCAATAACCTTTCAAGGAATCCCTGCAATATGTAAACAGTGTGTAATGAAGCTCAATTTAGCCCTCAGTGAAATCTCAGTGAGAATTTATTGAGTAGACATGATCATCTGCTTTCCACCACAGCTGATTAGCAAAGGATCTCCTCCTCACAGGCAGAGTAAAAGACACCACTTGTTCTCTGGAGGGGCTGAGGAAGGAAGGTGGGGAAGGGAAATAAAACTGCACTGCTCTCTCAGACCACTGCCCTCCCAGGCTGGCAAGGGACAGATTCCAGAGGAACCAAAACATTTGGTTGCTTTCTCTCTCCACTGCTCTCTAGGTAAATATTATCCTAAGTACCTCCTCAGCAAACATGCTGCAAATGGCCACCTGTTCACTGCACTGAAAATCCAAACACCACTCTCCTCCTTCAGGGGAGTTTGCACCATCTTCAAACCAGGAAAATCAGTTTTGATTGGGCAAAGCTTGCCTTGCTAAAACACGCATTCATTCAGCGCTAGGCCCAAAGAAAATTTACATTCTCATCATCACTGAAATTGGGTTTTGTCAAACGCCTTTCTGCCTCTTACTCCTGTATTTAACAGTGCCTGGTTTTTTGTTTTTTGAATGTTTTTGTCCAAGAGGACAGAGATGTCTCTAATACCAATCCTGACAAGAAGGGCAGCCAAAAGTTACTAGAAGCCTAGAGGTCTGTGCTCTGTAAGAAAACATTCCAGATTTAAGTTTTAGATGTGTATTTTATGACAAAGAGCACAAAGTGCCTTCTGTCCTACACAATTCATCTCAATTAAGTGGAAACACCAAGACAGGGACTCCCATGGTACAAAAATGAGCTATTGCATTCAGCAAGCTGTGAGAAAAGTGCCTTAAAGTTATTACAAACACCAGACTAACACCACCATCTAGCCAATAACCGTACACAATACACAAACACCCTTTCCTGAACAGGATAAAGTGGATTATGAAAAGGAACTCATAGGTTGTTAATCCCTGGCACTGAGGACACCAATCCAGCCTCGATGACTTTCACTCTCACAAGTGTCATGATAATTTTAAAAACCCACAAAACAGCTTTGTGTGAAACTGGCTTTTCTTATTTCTGACCATGCAGTTTTCCATCTCTGGCAGCTTCTGTTTTCACCATGAAAGCTGTGACGTTATTAGCCCTGAGCTTCTTTTACTAATCTTAAACTAGTGCAGGACCAGTAAACTTCACAGCAGCTCCCAGGGAGTCCCCAGAGCAGCTTTACTGAGGGAACATCCAGGTGTGGCTGAGCTTGAACAGGAGAAGGGGCTGGGAATGAGAGGAATTCTGCTCCCCTGCCCACCCCTTTTGTTCCCCGACTTTTCTCTCAACTACAGCCGCATCCCATTTCTGAGGAAGTGACAGACAGCTCACAAAACTTGCCCACCTGGCCTTTATCAGTGGGCATAACCATAAAGCCCCCAGGACCTGGGCCAGATGGAAAGAAATGCTCAGCAGCATCGGCAGACAAAAGCACTTACACACTAAAGCCTTGTTGTTTCTTGGTGAAGTTCAGCGCTGTTTACTGAGAGGCCAGCGCCAAGAGTGAATAATCTCCTCTAGGAATTGGTGTCAACACTCCTCTGAGCACTGCTAATTGTTGCTCTGTATTTGTGCCACTTACAGACAGGAAAACACAGCCAGTAATTCACTTCACCTTCATGCAGCAAAGAAGCACCTGAAGTCAAGCACAGTTTGCTCACTCAGCGTCTCAGCAGGGCACAAAATGTGCTGCTCTGCAGCAAACCTGAAAACATTCAAATGAAAACTGCATTTACTTCATGATTAAGTAAGAAAAAAGATTTGGAGCTTTTCTGGTTTTGCTTTTCAGTTTTTGCACCTCAACCATGCCAGTTGCTAGCTCTGAGAGGAAACAAATGCAGAAACACGAAAATGTTTCCACCGAATTTTGTCACTTTTTGTTTGCCGGTCTCCCAGGTTGCAAAGATTTCCTTTTTACCAAAAGTTACTTACAGCTTTTTGATTATATGATAAAAAAATTTTGACTTCTGCTTGCAAACACAACATGCTAACAAACACTTTGTTTTGTGGAAAGGGAACTTGCAAAGCAGTTTTTAGTGCCCCTAAGAGGAACAGAGCTCCAGTGCCTTGCAGGGCATCTGGGAGTAGGATGGCAGGAGATGGCAGCAAGGACAGAAGTCCAGGGAGATCCCTTCATATTAGTGCTCATTCATTAAACACAACAAAGCTACACAAATGTGAAAGATTTGCAGGTTCCATCATCTGTGGGAGGGATGGCCTCATTCCACAGAAATAGGAAATGCTGTTGTTTACTTCAAAAGCTTTAAAATATCAGTGGGAGATATTTTATTTTTATCAAGCCCAAGAAATTCAGATTCCAAGCCAGCACACATTCCTGTCCCTAATCTTTGGTTTTTTTAATTAAAGAAAGCATGGCCTTGGTAAGGATATATTGCACTTAAAATTAACCTAATGTTTAACTTTTCCCCCAAAATATTAGTATAGGAACAAGTATGAAACAGCAGTCCCATGAAACTTACAAATAAACATTTGCAGGATGTGTAATTAATCGATATAATATTTGGGCTTTAGAAATCAAAACAAAATTAGAATGCATTCTTAAAAAGTGTTGATGCTCTCTAATCAGACAGGTAATCTTTATGCTGCACATAATCTCAGACCCCAAAAATATTTCTCAATAACAAAGGACCAATCTAGATGTTGTTCATGTGGTTTCAACAGGAATTTCATAAGGCCAGACCACACCTCCGTAAAGAGAAAAAAGTGGATTATGGAAAGGAACTCATAGGTTGTTAATCCCTGGCACTGAGGACACCAATCCAGCCTTGATAACTTTCACTCTCAAAAATGTCATGATAATTTAAAAAAACCCACAAAACAGCTTTGTGTGAAACTGGCTTTTCTTATTTCTGACCATGCAGTTTTCCATCTCTGGCAGCTTCTGTTTTCACCATGAAAGCTGTGACATTATTAGCCCTGAGGCTCTTTTACTAATCTTAAACTAGTGCAGGACCAGTAAACTTCACTTTAAAGAGGAGACAAAATTGGAGTAAATCACAGGCTTAGGATGACTGTGACTTGTCAGAACTCCTTGTTAAGCTGTGACAGAGAGGGGCCAAACAAATCCTGAGCCTTGCTGGCAGGGTACCCAGACTAAACAGCTTTTCTGCCTTCTCCCTGTTGCCCCCACTGCAGAAAATAAAGGCACACACCCAGAACCTTGAGACTGTTTGGTGGAGCTGGATGTGCCACCACAAGAGGTCACAAACTGTTCACCAGCTCCCAGACCACGTTTTTTGTCTTTCCCTTTGTGTGGCACCTTCAGAGTTGGGAATAACAGCCTTGCACAGCCTGGAGGGACTGCTTGGGAACAGATTTGGGGACACAGATGGTCCCAGACATGGGGGACAGAACCCTGTGTCAGCAGCAGGACAGGCTCAGACATTCACTGAAGCACCTTCTTGCCTTAAAAATAGGTAAAAAGCACATGTAGGAACAGACCCTTATTTGCTAAACTCCTGCTCTGAACACCTTGTAAACTGAATTAAGGCACTTTGTGGTGTGCTAGGTTAGAGGTAATTCACTGCAGCAATCAAACCCAGTTCTTAGGTTCTTGCTGCCTTCCCTCCCCTGAGTGGGCCCATGATGAGAAATTCCCTTCCTGGTCCTGTGGCATAACAGAGAAAGAACTGGAGGGAAGAGGAGCTACTGCTAGAACTGAAACCTATTTCACCCTCCTCACTGGTTTGAAAAGTTGTATTAAACTTTCATTTTGACCTTGTCTAGTAGCAGGAGCATTAGCATAAAATCGAAGTATACACCTTTTCACTAGAAACACTGTGATCATTTTAAGCTGTTATAAAATAATTTCCACATTTCTTTAGCACTCAGCCTACCTGAAATTTGTTTTTTTGAGACCATCATGGGTAGCAATTGCCTTCTTTAGATAGATACAATGACATGACAACCTCTTTTCTTTCAATTGTTTCAAAATACAGCACTTCAACTTATGTTACAGGGGAAGGGGCAAATCTTCCCTATTACCTGAAAAACAAATGCTATGAACACATAGAATTTTGCTAGTGTACTAAAGGTATAACCACAATAATAAAATAACTCTGCATAACTGGAAAGGCATCCTGAATGCTTATTAATGTTGCTTTCACATTATAAGGTGGGAAAACTTCCCAAACCATTTTTGTATTTTAGGATTTTTTTCAGTTTGCCAAGGGATAAACATTCTGATACATAAACAGGACTAAATGTAAAAAATTAAAATTTCACCCTAAAACTTCAGTTCACTCAAGCTAAACAAGAACTATTAACTAAGAACTTCTGAGCTCCCAGCTAGCCAGACTAGGAACTGGAGCCATTCTTCAGGCAAGACACGCTTACATTTGCCTTGGCTGGGCTGTGATTACACTAATTGGCCTTAATTGCCCTCACCCGCCAGAGATCCTCTGTAAGCTCAGGATGAAATTTGGGAGACTGCTCTGGTTTCACTGTGGGGCTGCCCCTGAGGGGCTGGAGGACTCTGGGGCTCAGGAGAAAAGGGGATTTTTGCTGCCCGCTAAGAGACTCGCTCTCTCCGGCCAGCCAGGGGTTCTGGTGACTGTGGCGGGGTCTGCTGTGTGCAGCACCCGCAGTGAGCTCTGCTTCCCCCCAAAATCCAGCCCTTGCCTCGGTGCATTTCACCAAAAGTGCTTCTCCCTCCGCGGTCTGGGATGCTGGAGGTGCTGCTGCCCCTCCTCTGCCTCTCTGCTCCCGAGAGATGCCACAGAGCCCTGCGCGCTCCCACCCCGGCTCACAAGTCCCTTTTCCATTTTCTTTCTGGTCCCGTGTCAAGTTAAATGTGTTCCACGTTGAAAGACACTGATAACAGTGACAGAGCGTGCTCTGCTGTTCCACCCTGCAAAAGCTTTGTCTGGAAAGGAGCCCTTCCCTCGGCAGACGAAAGCGAAGGGCACTAAAAGCAAATGGAAACACGGAGCTCTGTTTATGAGGGCTGGTGGCTTGGATGCCAAGTTCTCTGCACAGGATTAAGTGCATTTTGTATGCAGCTGGAATATGTCATAGATACATTTAGGTCTTTGAATTTTAACGTTCCCAGGTGATTTTTTTTTTTTTCCTTTCTGTCTTAGCCTTTAGTGCAGAAAGAACTCTGGGTACATTTTAAGTTCTCCCATTGCAAAAAAAAAAAAAAAAAAGTTATTAAAATTAATGCAGTATTATTGACGATAACAGATATTTTCAAATTGAATTACTATGAAGCAATGTCAGCAAAAGAAATGCTAAAAATTTCAGATTTTATATACTTTTTCTTAATGAACACATTTTGTCTTTAATATCTTTTTGTCTATTCCCAATACAATATTTGGTCTTGTAACTATTTAAATCAGTGCTGAAGTTTACAAATTATTTTACTTATATATGCACTGTTCCTCACAAGTAAAATGAGCAAACAACTTCACCACTGCTTTAAAGCTTTGCAAATTTTCTAAACAGAGGCAGTCATCTTCCTCCATGTGCTTTTGAAACAATACATTTGTTCCACACAGCAAAAGCAGGGTTTCTGCCTGCTGTAAATAACTGATATGTTTTATAAAATCTGTTGCTCACTTATGGCCTGATGTAGATCTTAGTGAATCATAAAAATATCCCCATTTCTGAGGACTCTGGATATAGTCCTTAGGCAAAATAATTTCTTACAGTTTTGTTAAAGTATCCATTTGGGAATTGTGATGTTCTGCATGCTAACATCAAGGGTTCTTTTATATGCATTCTGATTAGGCTGGTTTCAGATTTGTTTATTGAATAATATGAATAATGGTCATATAAGAATTTATTTTGAGTGGTGAAATTAAGAGATACATAGAAAACTTTTACAGGAACACAAACAAAAAATAACTGAATTAATGAATTGGATGTTTCATATATATATAAACAATTCCTATGCTCATCCTCTGGCCTGCCACCACTCAAGACCAGCATGCTTTTATCAGCTATGATTTCGTAGGAGATTAATATATTTGGGAAGTAGATGAAGATGCTTGTTAGCATTTGATCATCAGTACTGTGTTTCAGAACTCATTTATTCAAAGAAATGCCCTGCATGCCCTTTTCCTTTATATGCACACTTGCCTGAGGATTTTTAGGCAGGAATGGTGGCTGGTTATGCTCCTCCTCAGTGCATAGCTGGTCAAAAACTGGAGGCCAGTGTGCTGATAAGGACCTTGCCAGAGTTCCTCATGTCTTTGACACTTTCCATGCTGTTTCACTGCTCTGGCTGCTATTTGAAGTCAGCCTCGAAGACCACCCAGAAGTACCAGCTGGGGCAGAGCTCTGCTGCTCACATTCTCAGCAGAAAGGAGCTGCTATCACCATAAAACAAACTGTGCTCAGTGTTTTGCTCTGCCTATCTTTGGCTTGGTGCTCCAGCAGGGTGCGAGCTGGCCTGGGGAAGGCTGGATTGTCTGGCAGCTGCCTGCCTCTCCTGCTCCATCAGGGCTTTGCTTCTCTCCAGCTCTTTGATGAAACCTTCAGGACCAGAGGCAAGCCACGCTGAGGTTTTGATCAAACTCGTCCCCTCTGGCAGTTTGTCAGCACAAGAGCTCGGCAGGGCATAGTGCACATTTGTTATGGCAGGTTTTTAATTACGTCTGTGATAGAGCACTGATAGGATTCCATATGTGAGAGTAAGGCAGCTCAGGAACTGCTGCATCAGAGCTGAAACAAATTCAGGTCAGATCCTCACCTGATGTAAATTAACCGTTTCACTGACTCGAAGGGAGCCCTGAGTCTGATTCCTGGTGAGATTTTACTAAAACGTTTAAGCCATAAAAATTACAAAACCAACAGTCATTTCACAGAAATGCACTCTTCTCTCTCTCCTAACCCTGGAGACGACGACGTTGCCAAACTGTTGGCGAACTTTTCGGAGAAGCAGACCATGTGTTGACCTGTGTAAAACACATAAAACCTTGAAAATATTAGAAGGTTGTGGACTTTGGAACTGTGAACCTCAGCTGGAACTTCCTGCCGACCGCTCTCCTGGTTAGGAGGCATCAGGTTGAGTTTTGTGCTGGGCAGGGAGCAGCACGTCTGATCACAAGTGACAGACTGCTCCCACAGCACACAGCAAGGATAATGCTCCCTCTGCTCCAGAGCAGGGCTGGAAAAAGGTTCTAAGAAAATAAAGCCCATAGGGGTAAGATGATTTGCTTGTAATATAATGTTAATAATTTATTATCCATAAATGACAACAAATTTGTGTGTATGTGTGTGTCTGTAAATTTTGGGAAGCTGGTCAGTTCAATTTCAGTAAAAGGCATGATTGAAAATAATTTATGTTTCTAACTAGTGTTCTGTACCAATTTTTATTTATATAAATTGTGTGCTCTTCATATTACGCTCTCATTTGTATTCAGTGAGCACCAACTGAATTTTATCCAGATAAAATGCTCATAATGAGGCCATCCCACTGCAGCCTGCTCCCTGCAAAGCCTGGAGTCACACCCCAGCTCCACACTCAGCTCCTGGGACTCAGCCCAGCTGTGCACAGCTTCCATCACTGCTGAAGGCCCACGGCCAGTGCTCACCAGTTTGAAAGCCCATGCTCACCAGTTTGGGCTCTCACTGCTAATTTTAGGCTACAAGATGACTTCAGAGAAGGAGATCTTTACTTTGAATGTCCTTTAGAGTTCTCCTCTCCTCTCTCCACCCCACTTCCTTCCAATTAAAGGTCAAATACTGAGGCTCTTTTCCAGGCATGCTGAACAAGATGTGATTTTACTAACTGCCCCCAGAAGACAGCAGGACCCTTGTCAGTGTAAGACCAGAAGTGTAACTGGTGCAGGTGGAAGTGGTAGAAACCAAAGTAAGAGCTCTAAGTATTATTCCCCCTGGCTTTGGTAGGTCCCAGCCTGGTGACAATGACATGTACATCCAAGTATCCTTAAAGCAGTGGGCTCCCTGAAAAAGTGATTGTAAATCAGGATCCCATGAGAAGAATAAAATAGTAAGAATGAATTCCAGCTGCTGCTTTAAATACTGCTCTAAAATAAGGTTCAGGTGGGGGCCTTTTTCAGTTCCTCGTCCCACAGGGGTCGAGGGATCAGCCTTACATGGAAGGGAGCAGGAGCCCACAGAGCTGTGCCAGCGTGGAGAACGGGGACACAACCCTGCCTTGCTCTGAGCTGCCCTTTGGTCTGAACCCTGGCTCCTCTGCACAGTCCTGAAGCCAAAGATCCACAGGGGATAAAATGCCCTTGGCAAATGACTCAGTTTTGCATCTCTCTTCTCTGGATGTCCAAATCTGGACAGGACCATGGCCAGAAGTCTGGAACAGTGGAGGGAGGGACGGTGGCAAAGCGCGTTCGACTGTTTTTGCTTCTATGACATTATCAAATGTGGGAATTAGGGGGGGCCTCTGCACCTCCACAGCTTTTGAGGGACTAACCTCAGTGTTCCGTAGGAGACTGGAAGGGAACAAAATACCTGATGTGTGTTGGTCTTTTGCAGGGAGAGCCAGCACACAAAAGCAGTGTGAGAAGACAGGTAGACAGAGGAGCCAGAACGCCTGACTGTCAGATTCATCCTCTCATTCTTCATCTGTGAGCTCAGGCCGTGACTTAGATGCCTGAGAACATGCTGAGATTTTAGCCCAAGGGAAGAAAATGACAAGGCATTGACCCAAAAAGGGAATGTTCAAGTCTTATGAATACTTTTGTCCTGTTTATCAAACAGAATCTTCAGCTTTTCCAAACAGAGTATTTTCATTTCATGCTTCCATCTTCTATATCGCTTGCACAGAGAAAACAACTGAAAATGTCCTACAAGGATCAACAGTATATTGCAGTAGGGAAACAATTCACTTGTCAGGCTCTGATTTCCACCAGAGTCCCCCAGGTCTGCATGGACAGCCATGTCCTGTCACCATGAGCACGAGGAATTAGTGACAAGAAGTTGCTTCACATTTACACTGCATTATTTTCAACCTGCAGTTCCTCGGGGAATTTTCCCCTGCCTGCCTAAAGCCTTCCCCCCTGCCCCCCATTTGTCACAATTAAGCTCTGGAAGGTGGAAGATAATAGCTGGGAAGAAGGTAACTGTGACACAACAGAGCATGAGCTGTAGGTTTTCAGAAAGCAATAGAACCCTTGGAATTTCATCTTCTAATGAGCAGGTGGGTCTGAACAGAAGCTGCTGCTCAAACAACACCACCACATTTACTCTGTTTTCCCTGAATTTGGACTGAGGAGGAAGGGATGAGCATTTCACAGGGAAACAAGGTCTCTTCTTTTAGCTCCTATGGAAGTGGCAGCTACCTGGACCTGAACTCCGTGGCCAGACTCTCAGGAACAGAGACACAAAGAAAAATCTGTTTTCTTAAATGAAGACAGAGTAACCTACAGCGACTTGTCAGAAAAAAAATAAAAATCCTTGGCAACATGCAGAGCTAATGCCAGCCCTGGAGCTGTCTAATGCACATGTGAATTGTACCTCTTTGTCCCTACCGAGGTGCTAAGAGCTGGCCACTCCTCATCTTCCACTCACCTTTTCTGTGCTGTTCACCTGCTCAAATCATCTCTTTATAAGGCATTTGTCATCCTTTTCCTGATCCAAGTGCTACTGAATCAGTGGGAAATGTCCCACTGCTGGAGTGGCATTAAGCCTTTAATGCCTGTGAGCAGTTCCATAAGAGGGCAGAAGAGACAGTAAAACACACTCTTCCAAAATCTGTGAATTTTGCTAAGATCACAGGTGAAGGAACACAAATTTTTAAAAGTATAAGTAATATACCAAGTAACCTCAAAGTTATAACTTGCCATGTATAATTCACTAAACCATATAAACAAATTTCCAGCTTTCACAACTTCAACAAAGAAAGAAATCACCAGGAAAGAAATGTTACAAGAACATTACAAGCCACGGGGGAGGGAAAAATGTGTCTTCAAACTGATTGCCCAACAAGCACCATGTCAGTCAGGATGCAGGAGGGGAAGGGATCTCCACCTCCCTTAAATTAGGGGGGCTTTTTTTCTGTCCTTATTTCATTAGAGGCTATCAACTCAATATTTGGCCAGTAGACAGGATGATAATGATTATTCATCAGCCTATGAGGCCTCTCACGTGGACTTCATACTGTGAGAGAACGTGTCTTATTTCACAGCTTGTCAGTACAAAAATATGACCAAAAAGGCTTTTCCCAGCATTCTCTGAAGTATTCAGTATAATTTCCCACTATTTGCAATAACCATCACGTTGGCCTCTTAGTGGAAAAATTCTTGAGTGACTTACAGTTTGAAATCCACGGGGAGTGAATAATACCATTACTGTTATTATCAATACTAGCAGTATTAGAAATAATATAATAATAAAGTCATAAATAATAAATAAATAAACAAATGCATATTTGATCCGGTATATCTAAAAACTGGTCATGAAACACCCTATAATTTGAAATTGAATGTGCTGTGAGATTGCCACGCTGGAGAAGACAAGGATTGCTGAAGTAATGCTGATTTGTTGGCTCAAATGTGTTTATTTATCCCCAGTGCCATGATGATACCCAAGCAGCAGCTCAGCATAAAAGTCAATTCCTCTGTGGCATAATAGAAGTGGAGTAAGGCTGTAGAGAGGATTAAATGAGATAGGAAACTGTTACCTGCAAGCAGCAGCTCTTGCCATTGTAGAAGAGAGGAGGGCTACAAATGGGGCCTGTATTTGCCCCCAGATTAAAGGCTGCATACTTTGGGATGGTCTCCTTTTGGTCTGTAGGAAGGAAACAGGAGAAGGAGCCAGTCTTCTTCTTCAACATTATCTCAGGCAGGAAACACAGCCTCTACAGAAAAGTCAAGGAGCCTCTCTTCAAAGCTTAGCTGAAGACATAAAATAAATAAATAAAAAGTCATTCCTGTGCTAGGATTCCTGTGAAAGGGCACTGAGCTCTTGCAGCAAGGTCTCTTCTTTCTTTGTTCTTAAAAGGGCTAAATCTGTCCTGCTCAGTCCCCAGGGACAGGGCTGTGCTGGATGCAGTCTCGTGTTCGAAATGGTTAAAATGGCATTTTGTTCCCAGATTGCCAAATGTGCTCCTGCTGTGCTCCCTCCCCTCATGGCAAGAGCTGTGCTGCCTGAGAGGGGGTCAGGCTCATCCTGCTCTGCTTTGGACTCACAGGTCCTTGCAGGGCGAAAAGGGGAGGCTCCATCAGCTCCGTTCCTTGCCTGCTGTGCTGCTGGGCCCCGGGGAACAGACACAGCTCAAACCCAAAGTGCATTTGCACCCCAGGGGAGGTGCAGCTCACACCCCTACAGAGCCCCCTGGCTGATCCAACTCTTCCAGTGCTGGGAGTTAAATAACCCACTCCAACAAACTGGGTTTAGCCTTCTCGCCAGCACTGCTTTGTTGGGGAGTGGAGGGAAGGGTCAACGTCGTGAACTGGGGGTAACCCCCCAGAATGGCCTCTGAATTACCCCAAATTCAGCAACTAACTGGTGCTTGTATTCTAAATATCAACAACCACCATTGTGATAGGAACTTAGCTGCTTATATCCTGTGCATAATGAATAAATTACCGAAACGACAAATTTTAGATGATGTTCCTCCAGCACAGATTTCTCAGATTGTTTAACTAGACATGTTCCCCAAATTTCCACCAATGGCAGTTCCTAATCTAACCCTTCAGTCCTCAGTAGCATCTTTGTGTTAAATATTCCCAGTGTGTAAAACACACCCAAAGAGCTCAAAGAATTTTTACCAGTTCACCTTTTCTCCCTAGTATATACTGATCAGGTGAAAGCATATTAGGGAAGGTAATTCTCTGGGTTAAGTATTTTAAAATAAGTCACCAAAGTGTTTTCAAGAATCATTGGTAAGAGAAGAAACAAAATTGAATGGGAGGCAAAGCAAACATCTGTAGTAACTCAGCAGTAAATACAGAAATCCTGAGCAAAACAGCTTGAAATCAAAGTTCCCAGGAGATCATGACCTTTGCCTCCTGTGATGTATCAAAATCCTAAGTCTTTAATGGAATTATCACAGAAGACATGAATTTGGCCCACTGGCTCAGAGCATTAAGCACAGAATTACACTGGCAGGCCCCCAGTGGGTGTGATCTGCTCTTCCAAATGGCAGCAGTGAGGGTTTGCTGTGCTCAGAGCCAGTTTATGCCTCATGAACTGGAGAAAATCAGCTACAGGCTCTTGGGAGCAAGTTGGTCATTTTATTCCTAATTTCTTACTCTCTTCACAGAATTCCATCAGTGCCTGACTGCTGTGACTGTCCTGATTCAAGTTTAGATTTTTCTCCAAATAATTGTACAGAAATAATAAGTATTACTGGGAAGTTTTGTGGCTTTGTCTTAGACAGAATCCTCCTTTCTGGACCTTTCAAGGGTTAGATCAGCCCAGTCCCTGTGTCAGGCTCAGACACAGGTGATCTCCTGTGGTCTCTCCTGGCCAGGGCATCCCCAGAGGAAGCTTCTGTGGCTTTTGCCAAAGTGTTCATTTATTCTGCAGCAGAGCTCCCTGTACCTGACACACAGAGTGTTAAGCTGTGCAGGGACACTGGGACTGGAAAAATGACAGGGAAAGAACTTCTTCCCTATTTATTCACCTTTATTCAACCAAAGATACACAGCAAAAGACCAAAAAAATATCAGTTTGCGTGCAGACTGGGCTAAACCTGACCTTCCTTTGCTTTCTTTCACTGCTAATCTGCAGTGCCCATGCTAACATTTCTGTGAAGATCCAAATTATTCTACTGTAGCATGCTCCTGGTGTTCCTTTCAGATGTTCTTCATCTCTTCTCTTTCCTAGGCAGGGATCTTTGGTGGTTTTGCCTTTTCTCTGCTCACAGACTCCAGTTTAGGGACCAGAATCCCCTGCTAGCTTGGACAGACCCAGCTCCCCAGGCATAAAAGCATAATTTCTGATGTGATCAATTCATTGCCATGCTTTGTTTTCTCCTTCCCAGCCTTTCCTAATGTAACTCTGTGAGGCTGACCAGGATAACATCACCTAAATGAAATGAGATGCATATAATATTTACTAAAAAGAATGTAAAGCCCCAATCCTGCAGACAGTTTCATTTCCTCACTAATAGATAGAATTTAAAATGCCACTGGCTGAAAATAGTATTTTAAAAAAATTACAGATAAAGTGACAGGACCTTGTCAGGTAAAATGGCAGGATCCTACAAAATTTCTGTATCTGCAAACCTTAATTTTTATTTAGCCATGAAAGGAAAGCTCAAAAGGAACCAAGAGGGTTCAGAAAAGCAATCCTCCTTTGAAGAAGCAGCTGAAAGAGGGACAAGTTTTTGGGAATTAGCAGAGAGAATGATATCCCAGATACAAAAGATGTGATGTTATCTCGTCCACACTTTAAAGCACAGAGGGAGAAAAAGGAGCTTTCAGTACTCTTGGGAGGTCTGGCAGATTTACATTTCTGGCTTTGATGAGATTTTAACTTCCCAGTGACACACTGACATTGGAGAGACCCCAGCCACACAGAGCTACTTTGCTTCCTCCAATATTAAATGGCATGTGAGAGTGGAAAGTAATCACAATGGCAGAATGAGTTGCCTGAGAGATTCACACCAGAGGACCACATTTAAATGTGCTCCAGCTTGCTCCTTTTCATGTTTGTAGGGAATATGGATTGCACAAGACAGAAACACAGTGCAATTAAATACAAATATATTTTAGCTTCTAAAAAATAGATATTCCTCATATTTCTCCTCATTCTCTATGCTGTTTCTCAGTTATTTCTCTGATTCCAGCATGCTGCCTGTTGTCTGGATATTTCTCTGGTAATAAGAAATTGAACCATCACAGATAGGATATGCTGAGTCTGGCCTATTTGGAAAGAACATGAAAATAGAAGTAAATTAAAACAGATGCATTTCACAGCATCTGAAGGCGTTCAGAAAGCAAATCTAGATGGTTTTTGTGTCTATATAAACTGGGTACACCAGTTTAATAACCTGAAATTGCCTGGCAGCATTTGCTCAGGGAGGTGAAGACAGCTCCAGATGATGACTGCTGCAGACACAGCTCTGGTGTGCAGTCCAGGTCAGTGTTACCCATGGATTAATAAACTGCAGGATGTGTGAAGACAGCAGTTTGCAGTCACAGTGGTAAATCAAGCTTACATCCACGTTTTGCCTCACAAACATCAAGTGATGCCACAAAGTTTTATTTCCTGATTTGCAACCAGTCAGAGGCTACCTCAAAAGTTCTAGTCAGGGACCCAAAACCAAGCACAGCTGAGGGATCTTGCCTGTTTCCAGCATTTCCCATTTCTAAATTTACTAAGTCATTTTTTCCAGTCACGTTGCACAAAGGACTCTAATATTCTTCTGCAGCAAAGCTAACCTGTTCAAACGTAATAGATTCAAAGACAATTTAATTGTGTCTGTGTTAGAACTCTTTTAAATACTCTGATGGAGAGTAAACAAAGTCTTGCAGAATATACACATTCTGAACTATTTCTATTTCTATTTCTATTTCTATTTCTATTTCTATTTCTATTTCTATTTCTATTTCTATTTCTATTTCTATTTCTATTTCTATTTCTATTTCTATTTCTATTTCTATTTCTATTTCTATTTCTATTTCTATTTCTATTTCCTATTTCCTATTTTCTATTTCTATTATAGTTCTTTATTGCTTTGATATAAGCCAAGCCATTTTTATTTGAAATGAACAGAAAAGCTTCCACTATGAGATGGGCTTTGTTTGCTGATTTTTTCTATGTCACTGCTTGATACTATTATTATTAATTGAGGTACACATTTCCTTCATGTCTTTCACCAAACTCTTAACTGGAAGGAAAATGTAGATATACACCCTAAGAGAGAATGTTTACCCTCAGTTTAAGAGCTCATGTCCATACTTAGTCACCTAAAGAAATGCTAGACTTCAACAAGCTCCCAAGGACTGTTTTTAAGCCCTGAGTATCTTCAAACATGATTTGGCAGCATCTCAGAAAACAAGAGAATCAGTACAACCACAGAAGTTGCTTCCATTTTTCTCCTTTTTTTTTTTCCAAAACAGCTTCCACACTGATGCTGTTTCCCTACTCAGTCTTTGCATCTCTATTAAGAATTTTGGGGCTAGATAGGACTATTGTCTTCATTCCAGTGTATGGTAAGGCTCCCATTTTTAGCTCAGTGTGATGATTTTGACAAGACACGAGGCACCCCCAGAGTGAATTCCTGAATCTGTAAGGTGGCTCCTGGAGGTTGTCACTGTCAGAAAGGCACACAAACCCCAAGAGCTGTACGACTGCCACTGGAAGGACGTTGAGGGCTGAGACTGGGCTTTTTTATTCCTTGCATAGACTCTCACTGGCTTATGCACAGGTGATTCATTCCATCAGGGAGCCAGGGGTGCACACACCAGCTGAGCCAGGCTGCTCAGATCAGGGCCAAGTGTTTGGTAGCTGCAGTCCCCTTGGTGTCCTGTGCCCGTGGCTCAGGAAGTATCTTGCAGAAGATTGGGAAGATAAATAAAGATACAAAAGATAAGCCTGGACTCGCTGTGTTCTCATCCCTTAGCCCAGATTCCTGTAGTATTCAGGGCAGGAAGGTGGCTGATCTGTGTTTCACAAGGGAGGTGGCACACGCAGCCAGCACAGGGGACAAAGGGGGGTCACCTGCCACAGGTTTTCTCTAATGAGCCCAAGAGCAAACGGGCCCCGTGGCACTGCCACTTTCCTGCTTCTTGGAGTGGGCCAACACCTCCAACAGCTCAGACTGTGCATGAACACAGAAACCTGTGGGAACCCGGGCTCCCCTGGCACTCTGAGCCTGAGGGCTCTCTCCCCTCTGTGCAGCACAGAAGGCAGGTGAGCCCTCGCCCATGCCAAGGAGAAGTCACTCCCCTTGGAGCAGGGGAGAAGCCACAGCTCAGGAAACACAGCTCGTACAAAGCATCACCCCGAAACTCACCAGGGAACTGCTCAGGAGATCCTGATTTCCAGCCTTTTCTGAGCTCTGAGCCAAGAGCAGAACTCCATTTCTCCACCTTCTCTGCAGCAGCACCTGCAGCAGCCTTTTCCCCTTAGAAGGCTGCTCCCTCTGGCACTGGAAAGGTCTGACTCTGGAAAGGACTGACACTCTGCAGGTCCAGCACCCTGACATGGCCAGCTGTCTGAGTGTTGTCACCTCCACTCTGTGAGCAGGAATGTTACAGTGACAGAACAGCCACCTTTACTGAGTCCTCTAATAATTCTTTACTAATTAATATAGGGGACTAGGTATTACTGAATAATTTGGGATATAACCTGTGTGAGGAGAGCACAGCATGTCACAGAACTGTTGTAAATACATCAGTGACCAATGAAGGTGAGGACATCCATGTCTGGGCTGTCAGCCAATGGAGGGGAACACCTGGGCTCCCCATCCTGCCCACGTGGACTTGCAGGGTGAGCATGGAAGGGTCACGTAGACTTTTGGTGCTTTTCATAAACGGGGCTGATGTGCATTTTTTGGGGATTGCAGGGAGCTGTAGCACAAAGCCTCAGCCATTTCTGCAGTGCAGCCACAGACACATCTAAGAGGAGAGCTCCTTAGCTAGAGCCTTTAATATCCAGCACACAATCTTCCAAGAAATGTCCCCAAATCCACTGATGGGTTAGCCTGATGGATAATCCAGGATAAGACTGAAAAGACACATGCTTCATTTGGGGCCAAAACCCATCTTTTTGGATGCATGTGTGAATAAAGTTGAGTCACACAAACAATTTGGAGTTTCCAGGGCTTGGAATGCTTTTTAGTTCTCCTTAGTTTGCAAACAGCTTTACAGCTGTTTGTGAACTCACAAGAAGACCAGGGGTAAACCTGATCTTTAAATATTGATCACCATTACAGGCAATTTTTCTATCACTTGAATTTATTTATAGTCTGCTGATGACCCCTTTGGGTGTTAATGTGATGGAATTTAGTAACACTTCTCCATTTTTCTATCCTCTGATTTCTATTATCTCTGCATCATTTCACTACATGCCTTCCAGCTGAGGTAACAAAGAGAACCTAAAGACAGCATTGGTTGTGATTCATCAGCTGTGTCATCTCACACAGGTCCAGGCTTCCTCCTGAGCAATGGAAGGGTCCTATGGGAGAAACAGAATTGTCTCCTGCTCTGGAGATATTAAAGCAGCTTCTAGGTGAACCTCCTTTAGCAGGGGTTGGACTAGATGATCTCCAGAGGTCCCTTCCAAGCCCAACCGTGCCATGATCCTGTGAAAACCATCGTGGCAGGCTTGATCCTGGATTCCCTTACTCCTAATTTTAAAAAAATCATTTGTCTAACTCTACTGTTTTGTGTTTTATAAGGATGCTGAAATCCCTGGCAGCAGGTGATAGAGAAGGCAGATAGATGGAGAGCTTGTGAGCAGCTGGAAAAGCTGAGTGTCAGCCCCTTGCCAGCTTTGTCCCCCAGTCCTGGAATTATCTGAGTGCAGGCAGCCCCAGGTTTCCTCTTCTACCCCTCCTGTGAAATGCCAATCACCTGCAGTGGAGAGATTGGCAGTGGAATGAGTTTCAGGGCTGCTTTTAGCTACTGACTGGGGAACTTTGCAGTGGTACCCTGTACAGTGCTATTTCAGGACAATGGGCTCTGGATCCATGTAAGGGCACATTGGGCAGGATGTTTGTTTGCCTTTTTATGCTTTGCCAGTGACTTCCATTCTTTCTCTGTCATTTCTCAGCAGAGAGGCATTTTCTGATGAAGGCAAAACACTAGAGGATCCAGAGACACTCAAAAACCATGCAGTATGTGAGAAGAAAAAGGGAATTATTTCAATAATAATTAAATGAAATATCCACTTTGCCTTGCAGGGTAAGGAAAACAAGAAAAGGAAAGAAATGACATCTCTGGTATAGGATAAAGAGGGAAATTCATTATATACTTGGATTTTAGATTTCTTCTCATCATGCTAGTATATAAACAAACCACTGTGGTTATTAACTGGTGGTTTGTTTATGGGGTTGATCGACTTGTGTAAAGTCTGTGCTTTAGTTTCTACACCACAAAAATCTTGCTTGTTTTTTGGACTAAAGTCAATAAGGTTTATCAAGTAAGGAATATCTTCTGGGGGAGATGCCCCACTGTTCCTCCCAGCCAGAACTCTTACTAACCCCACAGGGATCATAGTAATGCTGGGTGCTGCTTTAAGAGAAAGTTCTGTGCCCATCACTCAGTCCTTACTCACCTTCACAGTGAAAGGTTCTGTTGTCCTGCTGGAACAGTTGGAGATGGAGCACGGTGAGAAAAATGTCACTCCTGTGAAGGCAGCTGCCTGCACCCACCAGCTCTTCAGTCTGAGAGGCTGAACAGGTCCTGAAACCCTTTGCAGCAGGTGCTAAGCTCAGGAGATGTATTTGAGCTGAGCAAGGAAGTTATTTGCTCCAGAGAAGTTTAATTCTTGATAAGAATGATAATGGTATCCTAAAGCCAACTGTTTAAGGTAAACCCTGATTCATGTGTGGTACATGCATTGAGTGAAATGAAAAGAAAATGGCATAAATATTATGTTAGTTAATTGTGTTTATGTTAAAAGTTACAGTGTTTGTTGAATGTCTTTGCAGAATCTGTAAACTTGGCTTCTGGATAAAGGCCTTCCCAACACTGTTTGGGGTTACAGCCACGTGTTCCTGTCACTCACTGCAGCCCTTCTGCAAAAACCCTGAGCCTGCTCCATTCTCAGGTATCCACTGGAGTTAATAATAATAATAATAATAATAATAATAATCCACTGGAGCACTGCACACACTGGCACAGAAAATACAAACATGAGGGTGGCTTTCCTTCTCTGCAACTGAGAGCAGCACTTGGGATTCTGGACCCGAGGGTCTTTTATCCTGCCTTTACTTCTGTGTCTCCCCAAAGGGCTGCTTCTATTTAAATGAAACAAACCTCAAACAGAAATGTTATTTTTCTCTGATTCACGAGTGCACTCCTTGGGCTCAGCTCTGATGATAAATGGTCAGTTCTAACACACTTGCTGAAGCAAATTTTTAATTAGAGAGTGATAAGCACAGCTTTGTTAGTGTGTGTCATCAGAGTTTGCCCTTCAGTGTGGGGCACAGGGTCTGCTCAGACACCTTTGCTCACTGTAACCTCCCAGTGAAACCCTGGGTTTAAAGAGAGCTGGTTCAGACATCCTCCCTGCAGTGGGTACCACAAACAACAGCTTCTCCTCAGGTCCCTAGAAACATCTAGCCCTGAACAGATTTTACTTGGATCTTAATAGTCACTTCCTTTTTAGCTTGAAACCCAGCTAGGTGCAGTTCTCACGAGACTCAGAACTGTGTCAGTAAAAAATATTTCATAGGATCAGCTGTTCTCATAGGAGAGCCTCAGCCTGGACCTTCCAGCTTCTGATCCTTGCTGATACCCATTAAAATATTGCAAATCTCTGCTTCAGAGCAGCTAAAGACATTTGAGCAGTCCCAGCAAAGCTTTGCTTTGCCATCAGAAATGTCACAGTACAGGCAGCTGCCTGGAAAGCAGAGGGTGAAAGCTGGGCTGGCACTGGGCAGGTTTGGCTCCCAGTGAACAGTCTGCATTAATGTGGCATCAAACCCAGCATTTACTGCTCTCTACCAGCATTTACTGCTCTCTCCAGAGGCTTCTGCTCAGTGCCTGGCTGAGCACAGCAGCTTTTGGGATGGAGCACTCAGTTCAGTGCTGAAATAAACCTGCTCTAAGAGCCTATTTGAAGGACTACTGCCTTTTCCATCTGCCCAGCCCCTGCTAGCACCAAGTAAATTGTGCATTAATCACTGCCACCAACTCACACACTTGATACCAAGGAGGATTTGATATGAATATGCAAGCTCAAACACCTTCTGTATTAAAACTTCTCATTGGTTTTTCTCTCTGATTGTTTTTTTCACAACGTGAGAACACGCTGACTTTGTTGAGGCTCGTCCTTAACATGCCAGATAAATTTCAAATTTGTTCCCTCGGTTGTTTTTAATAAGAAATGTAAACAAGTAGGATCACTTTGCAGTGTCCTGGAGCAGGAACTCCTGTGAATAGTGATAGGCTTCCTGGGACTGACATTGCTGGGAAATCACAAGTGCTTTCCCACCACTGCCATTTTCAGTGGAACTTACAACAGATTAGAAAAGTTGGTTTAATTTGTACTTCAGTGTCACTGATATGCAGTCTTATTTTTACCCATAACAGAATACCTAAAAAAAAAAAAAAAGAAAAAGAAAAAAGGCTCCAATCTGTTGGCATCTGGGCTGAGCAGAACATGTTGAGTTTAGAGTTACAGTAACTAATACCAAAACTGTGCAGAGAACCACGAAGGAGAGGCTGTCTGTCAGTTCAGCATTTTAGAAAGTCAGTGAAGGTAACAGGTATAAGTGCTTTAATGCTTGAAGATCCTTTGGAGTTTCAGGCACCCCAAAAAAATTTTAGCAGTCTTTTGGTTTCTCCCATGAATTTGCAAGGAAAGATAATTTGCTGGTGATTTTTCTAAATAAAAAGACAAGAAGGCATTCTCCACATCCCTCCTGGCATGCCCAGTGCACTGAGACTTAAGGATGTTTTTAAAGTAGGTTTCTGTCACTTCTAAACACTGCATTAATTTACAGCAGAGAGCAAAAAGCAGAGCAAAATTAAAATCAAGGGCAGTGATAGCTTCCAAACAAGAAAAACAGTCTTATAAACATCAATAATGCAGTATTGGTATACTATAGAGCCAAACAAAAGTGTTAAGAGAAGAATTTGGCTTTCTGCATTCTGTACAAAATATAAAGTGGTGCTAGGAGAAAACCCCTACTGGCAAAGTTAACTATGGAGCATCAGAATTAAAAAATAAAGTACTCCAAAATTAAAAGACAAAGGCTAAATGCATGCAAAAAACCCCAGAATGATTATCAGAGCCAAATAAATATGCAGCAGTTTTGTCAAAATTCTTCATGCAAAATGCTAAAAGTCTTCTCAAGCAGCCTTTTGTCTATTTGTTGGGAAAAGATAACAAAGTAGCAATATTTGCAAAATTCAGGGGGTTTGAAGGGTCTTGCACATCAGCACTGAACTCCACACCTGTCTGTCAGAAAAGCATTGCAGCTGCCTCAGGAAAAAAAAAAAAAAAATCACATTTTGGTGCAATGGAAAGGATTTTTGCTATAACAACAGAAATTAAAATTCTCCTTTAAGATGAATCAACTCATTATTATAGAGGGGGAAAGAATCACCCACAAACCATCTCCCTCCAGTCCACATGGCTGAAGGTGCTGTCCAAGATGCCCACAGAGGCCAAGAGCTCTGGGGTGCCCAGCAGCATGCCAGGGGCTGAGCCCCATCTGTGTGGTCAGGAGCACCACTGGAGAGACCTGGACTCCCCTTCCAGTGGGAATATTTACTACCACAACAGCATCTCTCCTATCAACATCACAGCTATTACTGAATAAAATGCTTTTATCGACCAAGCTGCTTCCTCAGGCTCTCAGAAAAATCACCTTACATATCAAAATAGTTTACAGAAAACCAAACCTCGATGGAGAAGCAAAGGGGCACAACTGGTTTTCAATGACTCTCATGAAATAAAGAGGTTTGGGAAGGCCCAGGAGCAGGGCTGGAATTGTGGCTCCCTTTGAGCAGGACTTGGAGCCTCAGGGACACAGCTCTGAGCCGTGGGGACAGGCAGAGCCCCCAGCCTGCCAGGGCTCCCAGATGTGCTCCCAGATGTGCTCCCAGATGTGCTCCCAAGGCAGCAGCCCGAGGGGGAACGGGCAGAACTGATCTGTGCTGCTGATAGCAGGGCTTCAGCACTAATCCAGAGGAGTGAGCTGGCCATTAGTTAATTGCATTAAAGGAGCATGAGAGGACCTGAGCTGAGGGATAGAAAGGAAAACAAAGGAAAACAGAAAAAGATGGGGATAAAAGATTTTCTAATCATAAATTTAGAAGCCAATTTATGGGGAAGGGATGAGTTCCTGATGAAAGATCTGATAATTACTGAAATTCAGGGCAAAACTTGTGGAAAGAGATATAAGAAAATCCAGGCATGAACATTTGCCAAATAATGAAATTCACACTGTTCAAGAATGGAGTTTATGGAAGCAGCCAGCTCTGATACAGTATCTCCCAAACAAAACTGAAAGTATTTTAAGAACAGAGACAGAATACAGAGCTAAGAAAAGCTAACCCAAACATGTCAACAGCATTGCAGCCAGCATCTCAAAGCAAGGCAATGACTGGCAGTAGGAAAGAAGACTGAAGAAATTTCAGCAATTACATCATTTCAGAAATGCTCCTCGGCAGCAGCAGAGGGTGTGCTACTTGGGTAGAAAGGAGAAAAGCAAACCAGCTTCTTTGGAGTAAAGGACAGCCCTGTCAATGAGGGAGACATCTCCCCAGAGGCACAAAAAACACTGTTTCCATCTATCAGGGTATTAGAGATTATAAGTCTGTTTCGTCAGAAAAGAAACATGCAAGTATTAATAAATAGAAATAAAAGGCTCCTCAAATAAATCAGGTGATACATATTTTTAGATATAACATAAGTAGTGATAAGGAAGTGGCACCCACTGGATACCTTTGTATACCTTCAGTCTTCTCTTTGGGAGACATAATGTCCTTTTTGTGTCATGTCAGTTATGTTCAGTACCAGAAATGAGGCATCTGAAAATACACCATAAATGTGAAAGGCCGAAAATATGGTTATAATTTAAACCACAGGACAGAAGTGTGAGATCAGCCACTGCCTCGTGCAGGGAGGGCTGGGGGAAAATGTTGCCAAAATAACCACTTGCCTAGAGAGAGCTCTGTGAAGATCAGGTGATGAGCTGCCCGTGGTTCTATCAAATTGTAGGCAAAGAGCAGGGTGATGCTGCCTGTCACCAGCCCAGGCTTTGTTCAGGAGGAAGAGTGAGAAACAAAATGGCACCGTGTACGAAAAATAAACAAAATCACTAAGGACTGGCCACCCACGGTCAATGGGAACACAAATGGCCCCAGTGGAGATGCTGAGGTACTCCACCACCTGCTGTAAATGTTGCTCTGTTTCCCTGTGACCTGAAACAGGCTGGGAATGGAGATGGCCATCTCAGAATTCGCTCACACGGGTCTGTGAGCCCTGAAGACCAGATAAACTGGAGGAAAAACTCACACAGGTGCCAGAAAAGAGAAGCTTAGAAGGGACGTGGTGCTTCTGGTGCTTTGCTTAGCACCTTAGGCAAGAACCAATCTCCAAAGACTGAGATGTCAGGGGGTGAGGACATGAAACAACCACACAAACAGCCTGGTAGTGCTGGTGCTCAGATGAGCTCTGGGCTGAAGCACTGCTCAGCACAAATCAAACACTACACGGACGCTCCCAGCGAGCATCCGGAATTCTGCCTCACGTTGTTAGCACTTACCTCTGGCAGTGAATGTGGAGCTGGAGCCAGGGACATTAAAGGCTGGGTCCCAAACCCAGGCAGGGTGCACAGCCCAAAGGAGCAAGGTGCAGGATAAATTTCATCTCTCACAAATCCATTCGAGGCCAGACGCAGCCGAGCTCACGGAGCGCGGCTGGGACAAGGGGAAGGACGATGGCAGTGGCCACTCCAGCAGGGGTGGACATCCATTACAGGACTGCCTGGGGCCCAGCCCTGCAGAGCTGCCAGTAGCAAGACCCTGAGGAAAGCCAGAAGCTGAGACTGGGTCCAGTGTTGTGCAGTGTAACCTCCCAGCATCCAGCAATCAATGGATAAAGAGCTTCCAGAGATGAAGTCAGCACTTGGATTAGATGCCACTCATGACCACCCTCCTCAAACCTGTGTTAGTTCCACTTTGAGACCCTGTTTTACTCCCAAACATCTGATGGCTACACATTTTATTGTACAGTTATTAACTTCATGGAAAAGGGGACTTTTTTTTTTGTCTTAAATCTATTGTCAAATTCACTTGGAAGCATATAAGTCTGATTTTGGGAGAAACAATGGATGAACATTTCTAACTCTCCCCATTCACAGTATTTTCTATGAACTTCTGTCATATCTAATGTCTGTCTGCAGATTTTCTCTTTCTAGAGAGAATCCTACTCTGTTTAGCTCCCTTGAGGACATTTGTCTTATGCCTTTGGTAATCAGTGCTGCACTGTGCCACATTTGTCTGACTCTGCTACACATTTTTTGAGCTGGAACAACCAAACCTGCACACACAGTTTAAGCAGGGACCTTACCAGATTGGTAAAATTTCTCTCTTTTGGTCATTATTTCCTTGCTTGGCTGGCAACTGTCTCTGAAACTTCAGCTGAGCACTGAGTTTTCCATGGGACACAAGGATTTAAAGAGCTGGCAGAAAGAGACCCCAAAGAGGATGGCAGGAATGCTCTTTTCCTCTTTCCTGTTCCCCCGAGGAGCACAGCAGGCCCTGGATATTCTCAGTTCCTTGGCTGTGGGATGGGATCAGCTGCTGTGCTCTTTCCAGGCTGCCCTGGGGAGGGCAGGTCCTGCAGCTCCATGGCTGCAATGTGCAACAGGAGAATAATGGAAAATGCAGCACAACTGAGAGATTTACTGACTAAAAGACCAATATAACCACTAAAATTGAATTACATGGATACTGGGATGTAAGACTCAGTTATCCCGTGGAAGACAAGGGGAGCTGTGCCTCTGATTTCAGCATTTCAATGAGACAAGAACATTTTAAGGATGGTTTTAAACACCTCTAAATACCAATCCATTGAGTTCCAGCCCAGGCTTCTTCTATCTCTCTTTAGTAAATAAGCACATCCTCCTTCCTCTCTGCCCCCATGGCAGGACAAAGCTTTTAAAGATGTTTATAAGTTAAACTGGTAACTACTAGCTACTTCAGTGCCCCAGCTCTCAAGATTATTCTGATACAATTTATAATGTCAAAGTGGGTGTAGAACTAACAGATTACAGAACTGAAACAAAAATGTATATGGAAGTAATGCTAAAAAGGCTGAAAACCCCTCCTCTTTCCACAGTCAGAAAGTTTAGAAAATGCAGAGGGGTTTTGCTACAGATTACTGTCTCTGCTACTCTAACTGTCCAGGATAGAAATTGGGAAAAGCAGCAAAGTAAAGATGAAAAAAGAAAGTGTTTTGGACATGATTCCTGTTACTGGACTCAGTGGCATAAAAGAGGGACAAAAATATTTTGAAAATTCTGAATATTTTAAAGATTAATCTTTTCTATCACAAAATGACACCAAGGAAAAGTTATCTGAAAAAGATGTAATGTAGGTAATAAAACACAAAATGGATGAAAAAACAACCACCTCTCACTGAAATAAATCATTCCTAATCCAATCTGAGCCACAGAATTCTTAAGTAATTCTAGACAGGTCACTTAAACCGTAGTTTTCCCAGAGGATCTCTTGTTTGTAGTCTTGCACAAACTCTCTGTGGCTCAAGACAACAGAACAGTTATTGGAACCTGCTTTCCTCAAACTGAATGTTTTTCTTCTTTCTTAGCTGCTTTTTAAGTTTTCAAAGGTCTGTAATTTCCTTCTGTGGTTCCTGGGCTTTTTAAACCAGTCAGAGGGTAGCAGCCATTGCAGGATTAACATCTTTACCTGCTTTTGAAGCCCAACTTTTTCCAATCTGATAGAGATATAAAATTTGTCACTGAATATGCATGGTTCAGTAGACCCATGTATACATATTTAGTAGACTAATTCCTCCTTGACCAAAAATCATTTCAGACTTCTACTTCAAACAAACAAAAAAGAGGTAAATCTGTCATATTAATTCAGTGCCCTGATCGATCCCTCAGGGAAAGGGCCAGCATTGCTTTTATTTTAAAAGCTCATAAGATGTGTTTAATTTGGTTCTGTAGTTATTTGTTCAGTATGCAGTGCAAATTTTTCTGGCTGCAGACATGGGATATGGTAAACCTTTGACTGGATAAATGTCCAACCTCTTTTAAGTTGGGGAGAAAGTTACTCTCTCATAAAGTTCAGACCTGCCAGACTCAATAACTCTACAAAAATGCTCAGATGAAAATTGCTTCAAGCAATCTTAGTAGAAAGCCAGCACCTCACCCCTAGTTTAAAGTTATGATCCTTATCATAATTAATTCAATAAAGAAGTAATGTACTTCAACCTAGGCATAGAGAATAATTTTCTGTCCTGACTGGTATAAACTTTCAGCTAGGGACATTTAAACTCTGGACCTGATCTTTTAGAGCAAATAATAAATTACAGACCTAGAGCCTGCAGATTATAGCTGAAGTTGAACCATCACAAATATGTCACTCTGAGAAGAAAATGCACACTGGGTAGGAGTGATAAAAAGCATAAAGAAGTATATTTATATTTATAAATATAAGAAAGATGTTCTTTTACTGACAAATTAAACACTAATAATATTTTTGAGCTGTGAATGCATTGAGGAGTAGGAACTTCTATGCAAGTCTTGTGAACTGGCATACCTTGCATCTTAAATTTATAACCAACATTTTTCTGCTGGTGAAACACAGAACTAATTCCCTGTCAAACAAACCAGGGCGTTTGAAAGCCCCAGTCTCAAATGACTGAAGTATTTGACTTATGATTGCCTCTACTTCTGCACGAGTTACTGCTCTGCTGTCCCAGCCTTTCCTTGCAGAGCTCTCAGAGGCAGGTCCTGCTGCAGAGGGGTGCTGGAGCACCCCAGAACACAGAGCAGCGAGTGGCCCCTCCCTGCTGGCCATCTGAACACTCCTTACTCTGGAGAGGAACCCGCACTGAGCAGAGCTGCAGGGCTGGTGACCGGCCCGCAGACATCCTGCACCGCGCCCGCTGCTGCTCTCACACGCGCGCTCAGCAGCGGGGAAGCAGAGGCTGCGTTTGGGCACCCACCCGAGTGCCCTTCTCTGATTCTCTGGGAGGCGTTAAAGCAAGTGGCCATTTGTTTGAGCAGCACAGATGCCACGGTAAAGCTGAGCGTGTACTTCTTTAAATGTTAGCTTTTTTTTTATTTTATCAGCTCATCTCGCATTCCACCTCATTGCATTCAGTCGTGGCTGTACTGAAGTGTGACACCACTTGCTGCAGTGTTAACAGTTCCAAAAACACAGGAATTGCTTTTCCAAGACGTCTTGTCCAAAACAAACATCCCCTCCTCACTAATTTTGTTTGATAGACAGATAATCTTTATGAGACATACTTAAAATACACATACTACTTTTATCCCATGTAAGAAATGTATTTTTAACCCAGCATGCAAGGATTTGTCTGCTGTTTCTCCTATTTGTCCTTAGTGTTACCTGTATCTATTTATATTTCACTCTCTCAGTTCTTATTGTATAGAGATTACCCATCTCTCTACCTTTAAAATAATGAGAGGTGCAAATTGCAGAACTACCAGGAAGCATTTTTGACCCAAGATTTCAATTCTATTCAAGCACAGATACACTATAAATTACAACTGCATGTGTGGTTACAACAAGAGAATATGTGTGGTACCCTGACTTGCAAATGCTCATTGAGGTGTAAAATCACAGTGAGGAGGAGGATTCATTTTATTTTACTGAATGAGGAGAGTTTGTGGCATTTTAACTCATAAAAAACTCTCTTAAACATACCAAAGCAAAAAAGGAAAACAAAAAAGTCTTTAGAAGATGCTCTGAGTAGAATTTAAATGAAATTGTTTTTTTTCACAGATTTTCAGACTCAAAACTGTTGCTGTGGGTATGACAGGATAAAACAAAAGCACATTATTAAGCTTTAAGAGCACTTCTCACTTCAATTCTCTGCTGCTAGCAGTTGTGTTGAAAGTTACTTTTCCTCCACTGAATAGCCTTTACTCTGTGTGGGTAGTTTCTGTCACAGGAATTACAACTCTCAAGCTTGCTTGTGTGCATGATCAGGCTTAGATAATGTCAGTAGATGTTACTCCTTAGAAATATATTTGTGCACTTCTGCTATTTTGAAAGTATGAGATTTCAGGTTCTTTTACGCTAAATTACCTCCACTTTGGAAGTGTCTTAAGTAAATTCAAGCCCACGTATGTGTGCATACAACCACATCTCCTGCAAATTCAGCCTGCAATTAAAACCCTGAGAGCAGCTCAATCGATTGATCAGTTATTTACAGCCTGCACAAACGCGGAGCTGGAGGAAGTAAGTCAACACACCAGAGATTGGTTGCTGTTACAACAAATCCCTTTTTGCCAGAATGTTTGACCAACACTTGCAACCCTGCACCCCCACCCCCTTAGAGTCCCCCTTGGATTGATTAAATTGGCTCAAGATGACACCAATAATTGGCTCAAGATGCCGCTTCGACAGACCCAATGATCCATATCTCTGCATTCCCTAAAATCAGGCCTTTCAGCTCTGTGTTAGATTTAGGATGGTTTACATTGGCTCTGTCACAAACATTTTAATAAAGTCCCAGAGAAACCTCAAACTGGTGACATCATTGGATGGTGTTAAAAAAAAGTTCCACTTTGCTGGTTAGTTGTTAGCCTTTATAATCCGATCAGAACCCTTTTTTCCACTATATTTTGTCATTCCTTTATAACTCTCTGCAATTAGGACCATGGTATTAAAAAGAAAAAACAAATTAATATTAGCTATAAGGAGAAAACAATTTAAAGTATTTTGACATCAAGTAGTAAAATGAAAAAAGCCAAGCTCAAACATTTACTGGATCTCAATGGCAGGAGCCCGAAACTGCTGGGTGTATTATTTTCGAAATATTAGATGAATTAATTACAACGAAACTATTGGCTGCTCTCACGAGACTGTTGTATAAAATAAATAATGTCATCAAGCTCACTGGAAAGGCTAATACTCATTTAAGTACTTTTAGAAAATAAGTTGCAAATTCTTCAGCGCGTCCCGAGACTGTGCGTGCGCCTGGGTTCAGATCACGGGGCCCGACCCTCCTGCAGTTTGTGTGCGTACAAAGGCAGAGATATCCCACCTCCACCACAGGAGCAGTGCCAGTCTGAGGCCTGGGGCTGCTCAGGACCATTCCCAAGCCAGCTGTCTATTTTTTCCTGAATGCACAGATTTTGAACAATTAGCGCTTTCCTCGTTAATTCCCGTCCACCGCAAGAGCGGAGCTGCACCACGCAGCGTTCCTGTTATCTGATACCCAGGCTCCTTGAGCTTTCCAGTTCTTTGAGTTTAAACAGATGACAGCCCTTGTGTCATCAGATGTTATTACTTAATTACTTGTAGCAGTGGACTTTATATAAAAAGGATACTCTGAGTATTTTTTTCCACAACACGCTGGAAAATTTGACGTGCTTTTCCTTTTCAGACTCAAAGGCTGATTCCACGTCCTGAATTTCCACACAATTGTCCTTAAAAATATGAAAATCGCAAGTAAATGAGAACTGAAGTCTACACCCAGTTTAAAGCACAGGAACAGCCTGCCTTGCTGTGGTGCCAGGATTTCCTGTGAAATCTTATTTATGAAGCAGTAGCACCCTGACCCTACAGCACAGTCTGACAGCCACTGATGCTAAAGGCTGTGCTGGTTTGTGGGTGATGCTCCAAGCCCTCATCCCAAGGGCTGTGCTGGTTTGTGGGTGATGCTCCAAGCCCTCATCCCAAAGGCTGTGCTGGTTTGTGGGTGATGCTCCAAGCCCTCATCCCACCTCCATAACTGGAACCCAAAACAGAGCAGGGCAGCAGAAGAGGGAGAAAAGAGACAGGAAATTACAAGTTTCAGGTCAGCAGCAGAGGCAGCATCTGAACCCTGGGCTCTCCTCTTTATGGTGGGGCATTATCAGCAAATTTCCTGCCCTGCATGTGCCAGACCTGGCTGTCCCTCACACGGGGCAGGGGACACTCAGAGGGTCACAGCACAGAGAGGAGCCCACAGGCACTCCCTGAGCTGCTTCTTCCTCCCAGTTCCTTCACACAGAGCAGCAGGTCTGGGGTTTGCCTTGGTCCTTCCTAAAGCAAACCCTGTGTCCAGATGCTTGGCTGGTGGTCAGCACATCCTCATCCTGAATTTCCACTCCTCACCCAGCACATCCTCATCCTCAATTCCCACTCCTCACTGAAGAAAAGGCAGCCTGCCCAGTTCCTGCAGCCACTCCGAGCTCCTTTCAAAAGTCAAACACAAAGAAAGGGGCTTTGCTATCAAAACACAGAAATATTTATCTTTAACACGTTAGTTAAAAACTCGGTGGCATGCTTTAGACTTCTAAAAAAATAAACTGGCTCTCAAAGCTAAATCAGCTTGCTCAACAGATATAATGCTTACAACCAGAGTAAGACCATAATGATACTGTTACACAAATATTAGGGAAATATAATGGTTTTTTTCATTCTGTTCTTTTCCAGCATCCTTTACCACACTGAGGTAAAATACAAATACTTTTAAAAATAGCCTGTTTTCTAGAAATATTTCTAGTAAATCTGAAAAGCCTTACTCTTTTCTTCTTTTGGTTTTGGTGGGCTTTCTTTTTCTTTTCTTTTCTTTTTTTTTTTTTTTTTTTTTTTTTTTTTTTTTTTTTTGGTAAGAAAAAACACACCAGGATAACTGCAAGCATATTTCCAAAATAAAACAAAAAAGGTGATTTTCCAGGTTTCAATATGTAACAGCTTTTTAAATTATCCAATACTCTGCCTTGATTCTGTACAAATGTTCCCTTCCTTCAAAGAGACAAAAAAGCATGTACTGCCAGATCTGATTGTATGTCGAGAGTGGATCTGATCCCCTTGTCACTAAGGTTACTAATCAAATTTCCATCCAATATGCTCATGCAGGATTTCCTGATCAAACACTTAAATCTGCCCCCTCTGCACCCCCATTAGCTAACATGTTTTATATGTAGCGGGGTCATCAAAAGTGTAATTCCCTTAAAGAAACCTAATCCTGCCCCCTTGTCAACCAGCAGATAGCTAATAATGCTCTCTATCCTACACTTTTTGAACATCAAGAGCATACCAGGAATTAAAATCTTATTTTAATCTCACAGCAGATGTTCAAAACAAAGGTATTGCATGCGTGCATTACGTGTGCTTAAAACCCATCAGATGAAGAAATAAGGAAGTTTTAAGTTAGCTGGGGGTTTGCCAGAAAAACACCAAGTGGGTTTTTGTGTCTGTTTGGGCTGGGTGGGTGTCCTGAAGGAGACCATGAATTAAGGATCCACGGGATAATTTCACTGGTGAAATGGTTCTTTGGGGGAGCTGTTGGGGGATCTGTTCCGGTGGTCGCTCCCAGCTCCCGTGCTCACCCTCACACTTCCCTTTCCCACCTGCATTCCTTTCTGCTCTGAGCCCTCACAAGATGTGCCAGCACTGCTTTTCTTTCACATGAGGAACAAACCCCCAACCTAAAGCAAAAGAAGAAAACTCTCAAATCAATTTCACTGCGAACAAGACTCAGTCCTGTTACCGAAGGCGGTTTTCATTCTCAAGACCGCCTTTTTAATTTTTAATAATAAAATCAGACCTTGAAGACTTGGTTCAAGATTCTTCCTCCTGTTAATTCTTTTTTAACAGGCTGAATAAGAATTTGCACTAAAGAAATACAGCTTCCATGATGCTCCTTTTGGAAGCCTGTGTGTGGGTGTATTTTTTTTCCTTTCTCTGTTTCTTTCTGAGCAATGGTCACAATCAGAGCAGAAGTGGGTCAGGAAATTTAACCTGACTGGTCGAACTCTGAGCTGAATCTGTAAGGTCTGCAAGGCCCAGCTTTGTCAGAGCCCCGTGGATTACATACATCTGAGTGGCAAAACAGATTTAAAATGCTGTCCATTTCAGCTTAACATTTGCCCCAGACTCTGCTGAATTTCCACGAGTGCCAACCCCGCTGCCTCGGCTTTCGCAGCCACGACCGCTGGTATCTAAATGGAAATTGTTAATTGCACGTGTGGGAGTTAATTTTTTTTTCTCTGACACACTGTCATTTAACAAATTTTTAATATGTGAAGAGAGCAAGTGCAATGCAACCCTGGTGCTTTCAGTTTTAGTTAGTGGTATTTTATGAAGTGAATTTATAATGCTGACAGATCTGGATAATGCTTCGCGTGGAATTCTGTTGGGCCCTTTAGAAATGTTTTAAGTGTAACTTAATTTCAACTACTGTATATGGTAAGGAAATATATTTTAAGCAGATAAATACAATTTTGAAAATTGTCTGTTGAGTTTCAGGATTTTATTGATTTTAAAATGACTTACTGAATAGAGTTAAAGAGAAAGAGCAGAAAGGGGTGATTTAATTTACTTCACATTTTTCTGTACAATATCTCTAATGGAAAACAAGTGGATGGCTTTTGCTTTAACTAGAACAAAACTTAATATAATAGTGTATGGGAACAAATTAAAAAACAAAACTAGTGCTTTAAAAAAGAAAACACTCCTTATGCTGGAAATTAATTTTCTTTTTCCAAATGAATTTTTTTTTCAGATTCTTTCTCTGATATTGCAGAATTTTTTTCTCTGATATGCATTTTTAAACACTGAAATGATAGTAATATTCTAAGTGGTGTCTGAAGATGTTTAAATGATCTGCTAAGATTTTAGTTCCAAAAACGTAACAAAAGATTCAGAAGAACTGTTTTATTAGAATAAAATTAAATAGCAAGAAAATAATGTGGGCACTGTAAGTTCTTATTTCTATGTGCAGAAAAATCATTTGCTTACT
The DNA here is from genome assembly GCA_013398275.1 of Promerops cafer. Lineage (NCBI taxonomy): Eukaryota > Metazoa > Chordata > Aves > Passeriformes > Nectariniidae > Promerops > Promerops cafer. Next base: position 110,151 of record VZSE01013846.1, read on the forward strand.
TGTCAACTTGGAATTTTCAATTAGTGTCCTAGCCTGAAATCTTCCATTTGATATGAATAACACTCTAATTTAATATCTAGTGTGATCTTCAGCTTCTTTTTTATTCCCAGCATATTAATATGCTTCAAAGTTTGCAAAGGAAAGAACTGAGTAACTTTCCAAGCAGTAACATGAGTCTTAACGAGAGATTTCAAATGAAAACAGTGATGAGTTATGCAAACGCAGCTGATATTGCATCATACTCCAAATCTTCTCCAAATTAGCTCTGTGTCAGAGGGCTGTGCTGGGAGAATGGGGTCTTGTGAAAGTGGGTCAGATTAAAAAATGCTACAATAATACCAGTTTACTGCAAAATCGGACAGATCACCACTACATTTCATTGCAGTGAGCAAAGATTTGAAGCTCCTTTTTTTGTTGTTTCATTTTAAAGTTATGGCTCAATTTGATATATTACTTTTAAGAATTGCTTTCCTGATTTTTTCCGACACAAAGCATTTTCTGATTTTAGTGCACCATGAGCTAATAGATACAAGCAGACCTTGCCCAAGAGGCAGATACTTTGAGTGCTCTCAGAAGGAGCAGTTCTTTCATATCAGCTGTGGTAGAATTTCTGAAGTGATTCAGGTTTCTGCACAGGGATGGAGAAGGACGTCAGGCAAACATTTCATGTCACCAAGTGTGTCTGTAGCTGTATGGAAACACAACAGAGGGAAACATCACAGACATCTGACAGAACAAAATGCAGCTCTTAGGGGTGTTCCTGGTCATAAACTGCTGGAAAATACCAAAAAGGCGAGTCCTCAGACAGTGCAAATTTTGGAATATGATTGTGCAGTTGAGGAAACACCACTGGCCTAATGAGGCTCTGCAGCATTTAATCAGTTGCCATCACAACAGACTATAAAAATCAGCCAAAATGATGAACATGAGCAAGAACTCAGTTATAGCTCAGCTAGAGAACAGACCCAAAAGGTGCAGAACAAAACCTCTCACCAGGGATGTGTTATATAGATGGCTGCAGCACTGCAGTGACTGAACTGAGGACCAGGAATATGGCTTGGATGTAATTGATACACACAGGGAGAGTATCAAATTCAGATTAGAAACGTTGTGTGTACATATGTATGTTTGGCTTACGTTCTTATGTTTCTGTAGATGAGTTTCATAGGAGAGGAATGAATTTTAGTTTATACATGCAGCCTTTTAAATTATTTGGCAATAACAAAGACGTAGTAGTGCAGTATAATTATATAAAGTATGTAATTTCAATGATCTTCTCTGTGGTCATGCCCCACTGAGCTGACACCATTGCTGAGAGAAAAGGCAAGGCTCACATCTCTGCCTGAGCATCACAACCACTTTTTCCCCATTCGAGCTGCTTTCCCCTGTGTTTCTCTGTGAGTTTTGTTGCAAGGATCACTTCTGCGTGCCCAGATCAGCGTTCAGCGCTCCCGTGTGCCAGCCTCAGGCTGGGGCTGTGTGCCTGAGCTCCACACGCGGCAGTGGCTGCTGCAGTCAGGCAGGAGGGGGCAGCCACAGAGACTGAGAGGCAGAAGCCAAAGCTCAGCCTCCCCAGCCTGAAAGCCTCCATGTGACCGACAGACAGACAGACAGACAGACAGCCCGTGCTGTTCTGCTGCTCTTTGTCTCGCTGTTAAATGCAGAACCCCCCTTTTCCATCCCAGGTGGGGGGTGCTCAGGTGCCCTGAGCCCTCGTTCCCCCTCAGCAGCGTGCTGACCCGGGGAGGGTGAGCACTGCTCCAGGCAGGAGGGACACTCACCACCCCCAGCCACAGCAGAAAGGACCACTATGACTTCTCTCTAAGCCTTTCCTCCTCTGCCCACCTTGGTCTTTTAAAAAAAAAAAAAATAAAATCTCCAAACCCCTAAGTATTTAATGTACCTGTAACTCATCCTTACAGGCAGAGCAGCAAGCCTTTATTCAGAAGGGCCATCTGGTTAAATGAAACCCAACCCAACTGTCAGGCTGCCTGAAAATTGAACTCAGAATTTTCTACTGCAGCCTGAAGTAAAATAAAAGTTGCAGCCTCTGACTTTTCTTGTGGTGCTGCTGTGTATATTTGTTCATTATTGGAGCTTTCCATATCCAGGAAAACCAGCTCCTGGCAGGGGACACAGGGCAGAAAGAGCAGGAAGGCCAGACTGCAGCTTTGTGTGCATTGGGAACACATTTTTCTTTGAAAGAGAACAGAGACTAGGAGAAAAAGGTGGCACTCAGTGAGCACTGGCATCTCTCAAATTCCTTGCTCTCTTCTCTTGCACATCCAACGTGTAGAGTACATGTGTGTCAAACCCTCCTTCCTCACACCCACAGCCACATCAGGCTAAAAAATAGGCTTAAAATGCAATTTCTTGGGAAAGCTGTGAATAACTCTGTGGCAGAGTTCTGTATCTCCTCTTCCAGGCCAAAAGGTAAATATTTCTTGTTTGTTGATTATGTTTAAAGAACTGAAGGCTTCATACCAGAAATCTCATATGTTTGGTTTAGACAGGAATATTTTGATTGTGAAGAGGGAGGTTTTGGTACTCTCTGTTAATTGTTTAAAAACAGATATGCGGTAGAGCCAGTAGAGAATAAAAACAAAGGAAATTTTCTTCTCTAAACAAGCTTTGCTTTATTTTCTAGTTCTGTCCACTGCAAATGAGAGGATTTATAATGGATTTTTCTTTTCTTGTTTGGCTGTATCTTGATCAGAAATAGCTGCCTGGCCAATAAACTTTGTATAAAATTTAAAAAAAACACGTTTAAGAAGTCTCCTATTTTATGTCTAAGGAAACAGACAATTTTTTTTTGGTGTTTGTGGAGTAAGAATTCAAATATATTTGCTTCGACATTTTCCTCAAAATTTATTAAAACCAAAAATTACCAAAATGCAAATACAGAAGAAAAAAGAGAGAAACCTAATCCTGGAATCTCTAATCAAAGAATAACTTTTTTTTTTGCATAGTGACACTTTGGCTTCAGGGAAATAATAATTTATGTTTTGTCAATTACTGCATTTTCCCCACATTTGCTTTTTTAATGGTTGAAATTAAATTAGTCAAATTAGACATTCTGTTACTCCATAAGAAACAAGGAAGAAAGCAGTCTAGCTTCAGTTACAAAATACACAACCAAATCTACTTGTTCTGCCTCATGTCACAAATATGGCCACAGGGCACTTCGAATGGGCTCTGTGTTAAAAAGAAAAAATAGCAGAAATACTGAGAAATGTGAGTCTGGAAAAATAATAATATTCATGTTCCTTCTCAATGGGACTTTCATGGAAGAAAAATCTGCAAATTCCAGCCTTTGCTGCAGTCCTGCAGCGTGTGAACATTCCGAGCCAACTGAAAACTCTGATCCATGATACAATGATCAGAAAACCTAAACTGAAATGAAAATGAAACGAGCAGGGCACCATGGCTGATGAGAAATTGCACGTTGCCTTCAGCCAGCGCCAGCACCACGGTGTCAGGGCAGTGCAAGAAAGAGGAGTTTGCACTGGAAAATCTGCCACGAAGCAAGAGGCACTCATGAAACTTAACACCATCTGCCAGGGAGTGGCAGGCATCATCTCTTGGAGAAAGACAGAAGGAGACAATTAAATATCTGCCTTGAAAGCTAAACCTGAATTTGCTGAAGCCCCTTGCCTGGAGTGGAGGCAGGCACAGGGGTGGCTCCAGATCCTTGGGGTGCGAGGGCTGAGCCCCACGGGTGGGCAGGGAAATTGTTGTGATTCTTCCCCTGGCAGCTGGTGGGCACTGAGCTCTGCAAATGGGACTTCTGTGCACACTGCAGTCACCAACAGCACTGCATCCCTTCATCCTGATCCCATTGCAAGCTTTTCTGCAGGCTGCTGCACGTGTGTGATATGCAGCACGAGTACATTGCACACAGAATGTGGGAGTCTTGCCAAATATTGCACTTTCCTGCCAAAAACTCCGACCCAGCAGTGGCAGAATGGAAATGAATAAACAAGTTACTGAAGAAAATTATTAATGTATGTGCTGCAGCTTCACTTCCAATCCAAATTCCCTGGGTTTGGCAGACAGAGAGTTGAAGTTCAGCTCTTTGCTGTAGAAAGCCAATGTGCAACAAGCAGTAGTCCCATCACCACTGCCCAGAGATATTGCAAACACAGAGTAACTCTTTTTTGGTAATGGTTTCATCTGTGCCAGTGCTGAAATGAGCTTTAATTCCAGCACTGTAACTTCCCAGTTGCACTGGAAGTGTGATGTAGGGACATGTCCAGGTCACAAGGTGCTGTGCAATGAAGGTGCTGCACACTTTTATTTGAAGTGCACCTACCTGAGGCACACCCCCACCAAGAGATGGGATTTATATTGTTATTTCTGCAGTAGCTGCCTAGCAGGATCCCAGCCACAAAGCATTCCCAAGAGAGAGCACTGCTGCCTGTGCAGTGCAGGAGCTGCTTAAGCTGACAAAAGCTCAATCCACACAGCACCAGCCCCCAGAAATCCACACTGTGCTTCCTTCAATTCCCACTGTAGACCAGCTCTTGCTCAATGAAGTTCAGGGGTCTCTCCTCTGTCCCTCACTTCACAGTCAGGGAGGTCCTTCCCATCTCTTCCATGAGCTGAGTGCCAAGGAAGGGCTCAGCCATTTGCTAAAATGTGTGGTTCAGTCATCACCCCCTGCTTTTTGCCTTCTGAAAAGGATTTGGGAGAAAGAAGGGCACTGGGATAAGAACAGATTGGAACAGGAAGCAGAGGAGAACGGGAGAACAATCACTGAGCAATTTGAGCAGGAAAGCATTTCAGGAGAGGGAACACCTGACGCATATTACTCTCTGAAACAAGTCAGATGAGTGGTTTTTAAATGGTATTTATAGTCAAGGAGAGGAAAGAAGATGAAGAAAAGCTCTCTGCCAGTAGACATGCACTGAATTCCTCAGTGTGGGGGCTGCAAACCTTCTCCAGTGGATGGACAGGGGGCCAAACCCAGCACCACTTGCTATGAAAGTCCTAATTAGGACAACTTGGTCATCCTGCCTTGCGAGGAGTTGGAGCCTGTTCCAAGTCTGCTCTGAAAAGTCACTCTGATGTACAACACAAAAGTGGTAAGTGCAGAGAGCAGCAGCTCTCACTGATCCTGCCCAGTCCTGGTAAGTGGGCCTTGCCAGTTCTAACACACATTACAGCTGTATCTTTCTAGCAGCTATGAAAATCTATTTATAATTAGTTGTAGCCACAAAGAAACATGCAAATATCTTCCATGCTGCCTGTATTAAATATTATTTATTGAATTTTTTTTTCATTTAAGGCTTTGGTTTTGTTTTATGGCAGTTAACAGAGTATTTTTCTTTTTAAAATGAGAACCACACCAAACAGAGTCACATTGACTCTTAAAGACAATTTGCATATGCTATAAAAAAGCAGAAATCCTTTTATTGATTAATCATAAAATTATCTCCTGAAAACCAGTTAGGAAATAAAATGGGTATTTAAACCAATTGTCTATTAGAAAGCCAAACATTCATAACTCAGTAGAAAAGTCCAAAATGGATAATTGTTATGGGACCATACAAGAGTATTTGATCAACTGTAATATCTCAAATAACATCATCCTGATACTTTTAAAGAACATTTATCTGGTCATGAACACCTTAGATCAAGCCCTGCAAAAGCACCAGGTTACTAAAGGGCTCATCCCATTCTGACACCAAGAAATTCTTATGACCCATGTTCCTGCCTAATTCCTCAACAGGAATATTTCTGTGAAATGCCAGAGCTGGGTCTGCTGAGTTCCCCACTCTGCCTCATCTGCTCACGAGATGTTGAAATGTATTTTATGGGTAAATTGCACACCACACTGAGCCACAGCATCTCACTCGTGCCCTTCCTGGTCTCTCACTACTCTGCTGATGTTTCTTTCACACTTTAGCTGGAAGGCTTCTGGGACCAGGATCAGGGAATGCTTTACTCATAGTCATCCTGAGCAATGAATCATGAATGCTCTGCTCCTAAAAATAATTTGCATTTCTTGTAACAAATGAGAGATCTTTTATCCATTTCAGCAAAGCCTGTCTCTGCCTCTCTTCACCCTCACTCTGCACTTCTGTCTGAACACCTTGACCAATGCTGACACATCCCTCCCCACTGGTATTTCATAGTAGAAGGAAGAAACACAGATTTTCAAACTAAAAGTATGCAAATGAGAACAGCTTTGCCTCAGTCTGCTCAGATTTCTCGGGCCTCCTTTTTTTTTGTGGCAGCCTGTATTTCTATTTTTTTTTTTTCTGGGGAGTGTGAGGCTGCAAAAAACCTCATTGCAGAACTATTGCAAGAAAAACAAATAATGTGGCAACTGAGATAGCAATTCTGGCAACAATCTCTCCTGCCTTGTTAAGTGCAGAATTAAGCACTTTGTGCTGCAAGTGGGACAGGCCTTCAAACAGGCAGATGGCAGAGGACCAAAATTATTCTTTCCTGCTTGACAAATTGTTTGCTTATACAGGCATAAGATGTTATGCTGGAAGCTCTTTAGTGGTGGTGCTGAACAAGTGTCTGCTGCTCATCAAAGGCTGAGCAAGGCTGAATCCCACACTGGGAAAAAAGCATTTGAATGTGCTCTTCAGTGGATCAGATAGGGACTCTTCCAGCTCTGCAAGCTGTGGTTCTGAGAAAGGATTTGCCCCCAAAGAAGCCTGTGGTGTTCCAGAGGGTCTCTCAGGTGCATTCAAACTGGCTGAACTGCACTTGTGCTGCCACCTTGGGAAGCTGTGGTTGACAATATACAGATTATCTGATAATCCCCTTCCATACCCTGTTCAGGTAAGATTTGTGCACAGTCATAAAACAGCCTGGCAGAAACAAGTAAACCAGTGAAAATACACATCCCTACTCCATCTTGGAGATTTTTATTTCAGCTCTTACAGACGTGATGAAACTTGAAATTGATTGCTGGATTTAGCCTATACATTTCTTTACTGAGGCAGCCAATATTTATATAACTGCTGAAGTAGTATTTGTATCAGTCACACAGAAGAGCAAAGGGATGTTTCCACAAACTGATATTTCAAATGGCCTAGAACCTGCATTTCTACTTCTAATAATCATGGGATTTCGCTTTGGCCATTCAGTATAAGCATAAAACATCCTCTTTCTCTGAATTAAGCCTTATATATCTACATGGACCCTGTACAGAAGTGCTCCTGCAACTAAAATTAAGCACACACAGCATTAGGAGTTGTTTACACATTTAGTAAATTGCTGATATGAGTTTATTTTGCAGGGGAATTCTAGACTGCATAGTTCACAAGACAGAGAAGCAGAGGATGAAAAGGCTGCTTATGTCCTCCATTTGCTCACCTGAATTAGCAAACAAGAATGTGGTTGTATCAAAGGTAGTTCATGACAGACATGCTTAACTTTCTTGTAATTGTTACAATAAATTCTGCTATAAAAATTTAGATTTATATAATTATTGAAAGTAACCCCAGTGAGGATTGGATTTGATTGAAAACACATGGCTATCATCTCAATAGTCACCTTATCCACGGGCGTTGGAGCAAGAAAATAATTTGTGTAGCATAAATCCCATTTGTGAAGATACTTTAAGTCTTCAGGCCACTTGTGGTTGTCTGTGTGGGTGGAAACTGACTTTAATCCCTGGCTCCCAACATTACTGGGAAATGTGGTCCAGGAAGATCTCACTGTCACAGAGCAGCCAGCTGTGCTTGGCCAAATCTGAGTTTGTAATTGAAATCTAAGTTTGTTTGGAAAATGACCTTTAGAAAAGGGAGAACTTTTAGGAGGGCTTGGTAGACAGCAATGCTCAGTGTATATGATCAGGGATAGCCACAATTTGAAAATTTAAACTTTTGATTGTTTGCAATATAAAGAGGCATGGGAGGCCTGTGAAGAACAAAAAAGTCTAAACACCTCTCTGGAAATCCTACATTAACATCAGATCTGTGGGATGAGGGAAGACCTCTAATCTTCACCACACCCCGTGCTGATGGAGAAGCTAAGGTGTGCATGGGCTTCATTAAGTCAATAGGAAAGGATTGCAAAATATTTGCTTTTTTCACTTTAAAAGGACATAAGAAAACCTCACACCAAAGGCTGCTGGTGGGGAAAAAAAACCTGATCCAGAAGTGCACATGCTTTCCCAGTTTTCTGAAGCCAAGAAGTAACAGCATATTTCCTGGTCCAGACCCCAAACAGCACCAGCATCAGCATGGGATCCTGTTCAAAAAGGTTGTTGGAGTCCAACAAACGTGGAAGTGATGATTTCCCTCACCCCAGCAGAGCAGTGCATTACAGACTCTCTTCAATGCAGACATCACATAAATTCTGAGAACATCAAAATGGAATTCTCTGTGCACTGTTATGAAATGTGAGAATAGCAACAGGGAAGTGTTACATTTTTGTTGTGCAGTGCTTAAGTGAATGCTTATAAAATAAACCCTGGAGTTTCTACCATCACGTCTGCGTACGAGCTCGTTGTTTTTATAAGGTTTCTTGCCTGAAGTTTGTGACAAACTCTGCCTCTGATGCCACTTCAGGCATAAATAGGAATATTTTTATTGAATTGCTTTCAGTGCTTCTCCCCACATCTGCTGGAGCACTTTCATGGACTCGTGGCTGTGTAGTAATGGAAGGTCTTAAAGTTCTGTTATATTGTTTTGAACACAATGTAATTATTGTAGCTGCATTCCTGGGCAGCATTCCCTGCTGGATTAAGGAGTGCTCTGTATCCACACACTGAGACAAGCTTCCTTATCAGAAATGTGGGGCATCTATAGATTTTTATAGTGCAGAGAAATATCCTTCCTCCACAACTATCCCAGGTGTACTCCTTAGCCAGAACAGGTCTGGAAATGAAGCAGTCATAACCAGACATTTTTAGTCTCCAGTTCCTCTCACCTGAGGCAGGTACATGGAACAGATGAACTTCTCTGGCCATCTCTCTGCACTGATTGTAGGAGAACTCCAGACATGAAAAGGAAGCACGGTCAGATGGACCAGCCATCCACACTCCCCATCCCTACACCCTCACACTGCTCACATCACTGATTCCACCCTTCCTTGAGGTGCACAACTCTGCATGAGATGGATGTGGAGCTCAGCCAGTGCTCACAGCACAGACAGGCTCAGGGGCAGCAATCTGGGTGCATTCACACATAATTGCAGAGCAGGCCTTGAGATGCCCCGAGTTTGACTCTAAACACCTGTCCTGGCTAGGGCAGAGGCTTTGGGACAGTGAAGTCTGACACTGTAATATTAATATTTTTTTAAGTGCTACAGGTACATGCAACTAGACACCATCCCTGAAGGATTTAAGATCAGATTCAGGCCTGCTGAAATTTTTTTGGGTCTTTGCATTAATTACAACAGGATTTTAGGGGAGGGCACCAGCAAAACCATCCAAGACATTGCTTTTGTACTTTTTATGTACTAACATGAACATGTAAAAATCCATGTCTGAAAGAGCTCTACATGATTTAAAAATCCACGCCCTCTGCAGTCCTTCCAGTCTGGGCTTCTTTACAGTAGGTATTGCACAGATTTAGAATTAAGCCCTAGAAATAATTCAAAAGAAGAAAACAACAACAAAAAAAAAAATCTGGAGAGAATGGCTCCACATCTCCAAGCAGTCTGTGTGGCCTTTGCTGTCAGAGAAGGTATTGCAGATATAAACAATACATTTCTGAATNAAATCTGGAGAGAATGGCTCCACATCTCCAAGCAGTCTGTGTGGCCTTTGCTGTCAGAGAAGGTATTGCAGATATAAACAATACATTTCTGAATTACGTGTTCCTGTGAATGCATTTTAAAAATACACATTAAAAAAAGCCACTCAGAATGATTCCCTTTTTCTCTTTCACAATAACTTTGCAAACAGGGGAAAGAAGTATTCATGACCAATTGCTCTGCTAATTGTTCAGTGTCCAGCTGTTTATCTTTATTGCCCTTTGTTTCAGGTCTGGTTAACTGCATGTTTTACAAATGAGTGGGTGGATTGGATTCAAGCAAATACTTAAATGTCTTGTCACAGGTCATTTTTGCTCTCTCTTTTTTAATCCTGCATCTATTACTTTCCACAAGAAAGTCTTCACAGAAAGAGGAATTTCCTTATAATGAAAAAGGTTTATTTTATTTACTACTTATTATTTTATTCTGCATGGCAAGAGCAGGAGATTTCTGTCCTCCAAGGAAGCCAGTTGGAGTTGCACATTCCAGCTCATGAGGCAATTATGGCAAAGTGAAGAGGAAGTTAATAGCAATGTTATATTTGGGGTGGCTCCAAGCATGCTTTCACAGCTTTGATAGCTGACACAGAGATGGTCATTTCATGCAAGACAAAATCCATTTACCACTGAGGTTCCCTTGCCAGATTTTTCAGGCTGTCTCTGGTAATGGGCGAGCGTATAAATGAACGCCATTATTAAACAATAAGGGATTTGGGGTTAAACCCATGAATTCTCCAACAGAAAGCAGCATCATTCTTGTCCTGTGCTGCTGCCTCTGAGCCAGTGCCACCCCCAGGTCCCTGCAGGCAGAGCTGCTGCTCCCCACACGTGCCCGGAGCGCCCAGCTGAGCAGGGGGACAGCTCTGGGGTGCTGCTGCCAGGACTCCTTCCAGCCACTCTGACAGATCTCAGAGGAATAGGATGGACTTTGAGACAGGCACCTAGTGGGATCAAAAAGATTTGTGACTTACAATACCTGGCAAAGTGGCAAGGCAGCAGTGCAAGTGTTGGTTCCGGGGTGATTTTCGCTGGGATGGAATCTCTCACTGCAGTGAACCCTCACATATGGTTGCCTTTACTGCTCCTACTGCTCCTCTTTCCCATGCACTCACTGACCCCTCTGACTTTCTGAATAAATCCAACTGTGGGACTGTCCAAAGACATCCTTGGAAACTTGCAATCTAGTGACACCAGAGGGATATGTTTCCAAATACTGAGAGAGTTATCCCTAAGGATACTTCCTATTGCAGGCCTGGCAAGTGTGGAAGCTGCTGTGGTCTTATTTTATGCTGGAAAAATGGCCAAGAAGTGAAGGAACTGGTGCCAAAAATATGCCTTAAAAATTAGAGGATGACAGAGCTAATAATAAGTTTTTGAGCTGGTGAAAAAACCAGCTGGGATTCAGTTGCTCAGGGTGATATTTGTAATGCAGGTTGGTGGATCACAAGAAAATTTGAAAACACACCTGAAAGATTTTTCAATGTCCACCTAAATGTAGACTCTTGGTCACCAACAGAGCTGAGTTAGATGCACCAGGCATGAGAATTTCCCTTATTTTCTACCTAAGTCTAACTGTAGGAAAAAGTAATTTTAACTGAGAAGTATACACCCGAAGCAAGGCAGTTTTGCTCTTCTTTCTCTAAGTTTCTAGATTTGCTCCAAACAGAAGCTGTGGTGGATCAGTACATGGAGAGGTGAAGGGAAACTGAGGCACAGAGCAGGGATGTGATTTCTCATGAAGTCACAGGGAACCAGTGGCCAAGTATTAGAACTGACTAGTTATCCACGTTATCGCTTAACCTGGAACAAAATTTAAACTCATTTATTATGGACAGTTATTTTCCAAAGCTAACATCTGTGGACTGGCACGACTTTTAACACCAGTGGGGCAAAAGATGTCAAACAAACTTGCAGCAAGATGTTGCAAGTTTGATAGAGTGAACTGAAAAGTGACACAGGCTGTGATGTCTAATCTGATTTTTCAGGCAACTTCAAAAACAACCCGTACAAAGACACAGATCATTTGTCTCCGAGCTCCTGTCCTATGAAATACCACACTGGAGCCAAGAATATTAAATAATTCTTAAGGACATGTCAAAAAGGATTGAGTTTTTGTGAAGGCGTACTTCTGTAACTTGCAAGAACAGGAAGAGGATGAATCACTTTCTGACCAAAATTAGAGCTGAAGCTTTCCTGGGGTTCCACTTGTAAGAACTGATTTGTGTGTGGGTGCAGTCTGGGACCCCTTGGACTGGTCAGCAGCTCTTGCCCTTCCCAGGTGTTCACCCCTGGGCCAACACTTCTGGTTTTTGGTCCCAAAGTCACCAGTGAAGGGTGTCCTCACACTGAGAAGGGCAGTCCTCAGCATGGAGAAACCCCTGCACGACTGGGAATCCTGGAGGTGATATTTCCACACAATGACATGCAAAATGCAACTGCACACAGTGCCACTCACATCCTGCTCCAGGGAAAAGATTACAAAAAAAATTCTGTATATGGATACAGTATTGCCCTTAAATAGAGTTTAAATGGCTCTGTTTCAGAGCAGGAACATGACATTTTTCCTGTGCAAAAGTAACCTCTAGTAAACGTGTATCAGCTTTAGCCAGAGCTAAACACTGACCCATTATTTATTTCTAAGTTCACCACCTTTTTTCATGTGACAGACCATGCTTGGAATCTGGTCCATGCTTAAAAAGGCATTCAGGCTGAGTCAGAGCTCTAGGCTTTACCTAATCACAACACTTCATAAATAAAATCTAAAAAGGAGAAATTTAATTTTAAAAAAAGGAAGAAAAAAATTGATCACTGTGATGTCCATAGCACAAGAAAACATAATATTTAAGGAATATCTGGTACCATCTGTATTTTTAGTAATTTGACATATATAGTTTGGTCTAATAAGCCCAATCTTAAATGGGCAAGCTATGCTTCCTCTGAAAATCAGGAAATTGAAACTACCTCGCAGAAGTTTATGAAAAATAGAAACTGTTTTGACTCTGTTTCACAAGAAAAGAATTCATTGCACCAAGCTGTCAGTCACTAACACTGAGCCACTCAATTTTCCTGCAAAAAACGCACAAATGGCTTTCATTATATTTAGCTGCAGCTTTAAGAAAATTTAATCAACTTAAACTGTTTAGTCTTTTTCCCTGATGAGAATCATAAAGTCAAATTCACATTTAAACCTGTTTAAACTGAAGCTCCTGTCAGCACCTCTGTTTATATTAAATCTATCGGCATGAAATGCATTGAAATAAGAATAATGATATAATGTCTTAAGTGTATAATGTTAACACAGGTCCCAGACAGAAAAGTGGTACGGACAGGCTGAACATTATAAATTAATTTTTAAAGTGTTATATTTATAGCTGTCAACTTTTCTAAATAGTTGCTCTTGTAGCTTTTACACATCCTACTTGTCCATCTGTCTCTGTTACTCAATGTCTGTCCTCTACCATCAGTATTCCAGCAGAAAATTGCTTTTTCCACGTTTTCAGAGCAGCTTGGCACACTGGATATCGAGCTCTCCTGGTGCTTGCTTTCAGAAACAGCAATAACAGAATGGGAAACACGAGGTATCCCAGCCCCTAAAAAGCAATGCCAGTGCTCCTCCAACTCTTCAATAGCTATGGAATCTACAAAACCTGAGACAATAAAAAGGGAAAAACTGCTAGGAAAATAATGGAGTTTGTGTCTAACCTGTCTTCTCATGAAGTTCCATCTGACTGATCTCATGAATTTCCATCTGATCATCAATAAACTACCCCAGAGGTCTCAAAATCTCACTTAAAACTTGGTTTTGTGTCCATATTTCATGCTCCATTAAAATACTGTGAGATTAAAACCCAAAGTCCAGAAAACCCCAGCAACTCTACCTTCCCAAACTCCCACTGGTAATGTTGGGGACCTTTTTTTGGGCATTCCAGCCCCATTTTCAGTTCCTGAGTCAGTGGCTCAGGCTGGCTGGAGAGCTGCACAGCTTTGATGGCTCTGCCCAGCAGGTCCCAGGGTTAATTTCTGCTGATGTGAATATTGCACAGTGCTGCTTCTGGGCATTGGCTAACAACTGGGCTTAGCATACACACTAAGCAACCAAAAGGGCTCTTTTTGCTTGAAAATTCAGGACAGAACAATGGAAATCAATTGTCCAACTACTGCATTCCAGACATTTCCAGCTTTTTTATTTTTGCAAAAAAAAAAAAAAAATGTTTTGGAAGACCAGGAACCCAGTTTTGCATCTATATTGACAGGATCACAGCAATTCTTCCTGGAATTTGGAGCCCTGAAGGCTACCAAAGCTCAATATTTTATAGAGTTTGGGATAAATGAGGCTGTAGATGTGTTAAATAGTAGAGGTACCCTTAAAACATGCTAAAGAAACCAAAAAACTATTTCCTCACTCGTTGTACATAACAAGAAGGGTCAAACATCAGGATCCATGACAAACAGAGTCTGTTTGTGGGAGCAAATGATGCAATCAGTTCATCTATTTCCTTTCCCAATTAATCACTGGTCCCAGTAGGTTTACTGGATTCTGACGACTCCTCTGGTCTGAAAAGGAATTTGCATTTCTTTCTGCAGAAGGAAAAATACCCTGGCTGTGGGTAAAGGGGCCTCAGAAGCAGATAATACAAAGGAGTGACCAATAAACCTTAGTTCTGTGCCTTAATTTTGTTTCCAGGTATATTTGTGAGAGGTGCACTCCCTACAGTGATACTCAGAATATCATGAATATTATATGATTTAGCAAGGCTTACATCTAAATAACTTATCTCCCATAACATTGAAATTAAAGGAATTTTTGTCAAAGTCTTCCTAGTGTATCAAATCAGGACAACACTTGACCCTACATTTAATAATTTCAAATTGGAAATCAAAAGTAGGTGGGGAACTTACGTTATATGACCATGCCTGAGATTCCAGAAATCCTCCCATGTGAAACTGAGATGCAAATTTGAGTTATTATATGCAGATTTTAAATAATTTTGATTGAATCATTAGCTGTGAGAACAATTTCAAGCTAAAAAGAATGCTACTGGGTTTAGAAAATATCAAAATAGGCGTTTGCAGGGTTTTTCAATTGCAAAGCAAATTCACAATTTATTATTTCAGATGTGTGTGTGTGTGTAAGACAGACACATATGGTTATTGGTGTGTGCATGCCAGTTTTGGTCTGAACATGGAAATTCACTCAGATTTCAAAAACACAAGCCTCTCCATGAACTAAAACAAGTGTGAACTGTGATTTTCTGGATACACAGTGCTCATTATCAGAGCCTGGGAAGGTACATCGTTTGCAATGAGATTATAAAACCTCTCATATAAGAAAAACTATGCTGAAAGTGGAACTCCCCTGGCTTTGCTTTTTGTTAAAATTCCTCCCATAAACTTCTGACTGAAAATCTGAAGTTAGATCTCAAAGGCCACAGAGACTAAGAGTGGTGGAAGAATCAGCCTCAAAGAACTTTAGTATTGATGTTAAAGTGATGTATTTATGTCTCTAAGCTTTTATGCTTGTTTACAAATGACTCATGATTGGAGCTAACAAAAATTTCAGTTCACATTCTCTAGATTCCTTCTGTTAACAAATGGAGTGGAAGTAAAGCCCAAGTAAACGACACATTTGAATAACATTAAAATGCAGCAAACTTAATTCCCCAATGACTGCAAAAGGCTTTATTATTCCTATGTTATGTCAGTAACTCCACAGCTATGGAATCAGGCATCACACACTCATTTGATTGACAGTATTATCACTCTGAGGATTTTCTGTGCCACATACTGCAATTTTCCCTTTTTTTCCAGCAAGTTTTTCTACTTTGGCATTTATATTAGGAACTGGATTTTTCTTCCAACCCATGTTACTTTCTCCTCTCTGCTGACAACACATTCTCTGGAAAATTCCCATTTTCTTACACAGCCTGCCAATCTGACCACTAATGTGCTTAAACTTTTTCCCTGGTCTTCAAGTAACAATTTTTTGTGCATGTTAAATTCCCTTCTCTATGGGACTGGATGTGATTCTTCAGTCAACTACTCCTGAAACACAGAATACCACCTCTTGAGTGTCCCTTCCCATTTCACAGTCTCCTTAGTCCCTGTGAATCTTGGATTATTCTCCTGCACCCTTCAGTGCCCACCACCTTAGTGGACCAGGCTATCCCCCAAATATACATATATTTAAACACATATAAAGCAGTGTAGCTCCGTGGAGGTCACTGGAACAGGAGTGATTTTACCAATTCCCCAGATTTACAGTTTGATGTACGAGGCACTTTGTCAGAACCACAGTGGAAAGAGAGAGATGAAGCAGAACCTTTTAGTATTGATTACTGTGACACAGCCACAACAATCAGTGATCTGCCACAGCTTGTGCAGTGATTTCACAAACTTGCAAAAATGTCAGCAGGTTCAGAAGAGGGTTTAAAAGACAGTAAAAAGGCCCAGCATTGAGGAAGCTGTTTTTTGTTTTTGAACTCTCTGCTTATTTCCAAAAGAAGTAAACACTGCACACAGCACTCACTCAACCAGCTCATCCTCCACATTCTGCCCCAGCATCTGCAATACAATTCTCAAGTCTGTTTTGTTCTCCCTTGTCTCCAGTAAATAGAAAGGGAAAAAAGATAGCAAAGCAGTCCAGAGTTCTGGAAGAGACAAGGAGGTGGGTCCGTGCCACATCAGTGGGATCAGAGTTCCAAGGAGGGAAGTTGTGTCCCTTTTCCCTGCATTATCAGTCGCTAGCTCATCCCTTTTAGATTCACACAGGACTCTGGTCCAGGTTTTATGCTGTGAACCTGACCTGCCCCGACTGCAACTTAGTTATCTCTATTCCGTTTTTTCTTTTATTTTCTTTTTTTTTTATCCCCCAATACAGTCCAATCTTCACTGTTTGCATTTTAATTGCCTGGCAGTGCCAAGCTGTTTTGGTTCAGCGGAACCACGGAGGCGACGTTTATCACAAGCGTTACGCCGCGAACCGAGCTCCCTTCTCACCACAAAGAACTGTTACTCCCAGCAGTGACTTTTTGTTCTGAAAACACGGCTACTGATTTGGCTGAAGGAAACAAAACAGCCTTTCCCACCCTGAGATAGCTGCAAGACTCTCATCTCAGCAGTGAAGCAGAGGGGAGGTGCTGCAGGACCGAGGATATTGTCGTTTCTGGAGGACCAGGTACTGGTGTGGAGGCTAAATCACAGAGGAAGAAAGATGCTTCCTTTTCCAAGCACTCCTTGTGGATAAAAAAATTAGAAGTAGTTTTCATTCATGTGTTGGCCAGACTAAGCAAGTGTGAGAGGTACTGGTATTTTTGAGATGGCAAAGTCAGTCAGTTCTCTGATCAGCCTGTACTGCCTGTCCTGGTCAATGACACTGGGAGCCATCAGCAGCTTGTCCTGCTCCTCAGCACAGTCAGGCCAAAGCAGGCTCACAGTCACCACAGCTAATTAATCTAATATGTGGATTACTTCCATAAATGTTGAAGAGTTTACTTCCTCTCACCTTAAAGAAAGGGGAAGTGCACCAGCTGTGAGCTGATCCTCGGGGGTGCCTTCCAACCTGAGGTGTGCTGGCATTCCATACGTGAAGAGCTGCAGGAGGATTTGCTTGGATCAGCCTTGTTCTGCCCCGAGGTATGGGTCCAAAACTGAGCAATTTTGGAACTACAGGACTCCTTGATTAACACAATGATATGCAAAGATGTGTTGCCATCTCTGAAAGGCACAGGGGCTCTGTTGAGCAGCAGTGAACAATGGTTTAAAGCCAGCAGCTAAGGAACATCAGAGGAAACAATGCTGGAGGGGGATTAAAGGGAGGTAGCATGTAATTATCCCAGTTGGAACCCAGCCTAGAGCTGCATTTCAAACTGCTTTTCCTTTTTCAAGAATAATCACTACGAAAACACTTAACCAACACTGTCAAAACAGATGTCAATATTTCGTCCAAAATATGTAGGAGCTTTTCATTATTAAAAGGGAACAACTGAGAACATCAGAAGTTACAGATTTTACACATTTCTTGTCTGTCAGTTTGTCAACTGCAAGAAATAAAGGTAGTGCTCAGATCCAGCTGGTTAGAAGGAAGAGGTTAAAGTCAGCTGTGGATGCAGCAGTAATGTAAAAAATCTGAATAATGTGTGTTTATTCCTCAACAGAGCTCTGTGGCACCACTCAAGGCCTCGCTGTGCCCTGTGACACAACTGGGGGAGCAGTGATTGTGTCACGAGCAAACTGCCAGAGGTGAAGGACACATTTCACCTCTGGCACTGACAGCATTGTGCTTGCCTGGACCCCTGCTACAGACTCTGAAACCCCCAACTGTGCTGAAAACCAAAGAGATGGGAGCTTAGAAGTGAGGTGCTCAGTCTCTTTCAGCATGGGAGTAGATGACCATGCATACCACATTAGACAGGAGGATTTTCTGAGAAGTTAGTGTCCTCTAAGAGTTTACAGGAACACTACAAAAGATTTTTCATGCTCCTTTCAAGTAAAAGAGCAGCTCTGATAGCATCTACTCCTATTGAACTTTTTATTCATTCCAAACTTTCTTTTGTTCTGCAGGGTTGTTTTTTTTTCTTGGCAAACACAGGGAATTTATTTGGGTACAGAAGTACATCTTGACCAAGTATTTTGCAGTTAAAATATTTCTCTCTTTGTTGGATGGAATAAAAAACCCCACAGTGGCATTTCACTGTCCCAAAATTATTTCTACCATCTCAAAAGTTCTTCTATGCCAGGACAGGAAATAAAACATAATGGATTTAGGGCATAGAAGGGGAGATGTATTTTTTTTTTTTTTGAAAAAACAATGAGCTAAACATTAGTCACAGCAAATAGGAAGCAAAATTTATCATAAACATCACCAGTGTCTGTGTGTCTAAAATAATTGGTGCTTTTATACTTTCAAGTAACCATATGAACAGACCATTTCTGACCCACCTACTGGTGGGCTGGCACACACAAAGCTATTTATAAAGGGACAGTTCAAAAGTTAGCCCAAATCTGCACCAGTGGAAATTTCCTGCCATCAGCAGAGCTTGCCCCAGTACAAATTTGGCTTTAGAATTCTGAGTTTTTCCAGAATCAGTTTTCCAAACAGAACTAAATGAAAGAGCTGGATGCAGAGTGAAGCCTTGGAAAGCTGTCTTGATTATTAAAAGCTGAAACCAGAGAAGCAGCCTTCACGATTGATGTAATACTGATCCAAAGGCAATTAATTTTAACTTTGGATGAATGAGGACGAAATTTGCCAGACTTTAAAAGCTTGCCTTTTCCCATCCTGCCTGCTTTCCTGTGTGTAACTGACCCCACACAATTTGTCTCACACGAAAGCCTGGATGGATATTATGGCACTTTAGGGGAAGTTTTACAGTTTGCTATCTATGAGAGGAAAGAGAACAGCTCTTCTTTGGCCTCCTTGGAGTGAAAAATGGCTGTTTTCAACTGCTGGATTCTGAATTCCATGATTCAAGGAGTCCCTAGCTCATTTCAGTGCTCAAACTGCTTGCCTGTGATGAATGGAGTTTTAAACCTCAAACTTCCTTCCGATGTCATTAGGAAGTTCCTTTTAAATTGCCAGGTGACCCAGGTGTGAGTTGTGCATGCAAAAGGAGCTGCCTTGCTGAAAGGAGCTGCAGGGAGCAGCAGGAACAGCTCCTGAGGGGAGCTGGGGGCAATAATGCAGTGCCCAGCCAGCCTGGCAGTGCTGGCAGCAGCCTCACAACATCTCCAGAAATCAGCAATCCTAATCTCAATTTCAACAAGCAGGTATGTTCTAGTTGCCTAAGCAGAGGCTTCACTTGGCACAACAGAAAGTCATGGTTAAATTGCAGCAATTTCCCTCATCTCTGCTCCAAAAGCAAGATTAGCTTTACGTATCAAGGTACTTTTTTTCCTAGAATAAATGAAATGTCTCTATTAACCTCACCTTCACCCTGTTCTGGAAAAAGGGAAAAATTATTTTAGATATTTGATAAGCAATTTTAGGTAATCACCAAGCAGCACTGCCCACAGGCTTGTCAATGAGTATATTTGTGTGCATTCTTAAATTGCCCCAAGCATACCTGAACACTTCCTAAACTTTAATCTGACAACTAAAAAATGGAGACTCAGTAACCACTTCCTTCTGCTGTCAGATTAAAACATTCAGCAAGCCTTAATTCCTTTTATTTAATTCTAAGCCAGTACAATTCAGCTGTTCTGGTGAATCTGAATTTGCCAGCTTGTAGCCTTGCAATTTGCAAGCTCAGGAACAGCTGGAGGCCAGTCAGGCCCCAGTTCTTGAAACAGGGGCACAATTCCTTTCTGTTATCAGTTTGTAAATGCATCATGCAAATGAGATAATGAAAATCAAAATATAGGGTGAGTCAGAGCTAGTGTTGGGAAGTTATTTTGGTTCTTTGCTTTACTTAAGGGGGGCAGTTGTAAGAGGTATGCTCAGTATCTGCTGGTGAATCCTGACCTTTTATATACTGGTTTTTTATAGGAAATTCTTCTTCTTTACACAGAGTAGAAAGAGAAGGGGTATTATTGTATTAGCCTCATATGAGATAAACTTTTTATATCTTCATTTGCTTAAATAGTTGTCTTTTTTTTTTTTTTTTTAACTGCTGCTTTTTTCCATTCAGTGAGAATAGAATTCAACTGACGTTAAAGTAAAAAATTGTGTGTGAAAGAATATTATAGACCAGGTTAGCAAGTCTATTCAGTGATCCTATTTTTATATTGTAGTTAATCACTTCTGAAAAACTAAAACTGCTTTCTTCTTCTTACTCATGTGACTGTCAATATTAGCAGTGACAGAAGTTTTAGAATTGTACCTGTTGTATCTGAACACCAGAAACACATAATCCTGAAAAGTTTTTACTCTAGTAATATTGTTTGATATGCTCACGTTGAGTTTTTACGACCTGGCATCAAACTTGCTCTCACTGAAATCTGTGGCAGACAATGTTTAAAAGTCCACCTGGGACACAGGATACTTATATTGTACCCAGGCTGAAAATGTGGGAGTCAGTTATTTGAGTTCATCACAGTATAAGGTCTTCCTTGTTTAATCCCTCTTACTAACTGCCAAAATGAGTAAAATTAAAAATAATGAAAATAGAAATCTTGACCGAGTAGCACTGACAAATCCAGTTACTAAATGCTTAAGTACTTAAGGGAAAGTTACAGGGAGTAAATATTAGGCAGGATTTTGCTCTTCTCAGTTATCTACTGAGGACTGTTCTCAGTACATTTGGTTCTCCAGTTGGCTCCTCTGCAGCCACAGAGATAGCAGTTAATTGCTTCCCTTGATTAGAATTCACAGCTGCATCTACAGCAAGAAGGCTCCTTCTGAAATTAACTGGGCTATCAATCAGCAGAATAATTTGCTAGAGTGAAAAGCAACTGGTCAGCTGTGCACTTATCAACCAAAGCAGGAAAGTTTCCCTGGGAAAACTCCTAATGTTGATAAAACAATCATATGCTTCTCTCCAGCCTTAAACATCAATATAAATCATTGCCTTCTGCACTTCAACTGTTCTCAACACTTTTGCCAGCTTTCTTGCCTGTGTGCTACTGTGTTTACAGAAGAAAAGCTTACAGGTTTCTCTAATGGATTTTAACATGCAGCACCAGTCATAGCAAGGCATCCAGGGGCTGATGAAACTTCCTGATTCCATTTCTGAATGACTTGCTCAATAGAACTTTATCATGTTCTCTTTGGAAATTAGGCAAATCTGAATTTAACAGGGACCTTGCTACGTCTTACAGTAACCACTAACAAAGTTAAGGTTCCAAAGAAAGCAAGCATAAAAAATTAGCTGCTCGGAATATTTTGGAAGAAAAGGTTACATGAAACAACTTACTACACTAATTGTTTCAGCCACTGCAGCCCACGGTATACTTTGAGATTTTGTATCTCCTGCCAGACAGCACACCTAGTCATTGAGGCCAAAGTTGTTTTTTGAGAGGAAACTCAAGCTTTTTGCTGCTATAGGAAGCCTTGGATCTAACTACATAGGCTGTGGTAACTTTTTCAGTTCAAATCCCAGCCTTCAAATAGATGCTCACCAGTTTTGCCTTGTTTATATTTGTTAATTCTAAACTAAGCTGCTTGATGCTTAATTATGATCACTGACAGGCTCTTCTCCTCCCTCAGCCTGTGCACAGAAAAAACAAGTAAAACTCTTTCCTATAGAAAACCATGTACTCATTTGCTCTCATGTGCCTTTCTGACCCTGGTGCCATAAGAGCAATTGCAAGAATATTTGTCACAATTGTGTTTCTGCACATTTTCTAAACCCCATGCCTGTACTGGCTGCTCCCCTCTGGGTTATGCCCAGAAGGCAATATTTCATAGGCCCAATTCTGAAGTACTTGCATGTAGAGGATGAGCTGACCTGTGCCCCAGGACCTTGGCAAAGTGAGGGCTGAAGCCAGGTTACTGAAACTGTTCATCAAGCTCACAAAACTGACTGAGCACTTGCAACACAGAATCCACACCAAAAGCTCTTCCCTCACATCCCACGGGCTGACATTTGCAGCTTCACTATCAATTCAAACCTTCAACTGGTATTATTCAAATACCTGTAAGTATTAAACTGCTAGATTTATTAGTAAAAGAGCAAATAGATACTCACAAATGTTTTTGTTTAGTTTTATTTGATAACTCAGTGGGATTACTAATGTTTTCTATTCATGCACTTTGAAGGAATCCAGGACTTCACACAAGAAAAAACACTGATATTCAAGCATCTTAAAAAAGGACTGAATTGTGCCATTCAACAATATGTCAATAATTTCTCCATGTCATACTGCATAAATATTAGGCACGAGTTCCAGCTTTAGTTTGTCCAACATGATGTAGTGATTTTCTGGTGTCCAGTATGTGGTTGGCAAGATGAAATTCCTGCAACAGAGACAGACTTTTCCCTGGGTGTCTCCTAAGTGTCAGGAGCTCCAGGTTCAGCCACAACTCCCTCAGCAGGAGCATCAGTGCCCTTCAGACTTTGGGAAGGGGAGGCATTTTATTAACTGCAATTAGAGGAGAGTTAAGCCAGAGATGAGCACACTATAAACCTTCCAAGTGTCTTTCTGTAAATAACTTAGACATTTTTATGTCCCTGGCATATTTTATAGATTATTTCTTGAGGTTACAAAGCACTTCCTGCCACGCAAATGAATGCATTCAGTGCCATAGTGAGTATGCTTGTTATAAGCCATGACTGTCAATTAAGAACAAAACATCAGTCATCAGATTAATTTGTTTTAGCAATTACAACTTCTAGTGTGTTAGAAGTCGTCTACAGCAGTGACCTCCTTCAGGGTCTTCATGATGGAATTTAGAGTTCACAGAATAGACACTGTGCTAGAACAATGAAACGCTGAAGTGCTCGTGCTTCGAGGAAATAGGAAAATGGAAGTGTAATTTCCTTTTTTTAGTGAAAGATCAACACCATATTTCCAGCAGCTCAGGAATAAGGCATCCTATAGGCAAATTTCAGTATTATCAGCTCATTCCAAGGCACGGCAATAAAACTGGACTACATTAAATGGGTTTAAGGTGGAGAGCAAGGTCAGCCTCATAGTTAAGATTATCAAGAAGCAGAACCAATTGCAGAGAAAATGTCAGCTCAGTCTATTTTTTACCAATATTTGTATGTTTCAAACAAGTCCATTAATTCTTTTGAACAAAGTAATTGGGTGACGTTATGAAATATTTTACATTTTAGTTTTCTAAATTGCTTTCTGATCTGTCTTTCCTGCCACAGGGCAAAAGGTTCTGGTGCTACTATTCTCAGAAATATTTCTGTATTCCAGTTTAAGCAGACTTGGAATAACTGGATTCAAGGCAGATATTATAATTAGAAAGCTGTGTGTGTATAGGCCTACATACTTTTGGACTGAAAATACACATCTCAATCCGCTCAAAATCTATTTTCAGAGGTAAGAGGACCAAAGGAAATAAACGTGCTCTTTACAGGACAACTGTAGCTCCAGTAAACTGATTTTAATGTCACTGCAAACTGTGTGTGCAGAATGTTTCAACATTCCCCCTAAAGCTGGAAGAATTTCCAAGAAGCTGCCTGACAGAGGGAAACAGTGCAGCAGCTCTGGGCTCGCAGGACAGGAATGGCTGCAGAAAACACCCTGTCTTATGAATTCATGGTGATCAGACAGCCCACCAGGCTCTTTATGAACTTTGCAGCACTACCAATATAAACTTCATTCCTTGGTATTCTTTAGAATCGAGAATTTTAACTAAAATCACTAAAAAATACAGCATTGAATAAAACACAATGATTGCTTGCCTATAGCTCTGTCTAGATGCTCATCAGGTTAAAAGCAGTTTTTTAGGGGGGGTTTTAACTCTCATGGCTTTGATTTGCATTCATTTTATCCTGTGCTCCTTCACTAATTAAAGTTCTAGGAATGCTTTTTGGGACTCTGATCCAGCATCTCCGAGCACAGTGCGAGTGAGCTTCCTGCAGGGAGCTGACCCATAACTGTGAACAGATGTGCTGCTTTGAGGCAGACAGAGGTTACAGATGTTCTGCTGCCAGGAAAGCAATGCTGTTATTTCAGAGAGGCAAGAGCAGCTCAGAGCACCTTGACCCATCCAAGGAACACCTTACCCTTTGCTTTACTGTGCTGCCAGCTTTTGCTTCTTTTCATACAATGTCGTGATGAAGCTTTAATGTGTGGGAGACAAGGCTATTGCTGTTTATCAGCCCCTTTGAAATGTCCAAATGCATTGCCAGGACTGGGAAGCACAAGTTTTATTGAACTGACTCTGCAGTGAACTCTCTACACCAGGGTATTTTTGACTTCCCCCTCTCCAGCCTCCCCAGTTGGTTTTCTAATAAAGCAGCAGCTGACTCAGCAGGTATGCCCTGCTCTTTTCATTATCATTTTAGGAAGCTTAGAGGACAGGGATGCTGCAAGAAAGAAGCTTTTCCAGTAACAGAGAATTATGATTTTGGGGGAAGAATGTCTTAAAAAATTACTTTTTAGTATCTTTGACTTGCATTGCTCCTGATCTAGGTCCTCCTTCACACTGAGGAGGCAGCAATGACAGCACCGAGGGGCAGGAGGAGGATTAAGGGGTTACTCTGTTACTCACAGCTGCCATTCCCATGGATATTCCCTGGGAATGCTGATTTTTAAGCCTACACAAATTCTGAACTCAGTTCTAGACCAAGAAGGCTTCAGGAAGATTTTTAAGGTGGGGTCAGTCTGCTAGAAATAACAAACCTTGCCAAGAGAAAATGTCCACTGGAATGAAACTAAAAATGCTTTTTGTGATTCCAGAGCATCAAGGCAAGCACCACAGCATTTCTTTTAAAGCTTCACATTAAAAGTAAAAAAAAAAAACCCCACAACAGTTATTCTTACCTATTTCAAATATGTGTAAGGGCTGCTGCTTCCACATCAGTGAAGATTAGAAAGAGCTTAGGCTAAAAAGTTCTGCAAGAAAATTCATCTTCTGTTGTCTGTCTAAAGCATTTTGGGATACACCTGGTAATCTAAGCAGTTTTACTCCATTTTTTACTGTCAAGTTCTACATTTATCTTTTCTCACTTTCTGAGAAAATAATGAAACTGTGTTTTCAAAGTGGCACAGTAACATGTTATTCTAGAAGGAGAGAGATTTCCTTTCCAGAGAATACTGCACAATTGATTATCAGCCTGCATTAAAGCACTGAACACAGGTGGTTTGATGATAAATCCTTATAAAATCATTTAAGTGCAATGGTTAAAAATTCAACTTTAAAAATAATTATTAGACAAAATAAATAAAAATTATCAGCAACTAAGGGACTTTAGTACATATTAGCTTTTAACTGAGTGAAACCCACTCATTTGAGGAAAAGCAGTCCTGCCCACCAGCTTTAGATGATTGCTTTGCAGGGGTGCAGAACAACCTGGATTATCTGGAGGGAAAATATCACTGCAAGTCCATCCTGTCCATGCCACCAGGAACGTGAGGAATCTTAAACTGCAAATGCTGACATATGAGCAACTTGGAAAACAAGCAAACTCAACAAGAGGTGGAATATGAAGCTTTCTGATAAAGCACTGCAGCTGCACTGCCCCAGCACACCTTCTCCATCAGCTCAGAGACTGCACCCACCTGCAGAGAGCAGAGCCTCACCTGGGAACTGCTGCTCTTCCCCAAGAGTTCTGCAGCAGGGGAAAGCTGCTCTGCCAAAGTGGGGTGCACTGGGTGTTTGGGGTGGCTCTGCAGCCCCTGCTGGGTTTGCAAAGCTGGTGTAGGTTTGGGTACACAGCTCCTGGGGTGAGCACTTCACTCTGCTCAGGAATGGGCTCGTGTTTACTGTGGAAACCTGTTATAAACCAGCTGCTTCTTGCCTGGCAGAATTGGATTTGTAAGTCAGGAAGGTACAAAATAGGTCTGTCCTTATCCCTGGAATAGGCACTGAATGCACACAAAGGACAAACAGGAATTAGGAGGAAAAAAAGCCATTTTAGGCAGTTAATTAGGAATGGCTGCTGTGGTTCATGGTGACCAGGTGCTGTGGTACTTCCACAGACAACTACAATAAGAATTGAAGGTGGATGTTCTTCACCACTCATATAAAATTGAAATCCTGTGCCTGTGCTAAACATCACTGATTACATTTTTATTGTTTTAATTGGTACTATTTTATGATATGCATGATTAATGATTTATGCATATGCTTAATACAAAGCAGATAAGATCTGAGTTTTTCTCAAATTTGCAAAGTGGGTATAACAACATGATAGTCATATTTTTATATTCAATCCTGAAAAGCATCTCAGTTAAGTTTCAACTGGGAAATTTAACTGAATTTTTAAAATGTATTTGCATCTCAGATCAATGTAGAAAGAAACAATAGAAACCAATGACTGTAATGAGTTGAAGAAACAAACTATGGCTGCAGAGCTCTCCAGATGTGGCCAGCTGTTATTGTTCTAATCCTGTGATCAATCCTTAGTCTCATAGAACTAAACAGCTTTCTGACTTCAGACCTACAAGGTTTGTTGGTTATGTCTTTGAACTCAGATAGTCCAAGTACAAACCAGCTGTTTTCCACAAAGAAATCAGACTTACTAAAAACAGCAGCATGAAGAGACCTGATGGTTTCTGCTAACACCACTACTGCATGTAGCCTCATTAACCAGGCAGCACCATTGTAAGCAACTAGATTAAATGGAGGGCATATTATGGGAAAGGTAGAGTATTCTAACTGAAGCTGGTTTATATTCTCTTTAACTTGTCTTAATTGCAATCAAAATGATGACATAAACTGCTAATCACATCACTTTGGATTTATAAGGCATTACAGAAGTAAGAACAACTCTGCAGCTACAGAGACGTGTAAGTATTTCTAAACTACAAAGATAAAAAGGAGGCTAGAGACAACTATCAAATGAACATGGAGCAGTTCAGCTCTGTGCTGGCAGTGAAAGTCCTCTGTGTCTCTGAAACTTATTTATGCATTCAGGGTGACCTGTGACTGATGTTACCCCCTGTTGCTCCTGAGTACATTGCAGGGTCTAAGCAGGAGCTGGCACTAATATGTGAAACAATGCAGTGCAGTGGGAGGAGGAGTAGTGCTGTGCTGATCATGAGTAAGGAGTAAAGCCATGAGTCCCAGAACTGACTGTTATGGGTGAGAAAAATTCACTGGTGTCATCTAACTCTGCAGCCTTAAAAAAGCCATGTCCTCAGCCATATATAGAGTCAGCTTGTAAATGCATTTCCATATTCAAAATCTAAGCTAAACACAAAGTGCTATGACATCAAAAGTGTTTGCCATGTACATTTATGTATAATTATTATTCTGCTCTCATTAATCTTGCTTGTTAATTCATGGTGATATCCCATGAATACAGTAATTTAGCAACTGTTCCATTCCTTGAATATAATTACTTGATTTAGAAAAGTGAATCAAAATCTGGGTGTAGGCAAAGCTGAGGAGCTCAGTACAAGCCCAGAGCTCTGCAGACTGGGCTGCCCAGGCTCTCTGGGGCTCTGGGCACCAGCAGCTGGGGAACAAACATCTGCTGTCATGCCAAGAGCTGCTCCTGGCAAGACTGGCCTCGCAGTCCTTGCAGTCCAAGGAGTGATTTGTGCCACGTACAGAGAGCATCCTTCAGTGTCTGAACCAGATCAGCCCTCCCATGTACACAGAGCTTGTTTTGGGGACTATTCTATACTTTTCTCTTTTATACATAGTATAGTAAAAATGGTTATAAACCAAGAGTGAGAGATGATGGAAAGTAATTAGAAGTGGCAAGGGCAGCATCTTTCCCTCTCAGGACAGTCTCTTAATCAGTTAGCAGATACCATGTTATCATATCCCTCACCCAGCTACAGCCAGGACTGAGGCTGGAAGCTCCTCAGCAGAACCACACACAGTGTTGTAAACTCTGCCTCCTTTCAGGCCTGACTTCCTAGATACCCTGGTAAGGGGAACTGAAAGGCTAAGGTGGTTCTTTCCAGGCTCATTAGGATTTAGACTGGTCGCTCAGGCAGACTGGCATCCCCAGCTCAGAAAATGTGGAAGAATGTTTCAGAGACTGGGTGCCAGTTCACACAAACATTAAGTCCACTGTAAGCTACCAGCCTCCTTTACATGAGTATTAAATCCTGAGATCAGTCTAAAGCTCTGTTTAGGAAATGATAGGTAGGATATCTACAGATTTCTCTTTTTTAAATGAAAAATTAATTAAGAACCACAGCATACTCTTTTTCAAAAGCATATTCAGACTGAAGTTTTACCTTTTGAGTGATAACTCTCTTAATGCTTTGTTACAGTCTAAGAATTTGATAACCACCTGGGCTAAGAGCCTTCCCCTTCACACTGATTTAAGCTGGAGTTCAGTATCTGGATCTGTGCCATGTCGCTCTCATGGTCATTAAAGCTCTGTGAGGGAGAGGTCATCCCCCTCAGCATCATCCTCAAAATGTTCATCTTCATTATCCTTCTGCCTTGTAATGGGCTCAAGTGAGCAGTGCCATTCCTTAATTTGATGTTTTCGGTTTTATTTTGCAAGGCAGTATGTTCAGAATGAGTACAGATGTTACAGTGGTAGCACCCACCCCAAAGAGTAACTCTTCCCACAACAAAAAGTAACCAATCTTACACGAAAACAATTGTAATCCAGCTGGCTGTCCATTATCCACTAAAATGGGAACGAGGACAGCAAAGGGAAAGCCATGGCTGAAATGGGAGTGAGGACAGCAAAGGGAAAGCCATGGCTGAAATGGGAACGAGGACAGCAAAGGGAAAGCCATGGCTGAAATGGGAACGAGGAGAGCAAAGGGAAAGCCATGGCTGAAATGGGAATGAGGACAGCAAAGGGAAAGCCATGGCTGAAATGGGAACGAGGACAGCAAAGGGAAAGCCATGGCTGAAATGGGAATGAGGACAGCAAAGGGAAAGCCATGGCTGAAATGGGAACGAGGAGAGCAAAGGGAAAGCCATGGCTGAAATGGGAATGAGGACAGCAAAGGGAAAGCCATGGCTGAAATGGTTACCAGCCTGCACGGTGCACAGAGCGCCGTGTGGGGCCAGGCAAGGCCCACCAGGATAATGGTGAGTGGGAGGGAACTCATCCCTGCCGAGGAAAGGATTTCTGCACATCAGTGCTCACTGCTCTTGGCTGTAGAAGGAGCCAGCGGCTGTGGCAAAGCACCAGCCCTCTTGTGGACCCACATCTGCCCCATGGAAAAAGCTTCCTGGGCCCCGGAATGTTGGAGAGAGTGCACCAGGCAGCTGTCCTTGAGTGTCCCTCAGGTCAGCACTGGTTGGGTTCCATTCAGAGCAGCTCCCTGCAGACTCGTGCATCAGTTCAAATTACACCTTTAAGAAGTGATCTAAAAGTGATCCTATAAATGAAGAAGAGGGCGTTCAGCAAGGCTCATTTGTTCCCATGTTTCTGTTCAGTTATTTAGCTACAAGAAAATAGAATGAAATTCCATAGCTGCACTGCATTAGAAATGCTGTCAAGACTGGCTGAAGATTACTGATTCTGCTTCGGCCGGAATTTGTACAAGTAATGTTATCTAAAGAAGAACCATATGACAGCAAATTGAGAAGCACAGAATGAAAACTATTAAAGTTTAACCTAGTGGCAAAGTATCTTAAAAAAAAAAAAAAAAAAGAGGCATTCAGCAATCCATGTGAATATCTAAGATACCCAAAGAGCAAACCAAATTCCTCCAGCTTCTCTTTATCAAGCCCTAGTAAAAGTCATAGCATCTTCAGAGCATCTCATTCAAGTATAGCTCCACAATTAGTTACTTTCCCTTGATAATGCTGCATCTGTTAATTTATAATTCATTAAAGAGGACTGATGCTTGAGAACAACAGAATGGGCCAATTTTCCAAAGTACAAAAGTGGCCTATGCACAAAGGAAAATTACTTATTCAAATAATTTAACTCTATCACTATGTATTATCTTAGCACAGGCAGTTATTGTTTGATACATACCAAACCTGCTTCTATGAATGCTATTTAGATTAGAAGTATGAGCAGTTTAGTTTGAAGAGGGTCTCAGACAATAAATTACCTTCACCTGCAAATACTTTTTTTGAGTTTTGCTTAAATGCTGCAGTAGTGGTAGTCAGCATTACCACTGCTCACTGTACAACACCCATGCACGTTCCATAAAAAACAACAAAAAAAGAGTCATAGGGAAAACAGTCACAGCCTAACATCTGGCATCTACTTGAGCAGTGAACTGGAGCAACAGTAAACCAGAAAAAGAAAGATAATATTGGACAGCACCTTCCTCAGCTAAGAAATTCTGGCCCTTGTAGTTACAGCACAAATGGAAGAGAAAGAAAATCTGGGATTTATTCTGGGATCTGTCACAGATTTCCTGCATGGCTTTAAGAAAGTCCTGTGGGGTTAACTTCAGCCATGGGCTCTTGTTCCTGTGAGAGCAGCTCGTTCCAGTATCCCAACTATCCTTTACAGTGTGAGCTAATTAACACTAAGGGAGGTGTTACTGGTGCAACTTTTGCACAGAAGAAACAGCAGAGCCAGGTCTAGTGCAGGTGAAGCTGGATGATCACAAGCAGCCTGGGCAGTAACAATCCAAACACCAAGGCAGGCAACACCCCCCTCCCCAGGGGCTGACAGGGAGGGAGTGAAAAGGATGTGCACTCCAACCAGTGAGAGCACATTTGTGACACTGCTGGAACCAGGAAACACAAATTTATCTCCACTGGAAGCCAAGACTTCATTTCCCGACTTTCTTCCAAGCCTAAAAACTAAAGGGGGACATACAGGGCTTGTAATTTCTTGAATGACACCTCCTTTTCAGTTTTCACACAGATTACATTCTCCTCATGCAAGCCAGCTGTGGGAAACCAAGACACTCATTCCTCTAAAAGACACCTTCACATACTCAGCTAAGTTAGCACAGAGTATTCAGTTACAGAAAGCAGTATGATACTTACAACAGGTCTGTTTTATTTCTCAGGCCTGTGTGGCTTAATGTCTCAGATTTGAGCAAAACAGAATAAATCCCACATGTTCCTGTTGGGAGCTCATACCCTTGTGGGTTCTTCTGGCTGGAGAGATGGTTCCACTCATTCTCTGAGGACTACCCCAAAATTAAGATAACTAATCCACAATAAACCACTTTATGTTTTAGGTCACTTGCCTGGTGCTCCCAGATGATCCATTTTTACCCCCTGTGTTCTGAGCTATTTTGTTTCTACTCAGTGCTGCTACCTGCAAGGGAAATAAAACCTCTAGAAGAGAGCCCAGTGATGCTCGAGTTCAGTTAACAAGGATCTGGAACCAGGCATTGCCCAACTGAATTTCTCCTACCCTCTAGCCAACAGGCTTATTAAATCACAGCAGGTGTTTCTACTTGTTGCATGATGTTAATAGATGCTTGGATGCTGAGTTTGTAATGCATTTGCAACTTTTGGTTATTTATGGAAAATGCAGTCTAGAAAAGCCTTATTTTGACTTTGATCTGTGTGAAGAATTTATCAGACTTCTGTAGTGATTTGTTTTAGTATGTGCATCAAATCTTCAACTGAAGAATGACTTGTTTGAACTTTCATTTTCAGAGAAAGATAAGACTGGAATTGGACACTTGGGTCATAAAATAATATTTCATACCAATATCTTAAATCATCCTCAAGAAGAAAGATGTGGCAACATAGAGCTGCATTCACTTAACCCTAAATCACAGCTTTTGGTACAAACTGTCTTTATAGACACTTGTGGGATTAAATTTCCAGGAGACCTGAAACCACATTTAACCACTGAAAATGAGGCACCTGGTTTCTCAAAGATACCCAGCTCAACTGGATCTGCTGGGCAATTGTGAGAAACCAGTCACTGAAATCCTAACTGGAAATAAGTGACTAGTGATCCTATTCAGTCACACGAGCAGCACAACTCTAGAAATAAAACAGGAAGCAGGGTAACAGCTTGTGTCCTGAGCTTCAGGCTCAGGTTTGAATTCAGATTTGATTGGAGATGGAAATGCAAACCTTAAAATCAAAGCTTTATAACGGAACAAAAAGTTCAGGATACAGGGCCACAGGTTGCTTTTGTCCACTGTAAGTCTTCTCCTGGTGTGGAGGCAAATCCCACCCTTTCAAACTCTTGCTCTGCATTGAAATGGTTGTGTCTGTCTGCTCACACTCATCCTCTTCCTCCTCAGCCCCATATGCAGCTCCAGCTTCCAAGCAGCACACAGGAAGCAGATTCCAACATTGTGCCAAACAAATGAACCTTCTCCTGATTTAGGGCTGCTTGTCAGTCCTCTTCACTAGCTCCTACAGAGCCCTGCAGGAATATTCCCATTAACAGATCTAATTACTCATCACAAGGCATTAAGCATTCCATAGATCCTAAAGAGGTACAGTCTTGGACCACACCAAAATAACTGGCAATGGGCTTTCTCCTTCCTAAGTGCTCTGAGGACACTAAAACAAAAAATATGCTGGACATAATTTTTCTGTTTAAATCCACAGTGACTCTAAAGATGTTGACAGTGAAAAGATTTCTGACCCGAGGTATAAAACCAGCATCTTCCTAAAGTCTACAGGTTTAAGTTCTATGACTCTTGGACATAGCACAAACCATGCAAATATCTGTCCTAGTAAAATGTGTCTGATTGCCACTTATTGTTCCAATTATTTTTTCCCCTGATGATCTATCAGAATCTTTAAGGATCTTCTCAGAAAGCTGAGAATTTAAGTTTATGGTAAAAATTTATTCTAGGGTGGAGTTTAAGATGAAAGACAGTCAAATCTGTAGAAAAATTAAAGATTATGAAATATTTATTCTGTATGAGATGCATTTTGTTTAAGTTTTTATATTCTCTTTTCCAGAATTCACATCCATCTATCTACACAGACCCTGCTGACCTATATCCACATTTTTAGCATGAGTTTTGCTACTTGTCCCTGCTCTTGAGTGTGTGTTAAATGCAGTTATAAATTACCTGGGGCTGCTCTTACTGGCCTACAAGTGGAGTTCCCACAGTCACACACCTTCAGGGCTGAGCTGTTCCAGCTGATGGGGACACCACAGTGCTTCTCCTTCAGAGCAAACACTCCCTGCACACAGTCCATTATTTCCCAGGAAACCAGGTTCCAATTTGGAAATACAAAATGAGAGAGACTTTTCCTGTCTTCATTTGAGATTAGAAAAACAAAAAGTCTTTATCTTCTTGTAGTTCTAAGAATGACTCAAACTTTTGAAACAAAACATTGAGTGCTGTTCTTTTATAGCCTTGGTCTGTCTAAAGCACCTTGGGAAGGCTTCTCCACACTGTGCTAACAGGAACAACAGAAAAGCCTCCCAGTTATGCCTATATCAAATTTAGGGCATGTCTTTTTCACTGTGTTTGAGGGCCTCTAATGCTGACACATTTCTGAGAATACAGGACAACAAAAACACAAAAGAGAGGCTGAAGGTGATGCTGCAGTTATGGTTGGGTCATCCCAAGCATGGGTATGAGGTTCAGCTCATCCAGAAGGGATCAGCAGACCAGATTGTTTACCATATAAGAGCAAATGCAGAGAGTTTTTACAAATATTTTTTCATGCTGTTACTGCATTTTGACAACAATGTAATTCTGTTAAAATGTCATAAGAATAGTTTATTACCTCAGAGCATTCCTTCAAAATCTAAACTGAGTTCCACAGAACAGTTCCAGATAATTGACATCAGAACAGTGCCTATCTGTTGTTCTTCCTAGAAAACTGGTGCCTCAGAAATGAACTGAAATTACCAATCACAAACATTAAAAACAAAAAATCTTCTTCAAAAGAGGAAAATGTGTGAGCTAAAGACAACACAGTCAATTACTGGATAATACGATACCACAGTCCTGTCTAAATTACAGTTTTGTGTTTTGTTCTCTGTTACACTTCCAGATACTTTCATGTTGTAGCAGACAGCACCTTTAAATATTTTAACTTTTTTTTCAGTTACTATGTCTTTATTGCCATGAAACAGGCACGCAGCCAGAGTAGATTCTTGTATATCAAAAAATTTAACAGGGGTTTATCATTTTTTGCCAGCATCTTACACTATGCATTTAGGAAATTACTGAAAATCTCAACATAGCTCTTCTAGGAAGCAGAGGAAGCATAATTATCCCTTTCTAATTATTGCACTTTGCCTTCCTTTGATTATTTGTTTAGCATGAAGATTTGTTTATGTTCACTGATACTTTGATGAAGTTTATTCTTCATTTATTTTAATTTGATATTCCAAGGATATTTTACTGAACACTCCCTGGAAGACCTTCAACTGTGGCCACCCACATCCTGAAATTTTCTCTCTACCTAATCCTGCCTTATGTCATAACACAGTGTGTGTATATATATATATATATACACACATATATATACACATACATACATATATATTTACAACACAAATTTCTTCCAGCAAAATATACTGAGTATCTTGTATGTTATTTTAAAAAGCTTGTGTAGCATTCCACGGTGTGTAAGTATACATAAACATGTGCACTTGCTAACGCCCCTAAGAACATCCACAGAGCTATTGTTGAAAATTTTCATTAAAACTGTGTGAAGGAAATCCATCTGCCACAGCTCAGGATGTCCTGTTTCTTTGAGGGGCTTCAACTATTGCTTGGCCATTTTCTCACTGAAAACATAAGTAAGAGACTTGAGGGCATTTAATCTGCTATTAAAACAAACTGATTTGGAAAGGGTGTTTTGAAGAGTTTTCCCCCACCAGCTGAGAACCCTGAGGCACGGACACCTCCCCAGACACAGCACACTCAGTTTTGTGTCCTCTGCACTGGTGTCATCAGTGGGAAGGGTGGGAGGGAAAATTCCTTCTGTAAGGAGGGGATATCATCTGGTCATTGAGATAACCTCAGAGGACAGCTTTGTTCCCAAGCAGTATCTGTGCTCTGCTTGTCTTTCAAGCCCAGGCAGGCTCTGGGGACTCCTGGCAGTGGGCTGAGCTGCAGCTCCTGCCCTGCCCCAGCCCTCAGCACAGACACCCTTGGCTTTTAAAGCACTGGGGACACAGTTTGGAGTCAGTCTGTGCTCGTGGTGTATATCTGCTGGCTTTGAGGCTGACTGCTTTGCAAGAGGATGGGGACAGTTCTGTGGCCAGTTTGGATTCCAATTTTATTTTGAATCATTGAAAGAAAACCCCAAAAGTTCAAACCTCAGGAAAATTCTTTCATTATTCATTGGGTGTATTTTGTTTTACTTTAGCACTGCTCTCCAAGTTCTTCAGCTTTAATTTTACAGTTGATCAGTCTGCAGGAAGTCCCAAATCTCATTTCCACTAAACAAGGGCTTTCCTTGTTTGTGTTCCTCATTGAGAAATAAAAGATTGTAGCCATGAGAGGTTTTACACTTATACACAGTAGTTATGAGTACCCAAACCAAAATGTTTTCGGTGGGGACTGGTGTCAGTCCCAACCAAACAAAACCAAATGCCACGGGGATACGCCCTATTACCAGGAAAAAAGCAGGAGGACAGAAAGAGACAATGGGTGGGAAAAAAGGAAGTGCATGAGGGGTCAAACATGTCAAAATAAAGCACCAGTGGGGAACGTGGGGCAGAGAGACCAACAGCAAAAAGAGACTGGGGGCAGAGAAGGGTCATTAATAAAGGCCATAAATATCTTAGTTTTCCTATCCAAGCTTCCTTTCCCAATGGAATGACTGCTGGTGTTTATCACAAGACAGCACTGGATGCTGCACTAGGCTGGAAAAGGCAACAGGGAGAAACTGGAAATCAAATGTCTGCTCTGGGCTCTGCCTCTCCTTTTGGGCATAGAAAGCAGCATTGCCTCTGAGAAGAGAAAGAAGGAGGCAGTGCTCCCCTCATCCTACAATCCAACAGGAACCACAGGCCAAGGATGGCCCTTCACTTCCATCAGAGTACAGGTGAAACAGCCTTTTCACCCTCCTGTCCCAGAGGCAGACACACCGGCAGACACAAACCCTTCCTGCCCTAGAGAGCACTCCAGTGGCAGGAGCAATAGAACATTCTGGGGTGCCTTAGGCAGAATGCCCACCCCAAACAGCCCTGGTGAGCCCTCACCATTCTGTATTTCCCTCTTGTCTGAACAGCAATAATACACTCCATGCAAAATTCCTCGAGAAATTATTTCTGCCTGCCTGTCTGCAAAGTGGGATCATTAAGCCTGACAAATGTAGGGCACCAGTTTATTGATAAAAAGTGATCCACACAGGCTGGTCAAGGGGGACACCTAAAGCAGGGGAACAGAGGTAGGATATGACATGGAAAAGTGGCAACACACCTCCAGGGGTTCAGCTTCATTCCCAAAACACACACAATCTTTTCTAGAGAGCCTGTGCAGGATCGGGCCCTTCAACAATTGTCAGCTGTGTAAGGTCAGTGGTTTTGAAGCCACTTCTCTCAAAGTCATCCAAAAGCATTCAAACACTGACAGAGTAACAGCTGCTGCACTGGCTGTCTTCAAGATGACTGTAGCTCAAAACAGGGGTATAAGGTTGCTCTTGCCACCCAACACCTTTTTTGCTTTTACCTGAGTTTTAAAATGTCCATTCTCATCATTGCCATGACACCAAGTAAAAGGTTATTTGAGGACAGAGGGAAGGGCAACATCCTGTCATTCCTCTTTGATGGTAAGGAACTAGCTGATGATGCCAGGAACTGAAAATTCTGCTTTTTGATAGATTAATCGATTGGAGAGCTTTACGGTAGACCAAAAAACAGGTAAATGTACTCACCAGTCTAACCCATTAAGAAATGTTCCCCGTGTAGTCATAATGCAGGAAAAAAGAAAGTTTGTAAAGCTTTTAGACTGCAAAAAAAAAAAAGGAGCATTTACACATTATAATTGTTTTCATAATAAGAAGGCAATATTACAAATATTTTTGAAATATGAGGATTCTCTCACGTGTTGAGACTTTTGCTGCTGCCGTTCCCTGGATGTCGCACAGCCACATTGCCATCTAGCGCCCGAGGCCACACCCGCAGCGACAACAGCAACCTGGAAAGGATATTCCAAATTAGTTCACAATAACAAACACGGATCAGTTTTGTTTTTCACAAGTGCAGTGCTATGTGATAAAATAATCGCATCTAACAGATGACAAGGAAGATTTTTTTGTTGGCTTTTTTTTGAGTAGGACTGAGGAAATTATGAGGAGAAAGCAAAAGAATGTCTGACTATAAGCAATGTTGAACTGGCATCAGTAGGAAATATAATCATATTTAGAGAATATAGTAAATTGCACGTATTGTATCAGCATTTAGAAGAAGTTTTATTAGGTCTACAACGAAAAAAAGAGAGAGGAAAGGAGCAGGGAAAAGAGTGAACAACTAATTCAAATGATGCTCTGCTTTAAGGGCAAATACTCAGTCCTTCAGGCAGAAATGTGCATAAAAATTGCACAGTTAATTTTGGACTCTGTTACACAAAACTCTCCAAGCAAATGCTAAATTTGTACGCATCAATCCAAAACCCCCCACCTCCTTTCAGAATGGATGGTACTTGGTAGGAAGCAGCTCTGCTGCAGTGGAGCACCCAGGAAAAGTGAAATGATCTCGGTGCTGCCAAACTCCCCTGAACACCCCCCCTGGACTGGCTGCATCTCATTAATACCTTGTAAAGTTTAGGAGAGGTCTGTGCTGCTGCAGACACTCATAAGGGATGGAATCCAGTTTGCTTTTCCATGCAGCGTTTAAGCTCCCTTTCAGAGTCAGCTCCTGAATTTCTGTGTCACAAGCTACTGTGCTTTTAATCAAAATTCACAAGAAAATTATCAACTCTTTTTAGTGGCCATTATGAAGAACAAAATGTTTTTAGGGAGAGCTAGAACAGAGGGAACAAGAAAGATCAGTTTTGGGCAGATTAAAACTGCATCTTGAGGCTGTAATTACCTGAAAAGCTGTGACAATCTGGAGGTTGGGTGCTAACAAAGTGGGGAGATTCTGCTTCCTTTTCCTCCTCCGGAGGGTCCAGAACTCAGTGGGTCCCTCTGTGACTTGACTCAGCTCAATAACCGAAAAGAAAATTGATTCATTGTTTCCACTTAGATAATACACTGAAGTTGTTTATGAAAAGGTATAATGTGTGTATTTGGAGTGGGTATAAGGGGAGGAATCAGAGACAGCCTGCCCAGAAACAGGTAAATAAAAGGGAAGACCAAGACATTCCCTTTTCCTGTGCAGTTGTAAAAAAATTAAATAAAAAATATCTAACTGGACTTCTAGCACTTTTCCCTTTTTACTTTAATTTTCAGTCTACTTGCTTGCTGTAGGGTCTTTCTTATCCCCTTCCCCAAAAATGAAAGAATTCCCTGCTCTATGTGTCCCACACTCATCCCTCTGACAATGGGGACACCCTGCACTGTGCACAGGGCAGAGTCAGGCCTGTGGTTTATGTTTCTGACACTAATATTTCCCCTGACATGCTTGGCTGTCTGCTGTTTTGTTTTTTTTCCCCTCCAAGCATTTAATAAAACCACTACTAGATCCCTCCAGCTGCTCAGCTACATTATTTATTAAGATATATGTGCCTTCACAAAATGCCAGCAGTTGTTCTACCCCAGTGTACAAACCCTGACATGTGTTAGTGCCCATCCCATTTCTGCAGAATGCCACGGGCAGCATGCAGGGCATGCAGGAGAAAGCCCTGTGGAAATGCAGGGTTCTACCCATAAACACTCTCTGAAAACCTCCAGAAGCATAAATGCAATTACTTGCTCAGTGCACAGGTTTAAAACAATTTATGAAGAACATACATATATATTTTGCCCCAAATAAAGCAGGGATAGCACCAGCTGAATAATTTTTTGTTGTGGCTCTTCTGGATATGTGGTATCATCTGGTGACATCTCGTTCTCAGATCAGACAGTTTGTCCAAAAATGTATAGGAGCCTTCCTATTAGCTCCAGTGAGACACCTAATAAATGTCAAGAGGTTTACTTGGAAATAAATGGGGAAAATAATCTGGTAACTATGTGACCAAATTAATTATATTTCTGTTTTGGTTTCTAGAATTTTCTTGCTTCCTTTCTACTTAAGCAAATCAGCTGGAACAAACATAACTGGGAAGTGTTCTTGTGAGGTCAGCACTTCACTAAAGAGCTGAATAACCATTTTTTCCTGGACCTAAAGACAACCTTCATATCAAACAGGTAGAGCTGGTTAGCAAATGAAAATGCTTCTGCTTAAAATAAAAAAATGTTGGATTTTACAAGTCTACCAGGAATGGCCAAGATTTTAACTGACATGAAATTCTTTTAGCTCTGCTTCTGTGAGATAAAAAAAAAAATCTTTTAATTTCTGAGGCTTTTCTTTCACTTACTTGATCCTGAAGAAAAGATACTGTAGATTTATGTGTTGTTTGTCCTGGTGAGCACAGCTGGTTTAGTTTTTCTGTCAGACCCCCACGATCCTGTCTTTAAAATTATTTTTTTAAAATGCACAGTGGGTTTGCCTAAGCAAATTCAATTTGTCTGGATCCAAAGGAAAGAATAAGAAAAAAACAGAAGGAAAAAACCAAACACACAAACACATCTCCAGTGCCACCCTTAAAAGAGAGGGGATTCTGTTTTAAATAGTGTGATATTGGTATGAAATAGTTTAAAAAGTTGGCCCTATCATGCAGGCTATTTATATATATGATAGCAAGCCAAAGGTACACATTGCCCTTAACAACAACAACAGAGTAAATTAAAAAGTGCAGACTGTTAAATAGCAAACTACAGGAGCTATTTCCACAAAAAATTAATTTGGGAAATACAAAAGAAGAATCAAGGTGACAAAATAAATCCCAATAAATCCAGATGAATTCAAAGTAATATGAATACAGGAAGGCTTAGGGGCACTACGAAGAGCAATTAGGAGACTTAAAGAAAAATAATTGCATAAACGGAGAAGTGAAATTGTAAAAGAATCCCAGAGAGATGAGTCTCAGAGGGAAAAAGAACTTGAGAAGGGAATGGCATGCAGATAAGAGTGGTTTCTGGGCATCACTAAGCAACAAGATGGTTGGTGTGAAGTAACTGCTCTTTAAACTGGAAAAAAATAAACAAACAAAATTATAGAAATTGAACCAGTTTTGGATAAAAAATTAATGTATTTAACTGCTACAAGTCACAAGCAGACAAATATATTCACCTTCTGATGCAATTGAAGAGTGAAGTTGTTGCCTGTTAATAAAATCAACTCTTATGAGAACAGGCTGGAAGAAACAAAACTTGGCAGTTACCACTGAGTGGTATTAAAACAGTTTATAACTAGGAGGATGTGCTTCTTTGCCAGGTCAATTCATTGATAAAATAATTAAATTAAAAACCATAAAATGAGACAATAGCCCAGATGAAACTTGGATTTAAAAAAGCAGGAAAACGAGACCTCCAGGCTTCTTTGAGAGGATGACAACATGACAAAATGTGACTAGTAGACACATGGGATTTAGATTTTTATGAAACTTTTGACAAAAGGCCAGGCAATACACACAACACACATCTAGGTTTAATTTGGACAGTTTTGGTTTCAGAAGATTCTCTCACGTGTCAGGTTTCAGTGAAAAACAGATAAAAGTGCAATTATGAGAACAAGGAATTGACTACTTGTGCTAGCAACAGGAGAGAAGGAAAATGTTATAATTAACCTTTGAATTGGACGGTGTCATCTTCTCCTAACTTTCCTGTGCCCAAAGAACAAAACAAACCAACAAATCTGCCAGGATCATTGCTCTTCCTTCTCCCGTGAAAACAAAGAGATCAGACACATCCCACCTGCCCACACATAACAGTTTGTGCTGCACACCAGGTTTAGTTCACAGTGCCCTGGCAAGCACTTGGATTCAGAAGGACAGGACTTGCAACAGTGATGGAGTGTAGAGGGAGGTTAAAAAGTATTAAGAGTGAAAAAAAACCAATTACTGAAACCATACCTTACTTTGAGTAATACTATGTACTATTATTTCTTTCTTTGATAACTGTTTTTAAAAGTATCACAAAAGAAGAAAGAAATAATACAATTAATTTGAAAAGTAGGGACTCCTAATTCAGAGCCTGCTGAAGTTAGGAAAGTTTAATGGGCTTTGGCTCAAGCCCTTATAGTGTAGCAAAGAAAACAATATAAACTGAAGTGGGATTTATATCCCTACTATAAATAATGTATGTAATCTCAACTACTGGAGACAGTCTTTGTGTGTATCTAATTTATCATTATTAAAGTGAGATTATGGCAGCTTTATGAGAGGCAGAGGCAAATGTGGGTCATTAATGAAAACAGTTTATTTCCATTACCCGCTGCAGCTCCTCAGGCACTTCCCTCGCTCTAAGCCCTCGCTCCTGCCCCGCCGTGGCCCACAGGAACACAGCACACGAGCTCGGGGCAAGCGTGGCTGGAACAAGACCGAAAACTGAAAATGCAGAGCACGGATAATCCTCCCTGCTTTGTCATTTCCCCTTCGAATTGGAAGCACAGACGTCAAATAGTCACGGCACAAATAAAAACTCGCGGGGCGTTTGGTCTTGCTCCGCTGCCTAGGAGCGCTTGCTAAAAGTGTCAGCACCAAAGGAAGAGCTTTGGAAGCCTTTTGCACCTCGTTTCCTCAGGCCCTCTCGCTGGGGATGTTTGCAGCAGAAGGCAGCTGGCACACAGGGTGAGAGTGCTGCAGCTGAGCTCCAGGACCTGCGGCTCGCTGGGCAACTCTGAAAATCGGCAATCCTATTGAAAATGACAACTGCAACAATTTTAGCAGAAAATACCCACTCCCTCAGTGTACATGGTGAAACAAAACCAGCCATGTGTAAGCTTTCATTCCTTTAAAAATGAATTTGATGATATGATAAGGTTTGTGTCGTGTCTCTTATGTCACCACTCTACACCTCTGGAAAAAATAATTTATCTTCACACTAATCCATGCAGGCTTAGTACAAAGAGCTTCCGACCTGGTCCATTGTGTCCTTCAGAAAAATGTTCCACAAGATTGTCAGATTTTTTCTTATCAGGATCAAGACAACCAACCATTAATTTTGAAAAGGTCACATCATCAACTGTGAACACATGCACAGCCTGACTGGGTTCACTCTGTGTTCTTCACATAACAATTGGATGCACAGTTACCAAGCCTGACATTTTGTATTTTTCTCTGTATTTTTTCAAGAAAGAATTCTTCCTTCCAAACAACTTCTCACTACTAATTTGATATATTTATGGCTCAGGAAGACTAGTAAACTACAGCCCCTTACTTTATCAATTAAATAGGCAAAGAAACAACACAAGCTGCTAAGCTCCTCATTTGTCTCCTCTTTCCCTGAGATGTCAACCAACTGGTGCACTCTCAGCAGCCATCTGATCCTTTTGCTCTCCTGAAACTGCCAACGAAAAGGAAATTAATGCCAACTGTGCAGGTGATTTTGTATTGACACTTTCCCAATAGAATCCAGACTTTGACAACCAATGGGTTTCACTGGGGACATCCACCCATCATCAGATGGTTGTAATTTTCCAACAGCAACTGGGATGCACTGAAAATAATAACAAAAGCTCAGAAAGATTCTTTATTTTGTTATTGATTTTTATACCAGCAATTCTTCAAGCTGGTGTTATGTTTTTAACTACATCAATAAAAAATATCCTTCTTAAAGCTGTTACTTCAGTACAAATTTAAACCACAATAAAATATAACCAGCCTACCCATTATAAATGATCCTACTTTATAAATTATGTTAACCTGCTATACTTCCATCTACACTATAGTTAGTTAATATTTCCTTTCATCCCACCAGCCAAAAAGGTTAATCCTCACAGCAGCTGTTACTACTCCAGTACAGACTGAATGTGAATTTAACCTCTCCTGGATATTGCCCAATAAATTCAGTTGTTTTTCTAAGCACTTCTGTGAATTAAAATGGACGTTGGCTTGCCATCCAAACTCATGAACAGGTCTGAAGTGGCTTTTAGGCACGTCGCCAAATAACTTCCCAATTCCCTTATAGGGTATAGCTCTCACTCCAGAGATCTTCCATGCAAGAATTGAAAAACAATACCTTCTCCATTTCATCAAAATTATTTTTCATTTTCTTAGCATTATTTAAATAAATTCTGCACAAAATTACATTAAAATAATATTAAGGGTTTCATTTGCCCTCTGCAATACCCAGTAATTTCAACTTAGTTGTAGCAAGGCAAATATAAGAAGAACATATCATCCAGCAACCTTCCTGACAAGGGCAGGATATTGAAAAGCCTGAATATTAAATTCAACCCAGAGCACATTTGGATATAAGGCTGAGAAAAACAGGAATACTCCCCAGTACAAAAAAGATCACTTATAAGAAAAGAATACATTTTTTTAGCTAGTACTTAACTTTATTCTAACTAAAACCAATATATGTTAAAAGCCTTCGTTTTCTCCCAGACTTCAATCATCATCATCGTCATCATCAAAAGTAATATAACTTAGACTTTGATCTGGCAAAGCAATGAACAGCCCTTTAAAGTTTAGAACAATTGGAGATGGACAGAACATAAGCACATTGCTTGTGTGCCCCTCCTGGAGATGAAATCTTTCCAGTTTCCATGGGAAGGCACGAGCCAGCTTGCACTGATGGGTGGCTTTGACATTCTGAACTTGAGGCGTTCCGGGCTCTCGGACAGAGACTTGCCTGCTGATAAGAGAATCATAGAATAATCAAGATTAGAAGAGACCTTTAAGATCAAATTCTGTTTCACACCCCCCCTAAGCACAGTCTGTAAGACAGAAATTCACAATAGAAGACATACAGACCAACTAGAATAAATAAACTTCGGGTCATAATAAACTTTCAACCTCCTGAAACAGGCCCATTTACAAGAAGTCAGTACCCCCTCTTCCCAAACATTAGAGCCGATATGTCATAATTACTGAGTATAAAGCTAATTTTGTTTTTTTAGTGCAGTTATAATTTCCCTTCTTTTTACAAAAG
Organism: Promerops cafer; assembly: GCA_013398275.1. Taxonomy (NCBI): domain Eukaryota; kingdom Metazoa; phylum Chordata; class Aves; order Passeriformes; family Nectariniidae; genus Promerops; species Promerops cafer. Next base: position 154,308 of record VZSE01013846.1, read on the forward strand.
CGTTACAGCTCCCTGAACATGAGGGCAGCAGTTCCTCACCAGCCGCGGCGGTGAAGCCGTGGCCGGGCTGACGAGGCCCGTGCCCCGCGCAGCACAGGCGGCTCCGGGCCCCACGCAGGGCCGGAGCAGCACAGGCAGAGCCAGGTGGGGTTTAATGTGCGCGTTGTTAATGTGCTGCATTCCCAGCGTGTCCCTCCCGCTGGGGCAGCCTGCCCGGACGCGGGGCTCGGAGCCGCCCCTCACAGCGGGCAGCCGCCGGTGCAGGGCACCCAGTGCCGCCCGCTCCTCTCCGGACCCGCGGGTCATCAGCGCTTTAATCCCGTACGATGGCCTCAATTCCACTGTTTTTCCTACTACGGAGAGTCCCCGCTAAGGAAGGGAACTCGCAGCCTGCTCCGTGCCCTGGGCGGCTGAGAGAGGCGGGCACCCCGCGCTCCTGCCGGGGTTGTGCCACAACCGCAGAATGGTTTCCCCGCCCTCACCAGGCCCTCAGCGGCGCTTTAATGGCACAAGCGCCCTGCGAGCGCTTGGAGCAACAACGTTCTTGCCCTTTGCCTCGGGGAAAGCGCCGGGGGACCGCGTGTCTCCTCCACGCCGGGAGGAGACTCGGGAGACCTCATGCAATCTACAGCTTCCTCATGAGGGGAAGCGGAGGGGCAGGCGCTGATCTCTGCTCTCTTGCGACCAGTGACAGGACCCGAGGGAGCTGCCTGAAGCTGTGTCAGGGGAGGTTTAGGTTGGATATCACCAAAAGGTTTTTCACCCAGAGTGGCTGGGCACTGGAACAGGCTCTGCAGGGCAGTGGTCACAGCACCACGCCTGTCTGAGTTCAAGAAGCATTTGGACAGGGCTTTCAGGCACTGGAGCGACTCTTGGCACAGGGTGTGACTGCTGTGCAGGGCCAGGAGGAGTCGGACTCGCCGGTCCCGGTGGGTCCCGGCGCGCCCAGGCGGTTCCGCCGCTCCGTGACTGCATTTCCCGGCGCGCCGCGGGGCGGGAAGGGGCGGGAGCGAACATGGCGGCGCTGCGGGCGCGGGGCTCGGCGGCGCTGCT